>JAZGUH010001036.1:12500-178398 GCA_037893225.1 Hippasteria phrygiana | reverse complement strand
TATTCAGGCGTTGTATAAAACAAATAATGAATGTTTCACATTCGTGCAATGGTAAGAATAATTTCATTCGGTGACAGATGGAATGTCCCATTCCACTCGGCTTCGCCTCGTGGAATAGAACATTCAATCTGTCACCTCATGAAATTATTCTTACCATCGCACTCATAAACATTCATTATTTGTATAATATTACACTGTTTACTGTAATATATAAAGAAGAAAAAACTCGCTTTTCTATTGGGTATTTCTTTTATGCAATTAATGAAATAAACAGTCCAAGCATGACACCCTTGCACTTTAATTAAGACTTGCCGCCCCCCCCCCCCCCCCCCCCTTGGAAAAGCTCAATATATTCATTATACTCCCATTCAAGAACAATGAATGGATTGAGCATGCACATGAATGTGCATATAGACGACAACCGGCCAGGTGGTCTTTTTCAGATCGTGGCTGTTGCTGTCGTCCGAGTATTCGAGGGCTTCTGTACAAGATTTCAAAGCAAATGTTCAGACGTACATTGTAAACTATTTAAAACTTGTTTCATTCCTTTAAAAAAAAATTTGGCAAAATATTTGAACAATGTATCAATTTCTACATTGTAAAAAATTTGCTTTAGCAACTTTGTACTATGCTCGTACAGTGCACTCCTGTTGTATTGACCATGATGTAAACATTCTTGTGCACTACATCTCTGTCTTTATTTATGTGGGACGTCATTTTCAATATTTACTCTGATCAATAAGCAATGACTAGAATATTCAAATTATATTAATAAAAATGATGATAATAAAAGCACATGAATGAAAGAGAATTGTAGAAGAAAGCAGGCTGTAGCCATATAAAGAAGTTGTTTCTGTAATAATTTCATTAATTAACCGACGTGTATTGTAGTGCATCTATTCCGGGAAAGATTTTACTTTACCCCCACCAAAATCGGTCAGGAACAGCAAAATCGTGGGGCCTGTTCTACACAGATCCGGATCACTGATCGAGATCCCTGGAACACAAAAGAGTGGGTTCCCTTTGCCATAAAACGGGTATTCCAGACTGCTGTCCTATAATCCCTTGCTCACAGATTATCATTTTTGGTTTACAAAAAAAAACAGCGATGCACCACCATAAAAAATCTTCATAATTCTATTAAGTATTTGTTTTACTAGCGTTATGCAGTGCCCGTTGGAAACGAACGAATTGCTTGCCTTTCGTTTAAAAAAAGCCACGGGTGTATCACAGCTTTGATAGCGAGTTTCTTGGGAAGAGCTGTTTTTTGTAACACTGATGCGCATGCGTCTAATTTGCATATTACATTACGCCCCCACAGTGCGTGGCGGTACGGCGCACACACACACACACTCCTTGAATTGTACTAAGATGGTTTCGTGTTTCTTATTTTCTTAAAATCATTTGATGTGCATTAAAGATACAGGTATCAGTAGTCATATGTTTCTGATTTAAATAAATAGTAATGCATGAATTTAACCAAATCCCAAATGTAAATCATAGAGGGCACTCTTCTGCCCATCTTGTGGTGAAATGTAGAAATTCAATCACGCATGCCAAAATGGGGGCCAATAAGAAAAGTTGCTTCAATGTACGTGTGTACTGCTTTAAGTGATCATGCAATGCAGGGTAGATTTTCATTAATAAATAACAGCGTGGGATAACCTGGACCAGCAGTGCATGCGGAGGTGTTGTTTGAAAGTTCTTGAGAATAACGGAGAACTTAGACATGTATACTGACCGTGAACAAATTATATTTGGCTTTTATTTTTCACGCCTCTTATTCACATATGGCCAGAAATAATTTAAATATACTTCATATTCGCATAACTAGAACGTCAGTGGCTTTTTTTTTTTTCGTATTGTAAAAAAAAAGAAAGATTGATTTACAATGGGAGTTAGACGATCCTATTCTTACAGTGTAAATTGTAGGTTTGTTTTTCCCCCCGACTTTCAAATGTCCGATTTTTGTACATTTATTTTCCCAAGAACTGTTCTCCCTACACGAGGGGGGCTGTATATTCGAAACCTGCCTTTTGATTCTGCCTTTGGAATTTGGAGCCTTACATTTTAAGGCTCCGTGGGGTTAGTACCCCCTCCTGGCATGGCCAGGTAACGTGCCTAATCCGAGGACGGGGCACTTTGGTAGTGATAGCGTGTGGCGCACATTTCAATTTGCGCTTGGGCGGCCGGGGTGAGGTGGTTGAATCAGTACTCATTTCACCCCATAGTTATCACTTTTTAAAATGATAATTGTTGTCCTCATCTTCAGCCGGAATATTTTATAACACAGAATTAAACTGAAGAAGTTCTCATAAAAGAATATTACGATCGTCTGTTCGGTTACTCATTTTACGTAGAAATGTTGCTGTTTTGGCTTTAAATTTTAAGTATAACAATTTTCATTAATTTATCAGTCGTGCCATTGTACCCTTGACATGTGAATAATTAGTAAATATCATTATACAGGGAATGAGTTGTTCACCGATAAATTCATGATTATTAAATTGTATGTCAAAAACAGTGAGTTGTGCGAGCAAAATTAATATATACCCGAACAAAATAGCTTTGTATTCTTTTACAAAAAAAGTTGCTCTGTTGAAGTGTTTTGTTGAGCTATTTTCTGGCCGAAAAAAGGACAAAATTGTATCATTTTCAGAGTTTTACCATGAAGTGAAATAGGTATTGATTCAACCACCTCATCCTGGTTCGATTTGTCAAAAACGCTGTCACTGTGGATCACCAACCGATTATTGCACATTGTCTGTTCGTGCCAGGAGGGGTGCTAAAAATACAAGGTCTTGACGACTCAAAATATTTCAAAGTCCGATTTCTGTATCAAATATAAATTTTCCTGAATTTCAGATCGTCCAAATCCATGTGTTCCAATTCACGACATTTCAGTTTAAAGACTTCGTACAAGTTTATGAATTTAATCGATTCTGTAAAAATAGAAAATCTATGATTTTTGCCTAATTTATCTCTTCGTGAAAACCCTGAGGATGAAATCTTGTCTTTAAAAATTCTGCAGCATAGCTTTCTTATCTTATAATGACAATTATAATGTTTACATCTTCTCAATGATTACGCGGTACCCGCTGCAACATTGGATTCGAATTGGCAAACCAACTCTGGCGATCTCGGTGTGGTCGAGTGGTTAAGACGTCTGTACTTGTAAGCATGAGGTTGTGGGTTCAAGTCCCACCCAGTCCTGTGATTTTTTTCCCCCGCAATTCTTTCACGTCCTATTTTTGGATTGGAATAAGGTAGAAGGATACATTTGGGGTATCATCTGAAAGCCCATTAATTCCTCTTTATTCCTCTAAAAAAAATTGAAAATAGAAAACATTCCTTAATATGTTACAGAGGGTTACATCTATTTAACTTGTTTATTTTGTTAAGATAATACGAAAAGTGGGATCTATGTCACCTTGTCGTGAGGCTGAAAACAACTCACCAAGAATAGAACACGGTAACCCTAATCCTTGATACACATAATGTCAACAAGAACTTCTGAACCAATGTGAACGACTCCGATTTGTTGAGTGTCCATCCACCCCCACTTCATGCAGTCCCCTCCCCCTCCCCTCCCCTTCCACCAGACAGTAAATAGATGATTCGTCACTGTATTCCTGGCACCTTTTGCCTGATCTTACTTGCATTGTTGGTATCTCTCGGTTTCTTCTATTACACTTTTTGTTGTTGATGAATTTACTGTAAAAACGGTATAAATCACAAACGGGCCATCTGGTTACTCCTCCCCCCTTCCACATCTCAGCTTCCCCGCCCCCTCCGTGGAAACTTTTTCGCTGGTTACCATTACAACTTTGCGTTATTTACACGATCTTACATAGGTATTTATTAGGACGGATACCAACCAAGCGCCGCCATATTGTTGTAGCGGTATTTTCAATTGTTAGTGCCATTATTGTCTTTTTTTTCTGCCAAATTTGGTTTTTATATGTAGCCGACTGATACAGCTATAAGGTAAGAACATACTTGTTATTTTTCTGATTAAAATAGGCTCTAGCTCCATTCTGTTATTGAACTTTTAGTACGAATGTGATGTCCAGTTTCCGGACGCACGGCCGATCCTGCCGATAGTGTTTACCGATAGTGGGCGTATTACAACTGCTTAAATTGTAGGTGTGCGCTCAGGCAACTCGACTCGAGAGAACTCGACTTAAGATGAGACGAGACGGCTCGACTCGAGACGGCTCGACTCGAGACGGCTCGACTCGAGACGGCTCGACTCGAGACGGCTCGACTCGAGACGGCTCGACTCGAGACGGCTCGACTCGAGACGGCTCGACTCGAGACGGCTCGACTCGAGACGGCTCGACTCGAGACGGCTCGACTCGAGACGGCTCGACTCGAGACGGCTCGACTCGAGACGGCTCGACCCACCTTGTCTATCCGGAGTAATTGCAGAATACCCCGCCACCCGAAAGAACCCCCTAAAAAACGCGGATACAGGGTGGGATGGACATGGAGCATGACCATGACCATGCGATAGAGGGGGTAATTTCTAAGTCCAATGTATGTCCCCGGAGGTGGATACGCGGATACGGGGTGGGAGGGGGTTACAATGGAAAGCTCTGAAAAAAAGTCCAAGTCCAATCCACCTACCGGGAGGTGGATACGCGGATACGGGGTGGGTATGGGAGGGAGTGTGGCGGGGCGATAGAGGGCGCCATTTTCCCTTTAAAAAAACCCATGGAGGAAGGTACATGTATGTGAATAGTTTATTGAGGGCAATGAACAGTGACCCCGTATCCGCGTATCCGGATACGAGGTGAAGATACGAGTGGCGGGGTATTCTGCAATTGTGCCGTCTATCCCCACCTTGTCTCTAGTCCGAGTAACTTGGACCCCTTATCGCCTTTTTAAACATTTGGACATGATCTGGCGATAGTAGTGTCCAAGTACGCGTACGACAATTTTCTATTCATTACCTGGACCCTACTCTCGCCAGATCATGTCCAAATGTTAAAAAAGGCGATAAAGGGTCCAAGTTACTCGGACTACCTTACTCCGGATACGCGGACACGGGGTCACGGTTGATTGCCCTCAATAAACCATCTCGCATACCGTACGTCCATGCACATCTGTGCCTAAATGGTACCCAGTCGCCCCTCTCTCCCACTGCGTATCCGCGTATCCACCTGGGAGAAGTCCTTTGGACTTAAGTTAGACTTTTTTCGAGCATGTTCCATTTGTATGTAGCTCCGATTCCAGCCCCCTCGGAGGATTTTTTTTAAAAAGGAAAAGGGGCGCCCTATTGCCCCTCAACGATTCTTCCCCACTGCGTATCTGTGTATCCACCTCGGGGGACATCATTTGGACTTTTTTCACAGCTTCCCATTCAAATTGCGCACGTAAGTCTGATTCCAGCCCACTCGGAGGATTTTTTTAAGGGAAAATAGCACCCTCTGTCGCCCCTCCCCACTCCCTCCCACCCCGTATCCGCATCATATCCGCGTTTTTTAGGGGGTACTTTCGGGTGACGGGGTACTCTGCAATTACTCTCAACTCGACTTGAGACAAGTCGACCATTCGGACAGACTGACAGTTGACCAACCCGACCGTTCATCACAACTTAGCACATTTGTAGACTTTAACATTTTATAAAAGTATTTTTTTTTTTTTGCATGTGAAAATTATGAATTCTTTGGTGCTAGGTCTACCATCTTGCTTGCACTAGTGCAAAGTTGGACTTGTCCAATATTTTATCTAAAAGAAAGATTTTACTTTAATACCCCCACTAAAATCAGCCAGGCGCAACAAAATCTTGAAAAATAACCATCCATTTGACTGTTCAGAATTGTATAAACACTTGACTCAAGCTTTAAGTTTGTGACTTTTGGTGGGAATGCAATGAAAGGGAAGAAAGTTTGTGTTTATTGTGTTGGGTGTTAATTGTTACTGGCACAGTGTACAGTCACCCAAAGTGTTCACACACACAAGTTAATTTCTGCCTCATTTTGTATGGATTTTGCTGACATAAATCTAGAAATAACAGGTTGTGCCACATGTTTTGAGAGTTGTTATCAAGATTTTACTACTCCTGACCAATTCTGATGGGGTATTGAAGTAAAGTCTCCGTGTATTCTGTGATGACACGAGTGATAAGAATATGACAGAGGAACAGTCTTTCTTAGTTTGGTTGTGCATGAGGCATGCTGGCTGCCTGATGACCAGTCATGCATTGTACATTTGGGTATGCAGCTAGATTGCTACTACTACTACTTCAGTTAAATTGTGGTTTTTGCGTCAAATTACTTTTTCCACACAAAGTAAAGATCTGCAAGGGTGCTAATGGTGATTGTTTATACAATAGAGTTATTGCCAAGCTATTTTGGATACTAAAACATGTACATGTACTTTTACAGTTGCTGACAGTCGTTGATGGGTTGTTGACGGTCGTTGATGGTTGTTGACGGTTGTTGATGTTTTTTGATGGTTTTTAGTATGACCCATTTGTTTGACTGGAAACACAACTCAACAATAATGACCTTTGAAAATACATGTAGTTGCAATAATCGTAACCTTAGGTCCAGACAGAGGGACCCTAGGGTTATGAACAATTGTATTCATACTTCTTGTGCATCTACTAAGGCCAAGTAAAAAAAACATATACATGTACCACTGATCGTCCAGGTGTTTTCAAAAAGAGGAGGAAGAGGGCTTTTTTATTTGGTATTTGAATTTTTTCCAAGATGGTCGTTTAAAATATCGCCAAATTTAAATAGATCATCAAAAGAATGGTGTCAAGATAAAGCAAAATACATGAACAATCTAGCTTTTTAGGAGACACAAAAAAAGGAATGCGGGCGGGGACGCAAAGTCGCAAAGTAAAACCCAGATTTCTGCTAGCAGAAAATTGACATTTTTAAAAATGGGTGTTGCTACTTCTAAAATCTAAATCTCTGCTAGCAGGAAATGGGAAAACGGGGTTGTCCACTTTTGGAGCATCATGATTTTTGTCAGTAAGAATTTGAGATTTTTAGTCGTCCACTTTTGAGGCGCCGAGATAGTCGTCAAAGTAAAATCAAAATTTCTGCCAGCAGAAAATTGAGTTTTTTAAAAACCGGTGTTGCCATTTCTAAAAACCTAAAATTCTACTAGCAGAAAATGGGAAAATACGGTTGTCCACTTTTGACGCTCCATATAAACACTCTAGTTATTTATTCTTGTTACAACAGGCAAGCCAGGTAATTCAAGACACCCGAGCGAAGACCACACCCCCTGATGTCTGACTGTATGCTCCCCATCGATAGACGCCGAAGGGTTCTGGTGAGTCGCCCTACTGTATATAGGCCTTTTCACACTAGAGCGCCGAACCCCGGGGTGAACCCGCCCCGGGGCGGCCCCAGGGCCGCCCTGGCATTTTCACCCCCGAGTTCAACCCTGCGTCGTTTCACACTCTTTTTGCGCAAACCTACCCCGGCCAACCCCGGGGCGAGCTCGCCCCGGGGTTGGGCATGAGCGTTTCACACTAGTTTGTATTTCATCGATCCCCAGATGGCCAGTAAATTCATCCTCGCTGAAAATATTTCTTAAGATTCCGGGAACACAATTTCCAATACAAAAGTGGGGGGGGGGGGGGTCCCTCTGCCACATATTGTGCTTCAGAATAATGGCGCTGTGCTTTCGGCCAAGCTGTATACAATTAACAATAGCGCGCGCTTTCACAGGACCTTTGGAATTCTTTTGTCGAGACCACCTGTTTCTCAACCCCGGGTTGTACGAAACCCCGCACACGGTGCGACGTTTTGCACTAGCCATTTCGCCCCGGGGCCACCCCCAAGATTGGTCTTGCCCCGGGTTGAAAAATCTCACCCCTGGCTTGGAGCAGGGTTGAGTTCGCCCCGGGGCGAGACCAATCTCAGAGGTGGCCCCGGGGCGAAAATGGCTAGTGTGAAACGTCACACATTCTCACCCCCGCGTCGCCCCGGGGCCGCCCCTGAGATTTTGTCTAGTGTGAAAAGGCCTTAATTTGTGATTTCCTGGCCTAAAACATGCTAGCAACAGTAGAAAAGTTCCTCACGATTAGTAAATTAGTAGACAAACTTGATCAATAACAAAACTAAATTTTCAAATATTGAAGTGCTTCAACTGAAAATTTCAATTGAGTGGATTTCCCCAGAGATAAACTTTACATCATTTTAAAGCTCTTGAAATGGCCTTCCTTTTATAAAATAAAATCAAAATTATACCACGTACCAAAAATATTTACGTTAAAATATGACCTTTGACCTTGATTTGCAAAAATGCGTATTTTTAAAAATGCGTATTTGTTTTTTAATTGTTAGCTTAAGATGTAAGCAACATTTCCAGAAAGATTTGGGATGGGCACTCTTACAGTTTTTGAGTTATGATTATTTGAACACTGGCTAGTAAAGACAAAAACCTAAAATGTATACATATGCATGCGTACATGTGCTTGATGTACATGTATAATAATGTACATACGTGTGATTGCATTATGTACATTGTATGCTTTATACATGGATTATATTTGTTTATCACTGTGCAATTCAAACCGTGTACCTTTAACAAAGAGGACAATAGGGTCCACGGTTGAGTCAAGGTCCACGGTTGAAAATCGTGTACAAAACCAATGAGGGTCCTTCAAAACAAGTTAAAATACAGACAATAGGAGGTCCATGGTTGAAGGTGTTTACATACTTGCTCTAACCTTGCATACTCTATGTGGACCTATGAACAAAAGAGGTCCACACAAAGCCGGAGATTAAACCTTGTGGGGACTTGCACACGTCCACATAAGGTTTCCCCTCTTAAAAACACAGCTTTAGGCATTTTGGGTAAACATTTTGGAATAAAATTTGGTCAAAATTTTGGAATAAAAGAGCGATCAGTGCGTTTAAAATTAGCTTTTGTCTCTCTTTTTCTTAACTACATGAAGACAAAGGGAAGTCCACACTAGGTATGGAACGTAATGCACCATGCTGGGTCCCGTACGGCGGCCACCGCGCTGTCAATGGTGCATGCCGTGCCACACGGTACACCTGGCCTGGTCCTCGCACACAGTTATGTCACAGATGCTGCAACTTAAGCTTATAGGCCGGCAGCCCAGAGCATTTTGGTCAAACGAACGAGGTACCAATATCCGAGTACAGAAACATTGATGGTGTAACCTAACATATTCAGATATGGATGTCTGCCGGGGACCCCTGCTGCGTGTGGCCCCTGGGGCCCCATAAAAGGGACACAAAAATGGGCTGGATCAAACATTGGGGGTACCACATGAAACTAAATTGAAATCAACAGGTACATCTCACAGAGTACAGAATGGTCACTGCCAGACAAAGTCTCCTCTGCAAAAGGCCCCCCAGATGCCCCAGAACAATGCAGAAGGGGTCACAAAATTTGGGCTGGATTAAACATTGGAGGTACCACATGAAACCAAGTTAAAATGAACAATTACACTCTAATAAGCATAAAATATTCATTGCCAGACAAATTGTCTGCTGCATAAGGCCCGCCAGACACCCCCCAAAAGTTGACCCTGTGTCATTCGCCTCAACTATGCGTGTATGTGTATGGTGGGGACTGGGCACGTACGTACATGTATACAGTGTCATGTGCTATACTGTATTCTACGTACTGTTTGCGGTTGTGTGTGGGGGACGTACATGTACGTGCAGGCTAGGCCAGCACTGGCCGGCCGCTCGCTCGTTAATTAACCCTAACCATCCCTAACCTGCCAAAATCAAACACCCCATTTGTGTTGAATTTTGTGTGATTGGGTACTGTAGAGCCTTGGCACCATCACTTTGCATGGGACTTGATGCCCTGATTTTGTCCAAGTACAAAGAATGTGCCATTGGTTTACTGCACAGTGTTGGAGTTTGTGTGGTTAGGGAAGGATTCTAGTAAAAAGCCTTGGGCTGTTAGGGTTTTAATGGGGAACAAGCTTGAAAGCCTTGATCAAGGCTAAAGTACCACATGAAACTAAATTGAAATCAACAGGTACATGTACATCTCACAGAGTACAGAATAGCCACTGCCAGACACAATGTTAACCCTGTGGACACCACATGGAATAATATTGAAAGTAAGTTTGAATGAGCAGGTGCATCTCACAGAGTCAGGGGCGTCAATCCAATTTAAAGTGTGGGGGGGACATCACTGAAGTCAAGATTTATGCACTGTGAAGCACACACGGCGGGCGTCTTTTCCGAATCATATTTCTTTATAACTTTTAACAGGAGGGGTCCAACTAAGGTCTTGCCTAAGGGTCCCTAATGCGGCCAGGGGCAAGCCCCGGCGGGGGTCCAGGGGGAGGATCCCAAGGAAGCTACAGAGTTTTAGGCATTATAAGGTGTCAGGAGCGCGCTCCTGGCATATTTTTGTGGATCATATTACAGTACCAGCTTTCCAAATTCAAACTGTTTAAATGAACTGTCTATAAAAATTATGCTTCAGCCTTCACGTCTTTTTGTGATGGTGTTCCGGGCGATGGACTTTCGCGATCGGTGATGGACTTTCGCAATAGTTGATGGACTTAAGCGATATCGGTGATCAACTTTCGCGATCGGGGATCAACTTTTGCGATCGGTTATCAACTTTTGCGATAGGTGATCACCTTCGCGATTGGTGATTAACTTTTGCGATCGGGGATTAACTTTTGCGATCAGTGATCAATTTTTGCGATTGGTGATGGACTTTGCCACGTTCATTTTCAAACTGTTCTGTTCAGTTTTGGTTCCATTCGCATTTGACCAATTCCGTACTCTCGATTCGTTTTCAGTAGGCCTACTTATGTACTATTTAATTTCAATTAGGCAGACATTTAGTTTCGATTTTCATGTATCTATAGGGGATTAATTGTTTTGTAACGACAGGTGATATAAAAATAAAATGAGATGACTTTGTAGGTTATATGCATATGATGTCTGCATGCTTGTTTTTCTTTCTTCCATTGTCAAAGAATATGCATAATTGTTAATTTGGGCTCGGGTAACCGAGGCCTAGTATAGACCTAAGTTCCATTTTAAGGTGTTTATAATTCATTTGTGATTCATTCCTTTCGAGAAAACAACGCATTTTTGAGTGTGTTTGTACGGTAATCGTCGAAATTTAACAGCGGAGAATAACCTTTTTTTCCCGATTGTACATGCTTTGTTAAAACAAACACATGACAGGCAAAATGAAATAATCAAAACATTATTATTCAATTTAGTCAATACAAACAGCCCCTATTCACGTACGTTCCAGTCGCACTTTCCACCAGGCATGTGCGACTCCTTGGGTTTTGCATACGTAATGAGGGCTGCCGATTTTACACCGATGATGCGGCTCAAAAAGATAGGTTTGTTTTTTAATCGTTTATAGACCACCTAATTTTGAAGCCGTTGTTATTGTATCACTATCTGGTTCAATCACTGTATATTTATCAAAGAAAATGATCACAAATATTTTTCTGAGAACGTAGAAACATTGAGTTCATTAAACAGCTGTCTTTTCTCAAATGTCGTTTGTGTACAAGAACATAATTTCAGAGGTTTCCCCGACATTCAAACTTGTAGATAACGATGGAGCCATCAAGTCACCAAATTTGTGAACACATTTTTGCTAGATTTTTGTTAGACCGCGTTTTAATATTTTCCCCAAAACCAACATATATTTGTCGGCATAGTTAACAGTTTCTGTGTAAATGTCGATATAAAACACTAAAAATAACGCAAAATGTCTGAATTTGTGATCTCCGATATTCAAAAAATTGCTTCATTAAATCAAACTCACATCTTAGGTTTTTAGCCTCTTTTTGTTGGTCAGAAACTGCTCTCGAAATATATCAAGCATACGTAACTACGATTTCAGTCAAATTAGTCGGGTTTGTTGAGGTCCGGTATCATCCCGTATCGCGAGCAATCCAACAACGCTAAAATAATTATGTTTAATAGTCGGCATTTAGAACTGCTCATTTTTTTTTGAAACAAAAAAAATCTAGAAATCAATTGTACATATGTAAAAGATACACACGTGAATTTTTATGATCAGTATTGCATATTTGCCATATTTGCCATATTTGCCTAGCTGGGAATCTTCGATTGTCCAGAAATCGTAGACGAAAAGTGAAACATGGACTATCGAAACATGAACTATCAAAACTTATTTTTGATTCTTGAGGTATCAAAAATAAATTGTCGATACCTTATAGCAACCACTTTACATGGGAAACATTAAAATTATTTTTGTTTTCATTACGTTTAATTAAAAACAGTTTAACTTACCATGTAACAAGATCGCAAAAGTCCATCACTACTCGCAAAAGTCCATCACCGATCGTGAAAGTGCATCAACGATCGTGAAAGTGCATCACCGATCGTGAAAGTGCATCACCGATGCCTAAATCCTCCCCCTGGACCCCTGCCGGGGCATTGCCCCTGGCCGCACTAGGGACCCTTAGGCAAGACCTGGTTGGACCCCTCCTGTTAAAAGTTACACAGAAATATGATTCGGAAAAGATGCCCGCCGTGTGTGCTTCACAGCAGGGGCGTAGCAAGGTGTTCAAAAGTGGGGCGGCCATTTATTAGTAACGATCCCTGCGCGAGCGAAGGGAGTTTCCGAGCCTGTTCATCAGAAATATAATGATCCTACTCCTATCACCACCCTCCTTTAACACATATCTATCTCAGACCAATGTGGAGTTTTTGTTATTGGTGACGTCTCATCATTACTTATTTATTGGCTGTTTTGGAAACTTTTCCAAAACAGCCCTTGTTTTCGTTAAGATTTTTTTTTTTTTTTTTTTTTTTTTTTTTTTTTTCCTTTTCAGACTTTTTCCCATAGCATTTGTACACGTTTTCTTTCTTACCGGCACTTTGGCTACTTTTATGTTACCGATTGACTTCAAACTTGGCAGACACTTAGACTAACTGTTCAGAATGTATGCCGAACATTTACGTCATGATGACGTCATCACGTGATTTTTTATGAATTTTTGAAATTTTAAAATCGTAATATTCTTTTTAATATATCTAGCGAACAAAACAAGATATTTTCAAAATTCTTTTTGTTATAGCTTTGGTATGTCTCAAAGATATGCACTAAAAGAAAAAAAATGTGTGATGTCATGATGACGTCATCAAAAATGTGCTTTTTTAAAACACATATACATGTAAGGATAGGTCCAATCGTCATGAAAATTGGTGGGTAGGTAGATACTGGCACTAGGATGCAAAATCCAAAATGACGTCATGACGTCATCACGTGATTTGTTATGAATTTTTGAAATTTTGAAAATCGTAACATTCTTTTAAATATATCTGGCAAACAAAACAAGATATTTTCAAAATTCTTTTTGTTATAACTTTGGTAGGTCTCAAAGATATGCCCTAAAAAGGAAAAAAATGTGTGACGTCATGATGACATCATCAAAAATGTCCTTTTTTAAAACACATATAAGGATAGGTCCGATCGTCATGAAAATTGGTGGGTAGGTAGATACTGCCACCAGCATGCAGAAGCCGAAGTGACGTCATGATGACGTCATCACGTGATTTTTTATGAATTTTTGAAATTTTGAAATCGTAAAATTCTTTTAAATATATCTCGCAAACAAAACAAGATATTTTCAAAATTCTTTTTGTTATAGCTTTGGTAGGTCTCAAAGATATGCCCTAAAAGGGAAAAAATGTGTGACGTCATGATGACATCATCAAAAATGTGCTTTTTAAAAACACATATAAGGATAGGTCCGATCGTCATGAAAATTGGTGGGTAGGTAGATACTGTCACTAGCATGCAAAATCTGAAATGATGTCATGATGACGTCATCGGCAATTTTTTTTATGATTTTTGAAATTTTTGAAATTTCATTTTAATCACAAAATTTTACACAAAAAAACAAAACAGCCCTGTGTTTGTCCACAAACACTGTACCATATGTCTAGTTTATGTTTTGTTTTTTTTGAAAAAAAGTGGGGCGGCCATGGCCGTCCCTGCCGCCCCCGTTAAGACGCGCTTGCTTCACAGTGCATAAATGTCCCCCCCCCCCCACACACACACACACTTCAAATTGGATCATTGACGCCCCTGACTCTGTGAGATGTACCTGCTCATTTAAACTTACTTTCAATATTCTTCCATGTTGTGTCCACAGAGTCAACTTTTGGGGGGTGTCTGGCGGGCCTTATGCAGCAGACAATTTGTCTGGCAATGTGAATATTTTATGCTTAGTAGAGTGTAATTGTTCATTTTAACTTGGTTTCATGTGATACCTCCAATGTTTAATCCAGTCCAAATTTTGTGACCCATTTCTGGGGGGGGGGGGGGGGGTCTGGGGGGCCTTTTGCAGAGATTTTGTCTGGCAGTGGCCATTCTGTACTCTGTGAGATGTACCTGTTGATTTCAATTTAGTTTCATGTGGTACTTTAGCCTTGATCAAGGCTGTCAAGCTTGTTCCCCATTAACGAGCGAGCGCCCAGTGCTGGCCAAGCCTGCACGTACATGTGCGTACGTCCCCCACACACAACCGTAAACAGTACGTAGAATACAGTATAGCACATGACACTGTATACATGTACGTACGTGCCCAGTCCCCACCATACACGTACACGCATAGTTGAGGCGAATGACACAGGGTCAACTTTTGGGGGGTGTCTGGCGGGCCTTATGCAGCAGACAATTTGTCTGGCAATGTGAATATTTTATGCTTAGTAGAGTGTAATTGTTCATTTTAACTTGGTTTCATGTGGTACCTCCAATGTTTAATCCAGCCCAAATTTTGCGACCCTTTCTGGGGCGTCTGGGGGGCCTTTTGCAGAGGAGATTTTGTCTGGCAGTGACCATTCTGTACTCTGTGAGATGTACCTGTTGATTTCAATTTAGTTTCATGTAGTACCCCCAATGTTTGATCCAGCCCATTTTTGGGTCCCTTTTATGGGGCCCTAGGGGCCACACGCAGCAGGGGGTCCCCGGCAGACATCCATATCTATGTATGTTAGGTTACACCATCAATGTTTCTGTACTCGGATATTGGTACCTTGTTCGTTTAACCAAAATGCTCTGGGCTGCTGCTCTATTACCCGCAACTGGCAATCTGGAGGTGCAATGCCTCGCACGGTCGCCTTCTCCTGTCAAAGTCGACTTGTCTCTAAGTCGTCGCACCTTTCAAGTTGTCCCAATTCGAGTTGCCAAACGGTCGAGTTGTCTGACACCCTGCTTTACAAACATGTACATTTATTTGTACTTACATGTACTTGTATGTATGTACAATGTATGCAAACCACAGGTCCAACCACAGGGCAGATAGGATTTGATCATTGGCAAGGTTTTATTTATAACACTGCACTGTCATGAGTATGAGTGCTTTACGTCGAGTGCGAGTACCGTACATTGCGAGTATGAGTACGAGTACTACAACACTTCCAGGGTGACATGGTTTTTAATGTACACAGTACTATACATTACACTGTACACACAGTCGTACTTCCCTAATACGTCCGAGAACAATGCTTTGTGTTTCCCATTGTTCCTTTAATATAACCAACCCCCATAGACTAAGCACGTATCCTTACGTTCGAGGACCGATTTCAACAAAAGGCTCTACGTTCGAGGACTGAAAGGTTTCTTTGTGTTTCCTTTCTTCTCTTGTCCTCGGAGATACAGTGCACATACATACATGTACAATGTACACGTATACATTTATGTACAATCCATACATGTATACATTTTCAGTTTTTGTCCTTACTAGCCAGTGTTTAAATAATCATAACTCAAAAACTGTAAGAGTGCCCATCCTAAATCTTTCTGGAAATGTTGCTTACATCTTAAACTAACAATAAAAAGAAAATTACGCATTTTGAAAAATATGCATTTGCACAAATCAAGGTCAAAGGGCATATATTTACGTAATTATTTTGTGGCACATGGTATAATTTTGATTTTATTTTATGAAATGAATGCCATTTCAAGTGCTTTAAAATGATGTAAAGTTTATCTCTGTAGGTGCTTTACTTTTGGAGATATGGATGTCCAAACATAGCAGGTCATGCTAATTTGTCAAAAATGTGTTAACCCGTATCTCAAAAACTAATTAACCGAATGACATAATATTTCGATTCTGGGGGTTTCTCAAGGAGTCCAATCAGCACACCAAATTTCATTTCAATCCGTGACAGTCAGGTCCAAAAGCGTGTTGAATTGACACGAAATGACCCTAAGACATTAGACAGAGGGTTGCATTCCAGAAAAAAATTCAATTTTATTAATTTGTTCTTGTTACAACAGGCAAGCCAGGTCATTCAAGACACCCGAGCGAAGACCACACCCCCTGATGTATGACTGTATGCTCCCATCGATAGATGCCGAAGGGTTCTGGTGAGTCACCCTACTGCATAATTTGTGATCAATTCATTTTCGATTCCTGGCCTAAAACATGCTTGGGACATCAGCAAATCCGACTGAAAATTTCAATTCAGTGGGTTTCCCCCACAAACAAAGTATGGAAGAAAACCTGTAGTTTTGAATGAAAAAGGCACTCACTACGTTGTACTTTTTGTCTTCCTTTATTGCACATACATGTACATGTATGTATGTGCTACATGCGAATACTGCCCTGTATGAATAGGAGTGTCCTGCGCCTAATTAAAAAATGTAAGATTTTGAAGAAATTATGATTCTTAGGAGTATACTTACTTTTGCCTTGACCATTAATTTTACGACATTTCCTCCTCAAACCCCCAATCAATCATAACTTAAACAATCTTAACCTCATGCCAGAACATCCGGGCTCTCCTGTTACTCCACTCCACACATGCGCATCAGTGCTTCCTTTAAGCATCCGAAACATATAAGTGGAATCAATATAGAGTTGCCGGGATGGTGGGAGGGTGCGAGGCAGAAGTAAGTATACTCATTTCAAGAATCATAATTTCTTCGAAATGTTACATTCTTTCTCATTCGTATGCTCACTTCTGCCTCAACCATTACTTTTAGGACAGATTCAAGAGCAGTAATTTGGTAGGAGGGAGGAAGCAACTCAACATTGATTTCCCCTCACTCAAAAAATAGCAAACTCATGTCAAAAAGGATAAATAATTAATACTATCCCACTTACTTAATAATCCACATCCTGTTGCAACATGGCTCGACCAAACAGTCCATCTGCCCTCTTCCATAAGTCTAACCCATAGTGTCTTGCAAACGTCTGGAAACTTCTCTAATCCGCTGCTTTCATGACTTCCATGATAGAAGCTCCATTAAACATGGCCCATGAAGTTGCCATAGCTCTCGAAGAATGAGCCTGAATAGAGGAGGGGGCATCAGCCCCCCATCAAGAGGTACGTCTCTGTGACTGTTCTTACTAACCAACCAGACACTGTACGTTTCGATACGGGCAGAGCTTCTTGTTACTGTCTCGAAACTCGGGAAAGAAAATATCCTGACCAAGGTGAAAAGGGGGTAGCACGCCTCCTGCCCCAAAATGAAGGTACGGTTCTGTCCGACCCATTGCTTGGATTTCTGAACATCTTTTCGCAGACGTAACAGCCACCAGAAAAACTGTCTTCAAGGTGCAGTGCCGCAAGGTGGAATCTTGGAGAGGCTCCAAAGGCTCTCTCTGCAAGCCCTCAAGAACAATATCCAGATTCCATGCAGGAATTAGAACTCGGGAAGGGGGTTCTTATAAAAAGCCCCCTTTAAAAACCGGCAAATCATCTCATGTTGACCTATAGGTCTGCCATTAAGTCTGAAACTTTAAAATCGAAGACTGGAACACCCCTAAAGTTTGATATGCCAGGCCCTTGTCCAGCAAATACTGCAGGAATACACACACCTCGCTCACAGAGGCTGAGCATGGATTTGAACCCCGTTCAACACACCAATCTCTAAACAGTGACCACTGCCTACCATACACCTCTTTTGTGGATGACCTAACATCACTTTGGATTGTGTCGATAACGTCTTCAGGAAGACCAGCCTGTCTGAGCCGTTGGCGCTCAGTCTCCATGCCATCAGATAAAATGCCTCCGGTTTCGGATGCCATACTGTGCCCTTCCACTGCTGCAAGAGATCTGGGACAACTGGAAGCTGAACTGGGATGTCTATTAAAAGATCCAGTAGCCTCGGTAACCAAGACCGGCGAGGCCAGTGGGGGCGATCAGAATCAACACACATGTGTACTTCGTTATTCGGTCTAGAATCAAATGGATTAGAGAAATTGGAGGGAAGGTATATGCTACTAGACCGTCCCAATTGAGAGTCAATGCGTCCACATGAAACGCTTGCTGATCCGGGTCTCTGAAACAGAATATCAGAACAGAATATCAGAACCTGTCTAGATCTGTTCTCCACAGTTGCAAAGAGATCGATCATCGGTTCGCCCATCTTCAA
Organism: Hippasteria phrygiana; assembly: GCA_037893225.1. Classification (NCBI taxonomy): domain Eukaryota; kingdom Metazoa; phylum Echinodermata; class Asteroidea; order Valvatida; family Goniasteridae; genus Hippasteria; species Hippasteria phrygiana. The sequence continues at coordinate 160,032 of JAZGUH010001036.1, read as the reverse complement.
AAATAACAGATTGCATGACAGATTTCTTTAGGGTCCACTCTGTATCCACTAGACACTATCGCGACAACTTGTCTGCGAGACTGTTCTGAGCTCCTTGAATGTGGACTGCTGACAGGCTCACATGATTCACTACGGCCTACTGCCAAAGTTGCCATATCGCCATATGCAGAGACTGGGTGACCTCGTCCCCCCTTGATTGTTGATGTAAGACACCACTGTGGTGTTGACTAGGGCTGTTGTCGACAGGCCTTTTGTCGACAATGTTGGCGACAATGGCAGTTTTCCGACATATCGACATAGATGACTCATTGTCAAAAAAATTAAGAAATCACACGCAATTTGTGTGCGATCAAACGCCAATTTGTTGTCACAAGTTACACATAAACTAATGTGAGACCTAGCTTACTATAATGTTCTAGTATGTATTAACAACCCATGTGCTTTCTTGTCCAAAAACGGTGACTTACATGCGGTGTATTTAGCTTGTGAGTTTCCCCGGACACCACCATTTTCTTGACCTATTTTTCACTACACGAAACAGAAATTGAGTTCAACGCACGTCGCGTCGATGGACCAAGCTAGGTGCAACATGATCCCTATACCGCGCCAGCCTTGGCTAGTTGTCAAGTTGCAAAACAACTTCAGGTCGCGACCATTATTTACAGGGTTCAAGTTATTTTTCTCAATTACAATGATTGCTAAATGTAGTTATTATTTGTAAAAGTCAAGCATACTGAATAAAAACCTATATCATTCATTAGGGGTGTAACACACGATACCACTTTTTCATGATACTAAGTTCAGTCGCGATACAATACGTATCGCGACAAACAAATATCCGATCCACATCAAAACCAAAACATAAAAAAGACCACCCCGCCCATATAATCAAATTGAACCTTTCCAAGCAAGTGTTTTATTTCCACACGATATAAAAAATGAATGCATATTTTGTTGCATGTACATGCTCCATTTCCACATAATATAGTATGAATTTTGTAAGCACTAAACATGCTAAAAAAGAAACATTGTAATCTTGCAAACAAAAACTAAGGGAGGATTTTGTTAACTTGTGCCGGAAAAATATTACCGATCCGAGACACATGTACACTCAATCATGGAGGAAGGAATCGTGTGTACAGCGTTTGAAAGTGGGGTGATTTTGCCAAATTCTCACTACATTATATTCGTGGTTGCTGTATTATGCGTGCCAATCATCCAGTAACCACGCCCTTAAGTTCCATAGTATAAGGTCAATGATGTAACCGTTGTGCATGCAATTGCCCTACTAATATTGGCCGATAACGAACATGCATGATGCATATCGCATACACGTGGGCAGGCACGGCGCAGCACGCACATCAAGTCTGTGGGCTGCATGCCAAACGTGAGCTGGAGCTGCATGTACGGTGTACATTGTAGGATCGTCGATTGGGTTTTGCCAGCTTAAATAATACTGATTGTGGACAGGAAATGACGCAATGTATGTTCCTTTTATTTCTCCATGGTATGTGGTCGGAAAATGCCCGATGCCCGATCATAATGTCATCGTTACTTGACACGTAAAATTGCTAAGAACGGGATCGGGGCTTGCAGCAGAACAATGTTTATTGTTTTAAATAATACATTTAATTTACCTTAAAATATGCCAAAATGGCCAGGAATGTATTGTTTTATATTCAACAATTATTATAGCAAATGAGAAAGGTAAGAAATCGGACTTCACGTACGTATTTCAGTAATACATGTATAAACAGAAAAGTTTTACGGTAGTCAATGCGTGATTTATTTACCCGACTCGGAACTTGCTTTTGTCGACAATTTGTCGACGTCAGAGTTTTATTTTGCCGACATGTCGACATGAACACAAGCTCTCATCACCGACATCAACTCTTTCATATTGATGTGGCAATTCTGACATTCCACTGGCGACCAGAGACCTTGTACATGATGGGAGCTGTGGGCTCCCCAGCCGTAATCGCTGGAATATGTCGTTAGAGTTGCGTCCGTGGGGTTTATGCTCAACCGAACTCCTGTCAACAAATTCTCTTCTATTCTCCACCAACGAAGGTGATGGATAAGATGTTCGTCTATCGGGATCAAAGCTTCCAAATTCCTTTAAGCTGGTCTCCAAAAACTGAGAAGGTATAACTGAATGGGCCTCATGTGCAATCTAGCAAGATAAACCACTTCCATGCAGGCCGCCATTAGACCCAACAGGCGTAGAAACAACCTCGCATCTGCATGAGGTTGACTTAAAAAAACCGCATTGTTCTTACAGAACCATTAACGTTTGTACATCTTTTAGAGCCTGACTTCTGCTCAGAGCTCGTATCAACAAGTCGTCTAGGTACGGAAACACATGAATCCCTTCCATCCTTGCTTTTGCTACCACTGGAGCTAGCACCTTTGTGAAAACTTGAGGTGCCGAGGTTAGCCCAAACGGAATCACCCAAAATGGATACACTTGCCCCCCTAATTTGAATCGCACTTTCTGTGGCATTCTTGAACTAGGATGTGCATGTAAACGTCTTTCAGGTCTATTGAACAAAGCCAATCCCCGGGTTTTACTGCTTTTTTTGACAGACGCAGAGTTTCCATTTTGAAACTTTGCTTCTTTATCATCTGGTTTAGTGGTTTTAGATTCAGGATTGGTCGTAATCCGAAAGGTTTCTTTTCCACCAGAAAGAAGGTTGAATAGAACCCTTCATTTTGATTTTCTTGAGGTACGGATTCGATAGAATTCTTTTCTAACAAGGCCTTTACCTCGTCTAGTAAAATGGAGGAGCCTACTGATAAAGCCTTCCCCACTGATTTGAGGGAAGAAAGGACGAAAATCCTCCTTGACTACCATTCTGATGGGAACATTTCTTGACTTGTCTACCCTGTCGCCCCCTCGGAACAGACTTGAAATGAAACTCATTGTTCTCCAGTCTTGGCTTCTTTGGCTGCGAGAACCTAAAGTTCTGGCTAGTTTGGCCTCGTTGAGGGCCCTGAAAGGGCCCTTTGCGCTGTGAATCACCGAGCTTCACACCGAAGTTCTGACATTGGCCAGTCGCTTGGAATGGAATCCTGCAGAGACCATCCGTACCGTCAAGTTGACTGTCAACTAACTTGAAGTCCTCAAGGATTTCTTTCAAACTGTCACTGCAAATAAGCTTCCCATCCCCTGAAATCGGAGCTTTTCGAAGCCTGGCCTTGGTGTTGTCCGCCCAGTGAGTTTGCTGTAACCACATGTGGCGTCTCGCTACTCTAGCATTGATTACTTCTCTAGCTTGAAGGTTAAGCATGTCCAAGGTGCAGCAGCGTAACTAGGGTTGAATTTGTAGGGGGCACAGATGCACCAATTTTGTTAAGGGGGGGGGGGGGGGCACTGAATGGCAACAGATGTATTTCAAATGGGGGGGGGCACGGACCTCCAGTGGGGGGGCACGTGCCCACCCGTGTCCCCCCCCCCCCCCCCCCCCCCCCCCCCCTAGCTACGCTACTGCCAAGGTGGCCTCTTAGGCCATGTTGAGCATATGTCCAACCGAACCAATGTCCACCTGGTCTGCTGGTCCAATGAGTTCTTGAGGATGCCCTCAAGTCTCCTAATTTGTTTGGCTGCAGCCTCCAGTAGCCATGATTGGGAAACAGCACAGGCCATGCCAATATGTGCCTCTTTTTCCACGTTCATAAACCTCCTGTCCGCCACATTCATTTTATTCGCAAATTTTGGCGAGTCAGATTTGAACTCCGGAACCACTCTACCTGTACCAGTAAAGGGTCCAGACGGGTATCATATATTTCTTGTAGTCTTCCTCTACTTCTTTATAACGAGCTGCCGCGGAAGCACGATAAAGAGGGATGCGCGCGCTTGGAGGGATGCGCTTCGGATTCAGCTTCTTATGACCCACAGCAAGAGGGAGCTGGACTTTATTAGCCCTGGTGTCAGAACAAGACAAAGTTATTTGAGGATCTTCCCTCTCCTCAAAGGAAACATTCCGTATTGGAAGTGAATGGGCTGCCTTCTTTAAAAAACATATCGGCGTGATGATCTTTGCCTTTAATTTCTAGAACAGTGCCCTCAAACACACTCCCAGAATCAGGAACCCCATCCCCCCACCTGGCTGACAGAAGATGAAATATCATCTGGGCTAGATTGTGGTCTGTGCTTGAAATCACCAGTAGAACACTGGGATAAAGAGTCATCAAGCATATCCTCCAGCTCAGGATAAAGGAGTAGAATGTCATCACTGTTACCACTCCAGACCCAATGTCATGTGGCCCGCCTCCACGCTTGCCCCCTCGAGGCAAACCAGCATTGTTTTTTATGGTTATTCCCAAAGGAGCCCCCACAGAGGCCACCAGTCTGGCAGGGAACCCTTCTTCAGCAGGTTAGTGGCAGTACAAGGAATGGCAGAGTCATGCCCTGTATCATGGAACACGCTTTTGTACCACTGTGTTGAGCTAGATTCTCGACCATGCCGCTCTGCTCGGATGCCATGTTGGGAATATCCTGTCACACACACACACACTGGCTTTTTTACTGCCCACAACAGTAAAATGTCACGACTAGAACGTGTAGCACCCAACTGGTCAACAACGGCGATGTTTAAAACTTCAGACTAAACGAATATATCAAGGAAAAAAGGCACAAAAAAATACATGACTAACTGGGAAGATGCTTAAAGAAACACTGATAGGCATGTGTGGAGAGCTCGGATGTTCTGGCACGAGGTTGAGATTTTTTAAGCACGATTGATTGGGGGTTCGAGGAAATGTCCTAAAAGTAATGGTCGAGGCAGAAGTAAGTTGGTTTTTTTGGAGTGCCATTCCTAAAGGGTATGGACACAGCATCTGTATTTAATTAAGGCATTAGACAGAGGGTTGCATTTAAACGAATACTCACCCAGGTAATAACCTGTTAAACACTTATTTATTTAAACAGGCAAGCCAAGTCATTCAAGACACCTGAGTGAAGACCACACCCCCTGATGTCTGGCTGTATGCTCCCCATCGATGGACGCCGAAGGTTTCTGGTGAGTCACCCTAATGCATAATTTGTGATCAATCCATTTTAGATTTCCTGCCCTAAAAAACATGTCTGCAAAATTAGCAACGTTCCTTGCAATCATTGAATTCTGAGACAAACTGCAGCATCAGCAATGCTTTGCCTTGCAAGTTAATTTGTTGCTCTAAAATTTCTTTCTTTATTCGTCGAAAACAGAACTCTATAAACTGTTCTTTCCAAAACTAAAATGTGGAAATCAAAGAAGAGATTAGACAAAAATAAGTATTATGAAAATAAGTATTATGTCCTTTAAAGTCCCACTCCAATTTTGTTTTCTTGTAAACTGAGGACGTTTATGCAACAAGCAGTAATAAATCTTTCCACTTGCTAAGGTGATTTTAAAAATACAGTCTTGAAGCTTAGCTTAAAAGTAGTGGACAACTTGACAAGCATGATAATATCAAAATTATTGTTTTTTACTTGAGATAATGTTTTAGTAGCAATTCAGTCGCTTCCATTAGTTTTGCGACTTATGACTATGATAAGGAATAAAGTCGAAGCTACCCTAACCCTGCCAGACGCAGCACAGTGCATCTGTGGTGACAGCTTGACCTTGCTGCACTCTGCACACAAGTCAATGTGACAAAGTATGCAATCTGATGCGTCTGGCAGAGTTTCTAGCCAAAATACCCTGGAGGGTTAGGGTTAAGAAATAGACAGCTGAATTCACAGGACTGTTCTGTAGAAGTCTGGGTGTGCAGAGGGGGAGAACTGTGCTCAGTGGATGACACATCCAGGCTGTTCACTCATGTAGTAGAAGGGTCATACACTCACTAATAGTTTACTCTGGGAAATGGGTTGTTGTCCGGAAATCGTAGTGTGATACGCCACCAAAGGACCACCCAGAAAACTTGGGTACATGAGTTTTAAGAAGCACTTACTGCTATAATTCAATTATCAAGCTAAGGAAGAGACTTTTCAATGTGCACATATCTTGGTACAGCACTGGATTGTTTTTAAATCATGAGAATATCAGTGATTCATAATACAGTGTGTCACCTAGTGGTACCAATGGAGAGGCCATTTTCCAATATTAAACATTTCCATTGAATCCATTTTTCTGAACGATCTCTTCCTCAAAGTCTGATTTTTATTTTAAGAATTTTGTGAAAAAGGTATTGTCTTTACAAAATTCCTGTGTGAAAATATCATACATGTATGTATCTAAAAGCATTTCAACTTTGGTCTCCTGTACAAGTCATCAGTTCTTTTTCTACTGAAGCAACACATAGGTTAGCTCTGACAGGAGTCTTTTTATGGCTGGAAATAAGTTAAAGCAGTGACCACTCCCAAACCAAGGTACACTGTAGCAAGGAATTAGTTGCTTCATGTCAATGAAATTGCAGCCCCTTCATCAATAATCTGCTTAAAACACCCGGAAACACATCACTATATTTTTGACTATTTTTGAATATTTAGTCATATCTTCTTTTTTTTTTCAATTGCAAGTTGCATTTCTGCTAGCAGTACTTGAGGATTTCTAAGCCTGGCAACTTATAAGCAATCCAAAGAAAATTTTTACAGCTTGAAAGTTTGCACAGTGCAAAAGTAGGTGTCAACATTTTCCCCGATACTATGAAAAAAATAATGAATAAACAAAGAAACAGACAGAAAGGTCTCTCCGGCGCAAACTACGCACTGTACAATTTGTAATTTGTCACAAATCTGTAATAAAGGCACCCAAACCCTCAATACACAAGGGGCCGTGTAAAATTGTGCACACCAAAAGAGGGTTTTGGGAAAATTTTGAAAAGTTAAGAACGAGAAGTGAGTGTGTGTACCCTGTTACTCCAAGGAGTGGATGGTCAGGGAAGATTGGGTAGCAATCTGTGTCTCTCAGTATCACAAATAGAAGCTGTGGTGTCGAAGACGGGGAGCCAGTCCAGTGAAGAAAGTCATGGTAAGTTTAACTGAAGCTTGTAGAATTAATTCATGCACTGTACAATTCTGTCGCTTGGTAAAGCCAATGTGTATCTTGTGGTAAAGAGTAACATCAGCCAAAATCAGAAAATAGAAAGACGACTTTGCAGTGCATATGCAGTAGGCTGATCACTGGCCACTTCTGAATAGACAAAGCTCGATTTTGTGCACAACTCACTGTAGAAAACAGTCACCAAATTGGATAATATAACAAACAGCTTTTCACTCCAAAAATCTGGCTGGCTGAATTTAATCTAATATAGCAGTTGGCACCTGTCTCTGACACATTTCCTGAATTGCCAGTGGTACAAGTTAAGACATTTCGCTAAATATCTAATGGTTAGAAATTTCAGACCAATGGGAAGTAACACAAATATTTGAACAACATGGTATTGCCACAGACCAACTCGGATTATGAACAGAATAAAACTGTTGTAATTTTAACTGAGAACTGGGTTCAGTGGAAAGTTTGGATATTAAGGCCTTTTCACACTAGAGCGCCGAACCCCGGGGTGAACTCGCCCCGGCGTTTTCACCCCTAAGTTCAACCCCGCGGCGAGCTCGTCCCGGGCTTGGGCATGAACGTTTCACACTAGTTTGTAATTCCTCGGACCCCCAGATGGCCAGTAATTTCCTAACTTACTCATCGCTAAAAAGAATTCCTGAGATTCTGGGAACACTATGACCAACACAAAAGAGGAGGGGGTTTCCCCTGCCCCATATCACACTTCATATGGCGCTGCGCTTTCAGCCATGACATGCGCTTTGACATGACCTTTGTAATTCTTTTGTAAATTACGTTGTTTTTCAACTCGGGTTGTACAAAACCCCTCACGCGCGGGGTGAAAATGTGCGACGTTTCACACTAGCCATTTCGCCCCTGGGCCACCCCCGAGATCGGTCTCGCCCCGGGTTGAAAAATCTCACCCCTGGCCTAGAGCAGGGGTGAGTCGCCCCAATCTCGGGGGTGGCTCCGGGGCGAAAATGGCTAGTGTGAAACGTCGCACATTCTCACCCCCGCGTCGGCCCGGGGCCACCCCCAAGATTTTGTCTAGTGTGAAAAGGCCTTTAGTGATATAATACAGTGCATGAATTAATGTTAAGCTTTCAGTTGAATTTACCATGAAAGTTAAGGCAGGCTAACCTCGTTATTTGATGCCATTGTTTCTAATTTCTACGGATACTGATGGGCAGATTGCTATGACATTGACATCCCCTAAAATGTGGTTCTTCAATGTGGCACACCGGGACTTTGGAAGCAGTCAGCATAATCAATGTAAGGAAATCCAGAGGGGTTGTGTGGGACGTCTTGTACCCTGTGCATCTTGCCGTCCCTCGATCTAAGCCCCTTCCAATATTCTTTCAGAAAATCATTTTGTAAGATGACCAGTTTTAAAGATTCTGTCAGTGTTCTTCAACAGATTGGGGTTTTTTTCTTCTCAGAAATTTACAAATTGTTTTCTTCAAATGCAAAACTATTTTTGATCTATTTTAGGCCTCCGCAGCCTTCCCAAAAAGGCTATCATGGTTGCTGTCAAAACTCTAATGCAAAAAAAGACATGCCATATAGCCCATGTCAAAACTGAATTATTGTCTGGTTGCAAATAATTCAACCTTTGTATAAAGTAATTAATTTATAACTAAAATGTGAGCGGATGCTTTTGTTCCATGTCTCAATAAAAACTGAATAGCCTTGTATCACTGGAAAAGTAGCAGTTGAAAAGGAAAAAACACGTATTTATCGGCATGAAACTTGAGAAGAGCACAGACAGTATATCTGTAAGAAGGGCTTGAAAATTCTGCTAGACCACAGGGCTAGTACAGTGTACAAATGTACATGTAGCTCAAGAAATTTACTAGAAAAGAAAGACATTTCCAAGAATTTTTGGGAGAGGACTCGCGCTTGTAATCTAAAAATCACAATTCAATCAAGAAATAATGTAGACATTGTCACTAGTTAGGACTAAGAATGAATTTAATGAATCAAAACACTTCATTGGCGTACAACAAAATCAAAGTTACATGTGCTATAGCTAAAAATGCTAATTATAAAAATTGTTAACGATAAAAATTAAAACAAATTAATGCAAGTCGAGATCTCTGGAGATCATGCACAAAGTTATCTCCCTCAATGCTTGGCCATGCAGAGAACCTACTGAGGTCCAAAGTCTGTCACAAAATGAATTTGATCTCAGATATAGTCACTGGTGGGGAAGGGGGATTTGACCGAATGTAATGTTTCGCCCTCTAAAAGCGATAAAGAAGTCGTGTAAATAGATCCTATTGGACATAAACATTCTTCACAAACATTGAATTGATTGAACTGAAATGGAATCGAACGCTTTGGTTGCCAAAATGAAACGTGTGTTTAGAGCGATTCTCAAAATCTCGGCGGAATTGAATTAACCTTGTATCCAAATGAATGAACATTTTGCAAAATTGGCTGGGAAAACCTATATTACACGTATTCTAGAAATGTATAGCACACAGAAAAGCGTTTGCCAGTCTTGAGAACTGAAAATTAAAACTACCAAAAGCTGCTTTTGAAAAGGTTCTGATGAAATACGGATGGAAAGTGTATTTTGAACAAAGGAAAGCACTTACTACACTGTGAACTCCGATTTGGCCTTCCCAAAACAATACATTTCACATAAACACTGCCAAAAAAAGCAACAATCAATTTTTTTCTCTTCAAAGTGAACAAAGAAACTGCCAGGAGCTGGATTCGAACCTGCGACCTCCGGGTTACCGTACCGGCGCTCTACCAACTGAGCTATCACGCCCTAGGTTGGCGTTCTCCCAAATTGTCAGTATCTTTGTTCGGGTGGGTGCTAGTCAGAATTATAAGTTAAAAAGTCGTATCCTCATTGAGTGATCCCCACAATGTCGCTTCCCAGGTTGTACCGTAAAATTGGGTGTGATCCCTGGATATACGGCATTCTGGGTTTATGACTTCTGACTGGCGCCCACCCGAACAAAGATACTGACAATTTGGGAGCCCACCAACTTTTTATGGCAAGATAGCTCAGTTGGTAGAGCGCCGGTACGGTAACCCGGAGGTCGCAGGTTGGAATCCCGCTACTGCCAGTTTCTTTGTTCACTTTGAAAATGTATTCAAATTTACCTATTCAGTTTCCCTTGTGGATTGTTTGACAAATATTTGTTTTCCCTTATTGCCCAGGCCTGCTACACAATTACATACCTAGGGCTAGTCTTGGTTCCAAGACGTCCTTAGCGCGGTGCGATGTACAGCGCGCACGGCAGCACCCTCTAGCTACACACACACACACACGCCAAGGCCAAATCGCTAAGAACGTCTTGGGCATTTCGCAAGGGAGCTCGCGCGACCTGCTTATGCATAATTTAACAGGCGGGTCAAACGAATAATCGCGCTTGTGCACTGGAGGAAACTCATGTTTAAGTAATAACTTACTAGTCAGTTAACGTTCTGATCTATGAGCAGAGTGATTCTGGACTCGCAAACAGGATTGAGAAATCTTCGGATTGTTCCAAAAATGTGATCTGGAATATCAGACGTTATCTCTGCCAATTTCAGTCCCAGATGTTCAGCACGATGTAACTGATCAACGGCCAGAGCTTTCAATGGCACGACGACAATAATCAGCGCTTTCTCCTGTTTGCATTCGGTTACTTCGTTCATGGAGGTAGGAAACACCTCCATGCTTCGTTCAAGAAATCTAAGACCAATGGAGCAGCTTGAAAAATTACACTCTTGCCAAATCCCGTTGGTAAATTAACAAACAAATCATGGCCCTATAAAACAAGCTAACTTGTTTGTTGTTGTTGCTACAAGATTGTTGTTACTAGATTAAAACACATTTAATAAAATCCTATTGTTTCCTATATCGACATGTTAAATGAGACAACTGACACCCCATTCAGTGTCTCTGCTGCAATTTTAAAGGCAACTTTTATTTTACGGGAAAAAAAATGGCAAGGCCGTTTTTGCCGATTTCAGTGCCCAAAAATCGCATTTTTCAAAATTTGTTAGAAATTGATTCTAGAGAAGTGTGGGAGTGCCAAAAACCCATGCGGACAGTAATCAAGTCATAGCCGATAAGAAATTACAATTTTGAATTTTTTTATTAGAAAATATGGAAAATTGTTTTAAATTATTGTATTAGGACTGCTAAAAAAGTGCGCAGAAGGGGCTAATGTAAAATTCCACTATCTGCGATCCGTGACCCCTGGGTACTACGCTGTCTTGATTTTTATGAATTTTGTATAAAGCCACTCATTTAGCAGAGCTTCGTAGAAACAGATAGAAGTAGAGTAAACGTAAAATGTAATATGACAGAAATAACTTATTTTAAATGACATCCATTTGTGAAAAGACTTGAAAACACTACAGAGCAGCATTACAGTTCTGCGTTCAAAGTCTCTTTAGAAAAGTGGGTAAGCTGAATTCCCAAGTGTCGTTTACAAAGAAAGAATACTTAATCGTGAATGAAGTAATCACGGTTTTAATTCCAGCTACACTCGCGTCCTCATTTCCTCTTCAGCTGATGAAACAACGGAGACATGTTTGCTATTGTTTGCATCTCCTCAACCAGACCGGAAGATCTGACACAATGCGGTTTGATTAATTGACTTGTTTTCGCTGATTTTTAATTGTTGTTGCCGAGTCACAGATGTTTGGCTGTTTTCCTCTTTAGAGCGACGAGCCGCAAACACAGACAGGTGAACTACTACACAAATCCGACAGAGATTATGCTGGAGACAGAGATTTCGTAATCAATTTATTTGGTTAAGTGCATTGGCAAACTTTCTCGAAGTTAATTAACAGTGAACTCCGTGGTATGTGTGGTGAATAGGCGTTAATGACTTTGCTCATGAAAATTCCCGCTTTCAGAACTAGAACCGAATCGTTCAGACATTTTCTAACGCATCAACATAGACAAATTTGAACGCTTTCTCGACCCTGATTAATATCGAGAACAAACCAACATTCACTTGTTGATATGACTCATGATGACGCATTCACGTGTCGAAGGTTAAACATTAATAAATAAAGCATGATGTCATCAAAGGCTTAACAGCAGTGTTTTTTGTACAAAACAAAAATAGCGCCCTCTAGTGAACGATTTTGAAAGAATTGAAAAGCACCATCTTCTACAGACCCAAGACGTAATGACGTAGCCCCCTAATGGATTTGTTTACATGTGCGCTTTCCTATGGGAGCCAGGTCGGGACGCCAGGCACTCTGTTGTTACCCTCTGAAAAGAATTCCTGAGATTCCGGGAACACAATGACCAACACAAAACAGGTGGGGGTTCCCTCTGCCCATATCGTGCATCATTAACTGGTGTGGTTTTAAAAGGCGAACTGGGTTTACGGACATGTTTGTCGATTTATGTGACACTCGCTACATATATTGCCCTACGGTCAAGACATCAACTGCAATGTTTGGAAGGAACAAAATAGATGTACATGATTATGCTTTACAATTAATAAAAACAACTGAGGAAAACAAGAACAAGAAAACAACTGACGGGTATAGCCGTCCAGAATCGATATGGGGGGATATTGTCCGAAAATTAAAAATAAAGAACAATTTCAGAAACCGACAAAATGCATATAATGCTTACAAGAGAAATTTCTACGGTGCTAGAGATGTTGTCGACGCACTTTACAGGTACGTACAGCTCCATTGTTTTTGCACAAGGCTACTCATGATTACGGATAGAATGGAGATCATGAAGAAAATCATTTGATTCGGAAAGATATCTATTTTACATTTCTCTTGCAAGATGACATGTTGAACTGATTGTGCCAGGAATGGTGGGCGGGGAAGAAAATTTTGCAGTGCTGTTTTTAACTTGTAACCCAATAGGGAAAAAAACTTTGTTAAAAGGACTTCGATTCGTTCTGCACCACAGATAGTAAAAGTAATGGGCCTATTAACGAGATATGTCTCTGTGAACAGACATTGAGCTGTTTCGGCTTAAAAGTTAAAATATATTTAGAACTGCAGAGTAGACGTTTGAAAATGAAAATGATGTCATAGGACATTTCTCTTATGGAAAGATTTTACTTTAATACCCCCATAAAAATCGGTAAGGAATAGCACATTTTGGAAAATAACCATCCATCTGTGTTCAGAATTGTATAAACACTTGGCACAAGCTTTAAATTTGAAAATTTATTTGGGAAATGTTCGTGCAATATAGGGGACGAAAGTTTGTGTTTTCTGTGTTAGATGTTCTTGGCACAGTGTTTGGTCACTCAGTGTTCACATACATGTTAATTTCTGCCTTAATTTTACGGATTTTGGTGACATAAATCTTTAAATAACGGGTTGTGCCACATATTTAGATAGTTGTTATCAAGGAGGGTAAATTATTTTCCAAGATTTTGCTGTTCCTGACCGATTTTGGTGGGGGTATTAAAGTAAAATCTTTCCCCAAGAAAATATCAAATTTTCAAATAAATAGACATTCAATTGTAAAGTAAAGGGCAGCCGCTCCTGCACTGAAGATGGAGTTTATGAAAACCAGTGCACTCAACAATAGATACCCTGCACGATATGGGGGAAAATGGTACCCCCTTTTATCCCTATACCCTAAGCACACTCCAGATTATTGTTATCCAACACATCCCCCTAGATCTCTGAATAGAATTCCTGAGATTCCGGGAACCATGGGCGGAGATCCCGGGGGGGTGGGGGATGGGGGATATATCACCCCTATCCCCCGGGATCTCCGCCCATGGTTCCCGGAATCTCAGGAACCTGGGGAGGACCTGGGGGGATGACCAATGTAATCATCCCCCCCACTTTTTAAGGGTAGGCGTACTAACTTGCGCAGAGTCCGTAACTTGCCAATACATGTATTTTTGTTTCGCTATACACGTGATGACTTTCCATTGTTCCCTTTAATATAACCCATCCCCATAGACTAAGCACTAGTTTGCCTGTCCTCACTTTTTCCGAAACAAAGAAATAAATGTGAGGACAGTATTGTTCCCTTTGTTATACCCTTGTTTCTGTCCTCGCGTGTAATGCGATACCACGACACCTTGACAGGCCACCACCACGCAGCCCAGCAAGTGCGAGTGTCGTTCGTTTACTTTCCTGCATTGAGTTTAAACGCACTGTGGGCAAGAGCTCGGTATGTACAGGAGCGGATCCAGGGAAGGGGAGTGGGGGTGGCCGCGGCCGCGGGGGCACGTGCTCCCCGGTAAATTGCCCACCCCCCCAAAAAAAAAAGAGAAAAAAAAGAAGAGGGAAAAAAAGAGGGGGAGGTGGGAGAAAAGGAAGGGAGGAGGAGGGCAACCTCCTTAAACAAAAATACCGCCGCCGATATTAAACATCTGCTGTGTCTACTTTTTGGCATAAAACTACTGAAAATGCAATAAGAAATAAAAAGGTTATCAATCATGCCATGGAACTGAATCCCTCTTTTAAGAGAAAACCGGTTTTAACACAGGGTTTTAACACAGGGCAAGGAACAGTCTAAAATCAAGCCCTTTTCTTGAAAACATCAACTGAACTTAATTAAAACCAAGAAAAATTCCGGATAAATTAAAAATGAAGGGGAAAAATTGCAAATTAGACGCCAAAAATGGGGGAGGGAGAAACTTAGATTTTTGTAGTGATGCATGACATGGCTAAAAATTGCAAAAAAAGTATTGCTAACATAATGACATATAGGCCTATATTCTCCACATACAATGTAACCTTAACAACTTAAAAAAAAAAAGTCAGGTGAAAGTGGTCAGGAATCGCCTCAGATTGCACCACGGAGCATCCAGAATCAAACATTTTCTTGGGCCCTTTAGCGGGCCCCGGACCCCACGCCGTAAGGGCTTCGCGCTCGCATTTATCCGTTTTGGGTGTGCCCCTGTCTAGATTTTGTTAGTCATGACATGGCTAGAATAATCACCAGAAAATAATGGCAAAAATCATGATATACATGTATATATTCTCCATAAAATCGTCACAACTTTTTTTTTTTTAAATCAGGTGAAAGTAGCCAGGAATCGCCTCAGATTGCACCACTGGGGCATCCACACTCCAAAAATTTCCCACGGATCCCACGCCGTAAGGGCTTCTCGCTCGCATTTATCATTTTTTTTGCCCCCTTCTAGATTTTTGTAGTCATGACATAAATAATGCCTAAAATCATGATATATATAGGCCTAGTCTCCATCAAATCGTCAAAACTTTTGTTAAAAAAAAAAGTCAGGTGAAAGTATACATCATTGTCCACCATATGTTTTCATAGTTTTTGTCAAGTGTAGACCAAATCACATTCTAATCATGCCTTACCGAAATGCATCTAGGCATTATTTTGCAATAATTATTTTGTAAATAATTTATTCTTAATATAATGCACAGGCATTATTTGTGTTGCTAGGTGACCAGAGCTCCATTGTGCAAAGAGACGCTTACGTTTCCAAATACATTGGATGAGAAATTTGAGTTTTGAAGATCTTTTGTATTTTGTAATGCTTGAAGGTGTTAATTATTGTCATTTATTGCAATTCAAGCTCCTGAAAAGGTTGAATTTTGACACAATTTTGTACCTAAAATTGTGTAAACCCCAGGGGATCCAGGGGGATTTACCTCAACCCCTATGCAAGGGCTTTGCGCCTGCAACCCACCAGGGGGCCCTTAAGTGGTCCCTTGGACCCCGTGCCGTGTCGCGCTCCACACAAGGATGGCAATCATCCCCCCCACATGTAACAAGAAATCTCCGCGCATGCTAAGTAGCGACCGAACTCCGCCTTAGCCGTATTGTTTTCTTGCGTTCCAAATTCCAAAGACTGACGGTACCCTACCTAAGCCTTTCGAATCCTATACGTACTGTTTCTATTGTAAGTCTAAGTAGCGACCCTACTCCACCTTGTAGCCTTATTTTCTTGCGATCAAAATGCCTTGTTATTCTAAAGACTGACGCTGTCTTACGTTTACGATTTTTTAAAGACACAGACTTTGTTTATGAGCGTATAAATTGGTTGCTGTTCAAATTGTGATTACCACGTATAAATTTATCTTTACAAGTTTTATGTAACAAGGCATTTGGAACACAAGAAACTTGATAATAAGGCTCAGACAGGGTGCGCTCACTACTTCGACCCAAAATTTACTAAACAAAATTAGCTGATCTCCGTTTCGGTCTGAAGTCAGGAAACAATTTGTAATTATTTCTTCGTAATACATGTGATATTGTTGAAAACAATGTTTGGTGGAGATTAAAGAAATAGGATTTCGATGACAGTATACATGAAGATAGATTGATTTGTGCTGACTTTTTTTGGTAGGAAAATGGTAGACAAATGTTTTTGAAAAATGTCAACATGAGATTGAATAGTCATTATAATTACCTCAGGTTACGGTTTCAAATGCATTCCTTTATTAAGTCATGACGTCCAGTAGTCGCAATAGATGAGTACACAACTCTATTCCGCTGTTCGAGACCCTGCCGCGTAGAATTATCTTTTGTTATTCTGATTTTTGAACCGAAGACAGTTGAAATCCTCTTGCTCTGTTATTATAAATAATACAAGCGCTGCAGTGGCAGATCTACGGGGGGGGGGGGGGGGGGGGGGGGGGGGGGGTTAACCCCCCCCCCTTGGGCTGCTCAGTGAAATCGTGATGTGCTTAGGTTTAATGCCCCAGACCCCCCTAGCAAGGCGTGCATTCGGCACGCTGGGGTGTGTTGGCCAATCACCTCAGGTAAACCCCCCCCTTAGTTAAAAACTAGATCCGCCCCTGCGCTGTACAATTTAAATAATAATGGTAAGGTTGTGGACGGTAACGGTGGGCAGTAACAAGGGGCGGAGCGTTATAAAGCAAGGCATTTCATTGGTTGAGACGTAAATGACTGTCCTGTGTACGTTCAAAACGAAGGAACACTAGTAGGCCTACTGCCCGGGTAATTGTTCCCAGGAATAATGGGATACCGTACCAAGGAACAATAGACCAGTTTCCTAAAAAATTCAAATTTATGCACGCATGCGCATAAATGGGCCCTGCAGGCAATAAGCGAAATCGGACCATTGAAAATGTACAGGGGTCCAAACAGTTTTGTCATTTTCTCTCAATTTCTCCAAGATTTCTCCCATTTGGCTTTAGAAAAGTCCCTGAAATCGTCATAGGTATTACTTTCTGGTCTAAATGTTTTTTGCGTTAAGCCCGGGCAGACCCACGCGAAAATCACGCTTTAATAGTCGGCGGCAAAAAATGCAACGTGGATGGTACCCTGAAGCACACGGTTAGTTGTTGGCACTCGTGTGGAAAGGAGCCCTGCTTAATTCCTATGGCCTTGTGCGCACGGGACGAACACATTTTTAAAGTTTTCTATTTTATACCCCAAAAAACCACTTAGACCAGAAAGTAATACCTATGACGATTTCAGGTACTTTTTCAAAGCCAAATAGGAGAAATCTTGGAGAAATTGAGAGAAAATTACAACTTTTTGGACCCCTGTACATTTTTTAATGGGCCGATTTCGCTTTTTGCCTGCAGGTCCCATTTATGCGCATGCTTCTTTTTCTAGGGTTTTTAAAGAAAAACCCCTCATGGTTTATGGCTACGCAACCCACTTATTGTTTCCCTTATTTACTTTCCACATTGTTTATTCACACACAAAAACTTCTGGGGGAAAAAACCAATATTTAACACAAAATGAACTGGTTTTAGAATTTGAGTCAAGATTTTGTTTTTGTAAATCATACAATTGACTAGAAATGGTAAAGGCAACCAAAATTGTCCCCCTTACCCTTCTAGAACAATTAAAGGTTCATCACAAAAAGCATGTCGGCACATAGTTGGGTTTTTTTTTTTACTTTAAATGTTTCATTTTACACAAAAAGGTCTATGCGATAGGCTACTTGTGATAAGAGGAACCATGATAACATCTACCCAGAGATCAATATATTGTATCCGATCCGAGTCCACGTCAAAACCACTGCAACATGAAAACAGTGGCATAACTTGGGTTGAACATGGGGGTGACAACACCTGGGTGAACAGATTTTTCAGGAAGAGGGACTGAAGCCAACTATGTAATTGTTTTTATTCAAGATTTTAAAAGGGGAGAGCAAGAGGAACGTGTCCCCCATGCATGCCCATATAGTTACGCCACTGTATGAAGTGCATATTGCACTTTTAAAGGAAACATGCTTTTCAAACTGGCCTGATCACATTTTATTTCATAAATAAATTCATTTATATGTATTAAATGTGAATTAAAAGCCAAACTGGTTCAAGTGAAGTTTTAGTGCGATTATTTGCTGCCCAAAAATTGACCCCCCCCCCCCCCTTTTTGGAATTTGTTGAGACTCAAATTGAGGGCGCTGTTCGTGACGTAGATCGAGGCACCGAAATTCATGGTTCGACTGGACACGTACACTAGGTCTACACGTGCAATTTCGTAAGTTGCAACTAACATCGAACTCACCCCGATTTTCTCCCTTTTAGTGAAGGCTCCTCGGAGAATGGGCCGTTTAACTGCTTTCGCCGGTTCTTAAATACTGCACATCACTCCAGTAATTACAACTTTGGGAGGTTGACCGACAAGCATACCAACCCTTTTATTGTATACCATTCTTGTCTTTTTTCTTTTCTCTTATTTTTTATCTTTTATGTTTTCTTGTTTTGCTTCTCTGTACAATTTTACATACATTTGTATAATGAAGTAGTGTGTTAAATAGTACAGCACATTAAACTCAAGTCATTTATGTTGAAATGTTTACATGCTATCTGGTATGGGACCGATGTAGACTACGAGTCTAAACTGGATTCTATAGTTAATCTTTATTGTACCGATAATACACTTGGGTTTACGGTAGTCTGATTAATTCAATATTAACACATATTCAAGCCTATATGCGAGTAAGAGCTTTATCGATATATTTACAGGGTAAAAAAGACCATTTCTGGAAAAAACCCGCAAAATATACTGATAAGCAAAAACCCCATGTACTAGGCTTTTTATATATCCCAGCTTCGATGAAGGCCTAGTCAGGCCGAAAATTCAGCTCCAATATTCTTGGTGAGCACTGCTTTAACTTTTATCAAACTTTGTACTTTTCATCAGTGCTACGCAGTTCTGCTTCATTTTGTATATAAATATAAATATATATATAAATATACGAGTTGCCTGTCGGTACGCAGATGGCTATATTGTGCCACGCCTTTCCTTTATATACACCAAGTGCCCCAGCACTTCCGTATCGCTCCGCGAAGCGCGGAGTGATAATTGACCATTAAGAAATTACTTTCGTTCTAATTCGCCACTCAACCGAACGAAATTACATTTCTTAATTACTGCACATCACTCCAGTAATTACAACTTTGGGAGGTTGACCGACAAGCATACAGAATGTAAAGAACGAGATAACAATTGGTCGTAATAATTAAATTATCGTCTTAAGATTCTCCTTGGTAATGATATCGAAACTTGTTTAAGTGAGAAATAGGTGTATGTATACACTGATGGGCGATAATAAAGAAAAACAATGAAAAATTTATTAACAATTTGTTCATTTATTGGTACTCGTTATAGACCGAGGGACTGTTAAACTTGCAATGTTTTGTGCAAAGCTTTCCTAACGTACATATCCTTGGCCGTATCTGATACCCAGCGACTATGTTTTTTTATTAACCTATCGGGAATGCCTCCTTTGGCAGCTTGGGTAGCGCCTCGTGAACGCAGGCTGTGAAGGCCATATATATCTACATCGGGCACACTGTCCTTTAATACATCTCTAACCACTTCTCTCATTCTGGAGTAAGAGATCAGTGTGTTCTCTGCCCCGAGCTGGAAGCCAGACTATGTTTATTAACGGCGCGAAAAATGAATTCCTCTGAGTTTGGGGAAAAACCACACAGTTTTAAGTATCTTTCCAATATCTTGATAGGGCATGTAGTTCCACCTGTTCGGCTTATAACGGCCCACGCCCCGTCTCTGTACCTGTCAGTTTTGCTCTTCTCTATGAAGATTGTGGCGTGAGTATCAAAAATGAAAATGTCAGAGAATCTGATGTTTTTCAGTTCGCTGAATCTCAGGAACCCTGCATACCCTATGGTTATAAAAGCCAGAGTTCTAACGTCATAGAGATTTTCCGTTTCTAGGGGGGTTTCTCGCAAAGATCCTTTATCGTGTCTGGGGTAATAGGCTCCTTTTTCTTGTGTGCTTTGCCGGTTGTTCTTTTAGCTGCTTCTAGAATTGACCTTGGCAGTGGGCTGTCTGTAGGAGACGGTAATGAAGCAATCCGATGAGCCCAGGCTATGCTGTAAAACGCTGTTGTCACCAGAGATACTGTGTTCGAAGATTGCATGATGCTCATTAGGTACAGTGCGACGTGAAGTGGCGAAGCTGGTAGCACGGCAATCGGCTGAGTCCTTGCTTGTGCCCACCTTCTCCATCTCCGGAAGCCGTTTATGTATGTCGTGGTTGTAGTTCCTGCCCTGTCTTGAATGACGACCCCCGGTAGCTTGTCAAATAGCTCCTTCATCTCCGGGTCCTCTATGTTACCCGCATTTTGCCACGGTCCCTGGGAAAAAATATGTCCAGCAAGTATCACAAGTAGTCAGCTCTATACAAATTACAACCAGCCGCTTATTCTGCAGAGGCTATACAGCCTGCTTAATAACTACATAAAAGAATTGTCGCGTCTCATCAACAGCCTCATTGTTATTCATTCAAATATTCTTTTAGCTCTACGGCTTGCCGTTAACCAATCTAGTATTATAAAGGTTCTACAGCCTGCCTGTTAACCAATAAAGTATTCTAAAGGCTTCACAGCCTGCTTTGACCATTCAAGAATTCTAAAAGCTTGCTCTGCCGCCTGCTATTAGCATATCGCTTGCTTTCCATTCACATCTAAATGTATGATAGACGTAATGCTAGTGTAACCTGGAAAAATGACACACTAGGGGACTTTACTCGACACAACAAAAACAGACAATGCAATACCAGGATCTAAAGAACAAGTCGCGAACTATTTTATTAGGAAAAGGATTTAAGAATGAAGTGAACTTGTGACTCAAACCTTGGAAAAATAAAACCAGACACAATTATAACTTATTCAAAACTCTTTAAACCAACAAAAAAATAGAACAGTTTAAACCAACACAAACTAAAACAGCTTAAACCAAAGAGCAAGGTATATGCTTAAACCAACACAGAGTATCAAATAATGGACCTTAGGTACACTCTGATTGAAACCTATAAGAATCAAAAGAAAAGAGAAAAGAAAGAATACCATTAAGAAATACATCAAAACAAAGTGCTCATGATCGAAACCAAGGTTAAATCGCCTATATACTTATACATGTACATGTTGCCTATATACAGTAAAGTAAGCTTACAGGCTCAACATACACTGGAAACAAAGAACTTTCTTGTGAATATCTAATGAGTTTACATAAGGGATTAGGGCTCTGAAACCACAGCAGCACATGGCCAAGCAATAAACTTAAAGTAGACTTCCTCAAGTCCATGATAAAGTTACAAACAGGTAGTTATATAATACAGGAGAAAATGCAGTGAGAATATGGGACTGGAGAAAGTCTAATCTATCATGAATAAACATTCAAATGACACACTTGGAAAGGAATTTGTACACTTAAATCGCCGTGGGAAAACTCGATCTCCTACTTAAAACAATGGTAGAGATACACTCTAAAGTCATTCAATCTACATGTTCCAGTGGTAAAAATAAAGTCTTTCTCCACAAAAAGAAATTCTCCATGGCAATCACACCATCTTAAGAGAAACAAGAAAAGTTATAAAGTAGAAATTGATAACCTGTACACAAAAATATATATAATTCAACATAAAACTAGTCAAAGAAAACTCAAGTCATCCCATTGGCAAAACAGTACTCCTTTCCTTATTTCAAATCACAAAGGCAAGAAAATCACAATAATACAAAATGCGAATGCGCTGGACCCACCATGATAAAGTAAAATCACAAAGCTTTCTCAAAAAGAAACTATAACTTTCTAAAGATAAAACCTCGCTTTAAACCAAATAAAACCTATCAAAAACTGTAATGAAACTCGAAATAAGATTATACAATATAAAAAGAACAACAATTGGACGATAAAACTTACCAGGGCACTGTAGCAGACGAAAGACAAGGCTACGGCAGGTCGCACAACTCAAAGGAGTGTGAAAGAGGCATATGTGCACTCTTCTCCACCGGTCTGCTAAGTGAAGGCAAACTAAAACTCTGTACACAAGTATAACTGTGGTCAAGGGGAAAGATGCTGCTACTGGGGCCAGGGGGACACACAACTAAATAAACCACAGTACATGTTAAAAATATAAGCAGGGGAGCAACTCTCTAAAAATAACAAGCAATATAATTTGGCCCTGCCACACTAGCATACTGAACTTTGGGAATTTCTCTTTAAAGAGTGGCCGCCCGCTCTCACCACACACAAATGAATCATAGGACGCTGGAAATTCTCTACTGTCCATTACTTGAGGTATGAAGGAACCGTCATGTGACTATTAATAGTGGCCAATATGGCGCCGAGGGCCAGTATGGCATTATCAAAGTACCCACGGCCTTGCTAAACTTCAAATGTAGAATTGTCTTGCGTCGATGTTTTCGGAATTTGGGTTCCAGAATCTGGAATTGAAACGAAGGGTTTTGTTGTTTCGGTATCTAGCAAATATGTCTATGGAGTACAGTGAGGCCCCCATAGTGTGTCCATGTGGCTAAAGATTTCGAATTAACACATCAGCCTTTTCGTTTTGAGAACGTGGAATCCATTCAATTTTCAGGCCAATGCCATGTGTGACGCATGTAGAGTAAATGGATCGTGCAATATTCTTTGAAGGTCAGGTTTTCCGCTTCCACTTTAAATAATTTTTGCAACGTTCTGACTGTCTGTGAACCATTTTATATTGTATCCGGTCAATATAGTTACAAAACTTTCTAAGACTATGCGAACAGCTTCCAATTCTTTCCAGGTACTGCTCTTTGGCTTTTCATGGCAATCCCAAGCTCCGTGTGCAACTGCTTTGCTTACATCAACTACGTATCCGGCTCCGCCAACGTTACTAGCATCTGAATATACAACTTTGTGATACATGACATAATTTTTCATTGGTACGGGTTTCAAATTGGATAGGTTTGAGCCCCAAAGTCATGAATATTTGTTTCAGATTCGTACGGCATACTAGCAGCCGCGTTACTGCGCCGCGAGGCATGCGGAAACGCCTCTTTTAGTTTTTTAGACGACTGTTTCCTGCGAAAACAATGCATCAATTTTGTGTGTTTTTTTAATCACGCGTTGATATGAAAGCCGCGCTGTGGTTGGTCAAGAGCATTGGGGCGCCCTCAGTCGACAAAAACGGATGCGAAACTGCGGATTGGCGATTGTTGTGGTCTTGGTAAGCGAAATTTCCGTAAAAGTTTACTTTTTGGGTTATATTTAAAGGAAGTGAACCTAGCCTATGTGTACATGGCCATATCAAGTGAAGGCATGTGAAATCTTGGGGCACAAAATTTCGTGACTAGAAAGTTACTGAGGGTCAAAACTATGGAAGAAAATCGTCCACAGCATGGTTCAATGTGTCTTTCTGTAAGGTTTGTAAAAACCTTACAGTTCTGGAAGTAACGGTCGATGTGGCCGGTGCGTTGTGTCGGCCTGGCTGCGAGAAGGGACATTCCTTCCTCCAGTGTCCACTGGCGCCGCATGAAAAGCACGCACCTGGTCTTGAGAATGACTGGAATCTGGTGCTGGCAGCGACGTTGGGTGTGATGCGTTGAGGAGCGGTAAAGGAAGTGGTGTAGGGACGAAAACGACTGCTTCCCCGGGCCGTCTTCGTTCTTTTCATCTTTCTGACGGCTCTGGCATCGGCCCTGTTGATTCGTTTTTCGTCCTCGGAGTCTGAAGCTAGGTCGTTCGTCTCGTACTCTCTAACAGTCTGCCAACCCCCTTCGCTGGAGTCAGCCAGGCGAATGAGCTTTTGCCTGGTTGACATCTTGTGGATCGCCGTGTCGATATTTGTGCTGGCTGCTGGCAAGTCTCCCGACTTGCACGCCTCAGACGCTTTAACCATGAAATCGAGGACATCACGGTTGAATTCAAATTGATTTTGATTTCCGTCTCTTTTCCTCTTCGTCGATGTTGAAGTCTTTATTTTATCGTTCATGGCTTGCATCGACTCTCCTTGGGTGCTGAGAATTTCAGCTCGCAGCGAGGCACATGAATCTCTGAATGTCTGTTGAATCTCATTGGTAGTGGTCTGGAATGCATGTAGTATGCGCTCTGTAGATTCGGTGGCATCCATGGGTAGGCAAGTATCGAAATACTTTGTTACGTGTGCCTTCAAATACATACGTGTTGCCTGTCGGTACGCAGATGGCTATATTGTGCCACGCCTTTCCTCTATATACACCAAGTACCCCAGCACTTCCGTATCGCTCTGCGAAGCGCGGAGTGATAATTGACCATTAAGAACTTAATTTCGTTCTAATTCGCCACTCAACCGAACGAAATTACATTACCTTATACTCACATCTGGGAACTTTGAAAATACCAGTATCGAAACACGACGGCTGAAAGTGGTCGCTACATAACGCTCTTGTCACCTTCACTTTCGCCGTCCAAATTCTCCGATATTTCGCATCAGTTGGAAATAGATGAAGGCTTACTCCAGCCTTCGTTGTTTTGCTGCACCCAGCAGCCACACACCTTGTCGGCATGGCCGAAAAACGCTATATTTTGCATAGATTTTGGACGAAGAATGTACACTCAATGCATACGCGTGATGAATGGGGCCGGCTCGAGCAGAATCTGTAATGTGCCTCGGTCTACGTTTTCAAGACATTTTCAAGAATTTTTTTCTCATATTTAATCTGGGAAATAAATGTCTCTGGACACAAAATATCATTGTCAAGATAATACTTTATTGTTTTAAGCAGGAATAATGCAAAATAAATCCTAAATCATGTTTCCTTTAACATAAGCCGCCATTTTTTTTGTCGAGTGCCACTTTGTGCAATTCTTCAAGTAATCAGACGGCGTATGACGACTAGGCGTCTTTCTTAAGCATCCCCCAAAGGTGATCATCCATGTGGTACTTTGAAAAAGTAACCAGCAGTGGCGTAGATAAGGCCGGTGGGCATGGGGGTGCATACCTCCTCCCCCCCCCCCCCCCCCAATAATCGTCGGCCCCCCAGTCTCCCAACTTGAAATAATATCAAGCACAATAACTGAGTACCCCCAACTGTAACATCCTACTGTACATGTACAACTGTACATGTACATTCGCTATTCATGCTCAATAAACCTTTTTGACATTCTCAAGCATGTAATGGATTTTTCTGGTTATTATTTTCCTTATATTCCATGCAAAGATATGTGAAAAGGGTATCGCTCAACTCATGACAGATATGAGCATGAAATCAAATATTATTTTGACTGGTTCACAGTGCCATAGGTTTGTGTATAAATTACATGGTTTGTTTGACCTCCAAGCCCACAATGCATTGAGAAAGTCGAAAAGGTTTATACGTTGTATTGTGCAAGCCTACAATGTACTTACAATGTCGAAATTATGCTCACAGTATGTTGATTAAACGCTGGAATAAATCTACTTCCCGTCCTTTTAACCACAAATACAACAAATCTGTGCACACATTTAATTTCCACTTTCAAAACACTCACAGAATCAACGCTAATTTCCCGCACGCACAATGTTGCCACGTCAGCCATTTTTAAATACCCACTGAACGTCAGCACGTGCGACGACGCACAGAAATCACAAAGATTCAGTGGAAATATATCTGCCTTTTAAAAATACTGGCCAGCCAGAGATGGACTTGGCCAAAGTTTTATGTATTTATTTATTTATTACATTTTTTACCCAGGGTGTGCCCAAACAGTTTAAAACTGGTTTCCATTAGGGCCCTGCATTAATATTAGTTAAAACTGAATATTTACACATTCATACAAAATATTAAAACAAATACAATAATGTTTACACAAATAAATCTATTTTCGGTTAACTTTTTAACTCTCCAGAAGCCTATTGCTGATTTACGGGATGGGCGAAAAACCCGCGAAAAAAACTTAAAGGGTGAAAAACAAGGGGAAATTCCTATCCGGCTCCAAAGTGTTTTGGCAACCAAGTTTATAACTCTGCAGATCAGCGTAAATGACAGAAATATCACTGATAGATGGCTTAACGTAGCTCCGATTTAAATGTACTTAAGGAGTTTATGGTTCTCATTTGTTCAGGCAGATTATTCCATATACTGTCACCACTCACAGCGAAACTTGTCAGTTTTTTTGTCACGTAGCATTCCTTTTTGGCGAAAGGAACTTTCAGTGCCATTTGGGTCGATTGTCGTGTTGCACGAATCCTATAAGTGGTGTGAACAGATTTGTCATGTACAAAGGAGTCATTTTGTTAAGGCTTTTGAAAACAAGGATAGCCTTTTCAGACTGAACTCTTTCATTAAAAGGAATCCAATTTAGTCTGGCAAACATATCAGCTGAGGGGGTGAGGGGGGTACATTTAAAGGGGCTGTATCGACACGATCATAGCAGGCTTGCGGCTGTACACTGAATCCCGAAATGATGAACGCAGATGAATTTTGTTATTGAAGTGACGGGTCAAAATAAGCCTGAAGCTTTTTATCGACCTAAGTTTACAAGCAAGATACAAACAAGATACATCCAAATGAATGTACACATAGACCCTTTTAAGGATACCCTGCCTGTGGGATTTTGTGTACCAAATTTAGCGCAAACTGTCCCACAGCGACAAGACACGTTGTAGTTTTGCTTTGCACATTTACACGGACAAGCACCCCGTGTGCCGAGTCGTCCTCTCTGGCAAGAGTTTCGGCATGTACATGTCATAGGTTCTCCAGCGTAAGGTTCTACTTCTATATCGCCAACCTCCAATTCCATGCAACTTTCAGACAAATATTCCATGGCACTTGTGTAGGGAAAGGTGGGGCTACTGGACCACTTCAGCACATTTTCAATTCTAACAATACACAAAGGATCTAGAAAAGGGATAGAACCATTTTTATTACATGACCAAAACACTTACTTGTTTATTGCAAACAGTTAAAATCAATCACATTCATTCAAACTTATGTGAATGAAATTTTATGAAATAAACAGATGAAGTATCCTTCCTCCATGCTCTTAGAGAACTGAGTGTCACGCGTGCTACTTGTTTATAAGTATGTGTGTATCCCGTGCTGGGTCCCAAATTCGCGCTGCCCAATATTGGCGCGACCAACTTTCTCGGCGCGTAACTTTTTGCACGTAGCACGCACTGACATCAAATTTGCTGTCATGATCGTTCGTCACATCATCTTTCTTCTGTGTGCAGTTATGTGGAAAGTAAAAGCTTTTCCCGTAAGTATTTTGACAAAATGTAAAAAGAGAGTAACATCTTACCATACAGACTAAATACAAAACACCGCTTGTTTAAATTTCCCAAAAGACTACTAAAAATTCACTGCGAGCTCCCGGTCAGTGTTGCTCGAGCAGCTCCGACTCGTAAATGACGTCTTCAGTTTACTTTCGCTAAACAACAGAGGGCGTTATCAAAAATATGGAGCCTGAGAAAAGACGTGCGCCTTATAATTTGTTACGATCGTTTTGCGTAGATTACCGATATCATCATTGAGTTGTTGTTTGTCGGCATACATGTCTTAAAATTAGGCCTACTTAATATGCATATGACCAAACTTAATACGTTTGTCGTGTCCAAAATCACATGCAATGTACAGGACTAAAACCATTTTTTTTTTTTATCTCATTGGAGTTCGGAGACTGCTTTTATTCAACCTTTACCCCGCATGCGCGAATTTTGGTCGCGTAACTTTTGGAAGAACTAATCCGACTCGTTTGCGTAGCGTGGCGGTTCTGTTGCTTCAGTTACTTTCAATATTCCTAAAAAAAAAATTCCAGGTAAGATATTAGTCATACTAACAATTGTAAATACCAAAACCATGTAAAGCTTAGTTTATACTGTTAAAATTTCGGTCAAAGTCTTAAGTGCGCGAATAATGGTCACACGAGGATACACGTATGTGTATGTCAGTACGCGCGCAGACGCTGGACATGCGTGCGTGTTCCAGGGGGTGTAGTTTCCAAAAGCCAATTCTCAGAACAGCCATAACAAACAGATGGAGGTTAAAAATAGCACATAACCGAAATGAAGCGCAAGGGGGCGCACTCCAATATTTGATTCGTTAACGCGAGAGGGCGCGACGATACAGCCCCTTTAAGGATTATCCGTGCGGCTCTTTTTAGACATTTGTTGAGGGTATTGTCGTGAGATATGTACCTTCCTCCCCACACCGTACAGCAATACTCTAAAGATGGCATAACTAAACTTACAAAGAGTGTGTGCAGCCTGCTTTGGAGAACGTAATCACGAATTCTGTTTAACACACCCAATTTAGACGAAACAGTCTTCCTTACGTATTCAACATGTGTACCCCAACTTAATGTTTCATCAACAACTACACCCAAGCATTTACCAGATTTCACTTTTTCGATAACCTTTCAGGTCGACGTTGGATATTTTCTGCCTTGAACCAATAAGCATACATTTGGTTTTGTTGGCATTTGATGCTAGTTTGTTTCTTAGGCACCAGTTGTGAATACTAGCAAGAGCTACATTCAAGTTCCTTTCTATTCTGTTAATACTAGAGGAGCTACACGTTAACGTGGAGTCATCTGCATACATAAATAAGTTGCAATTTGGGGGTATACAGGATGGAAAATATCTACTATAAACAATGAATAAAAGTGGCCCTTAAGATCGACCCTTGTGGAACGCCTATGTCTATGGGCAAGACCTTCGATATTGTGCCCTTAATATTTACAGACTGACTACGACCGCCTAGGTACGACTTAAACCAATTAATTACAGAAGATGGCAAATTCAGCTTCTTCAATTTGCCTAGTAGGATTACATGATCTACACAATCAAAAGCTTTACTGAGATCTATAACCACGCTACCTGTAACTTCACCTTGCTCCATAGCCTCGAAACACTTGTTTGTTAAATCGTGTAGAGTGCTTTCAGTTGAGTGCAAGGGTCTAAATCCCGATTGGCAACTAGGTTTCAAATTGTTATCAACGAGGTAGCTATATACTGCCGAGTGCACCCATCTTTCTAGAATCTTAGAGATAATTGGCAGTATAGAAATGGGCCGGTAATTACCTGTACTACATTTATCTCCTCCCTTGTGAATTGGTGTTACCAAGGCGTGTTTCCAATCTTTAGGGTATTGCTCGCATCTTATGGAGAGGTTAACAATATAAGTTAAAGATTTAGTAATATAAGGGGAAGCAATTTTAATCATTTTAACACTGATGCCATCCGGACCTGTTGCTTTCCCAACCGACATGGATGATATTTGCTTTTAAACGAACTCTTCGATCTGTAATATTAGGTACAGTGCATTCTTCAAGTTCATCCAGAGAATCAACGATAGAGGCGTAGGTGTCATTGATTTCAGGTTCGCCTGATGGGCAATTTCTAGCTGTACGTTTTCCTATTGTAGAAAAGTGTTCATTTAATGTATCAGCAATGTCAGTGGGATCGTCAATATTTTCTCCATTTGGGGAAGTGATAGAATTTGGAGCAATTTTCTGTTTCTTAGGAAGTACCTCCTTCAGTTTTTTTCCATAGCATAGATGAATTGCTTTTATTTTCTTCTATGGCTGATGTATAGTATTCACTCTTCTTAGTGCGGATTTTATTAGTTACATTGTTCCGTAGGTTTTTGTACGAGTCCCAATCGATCTGTGAGCGTGAGCGTTTTGCGATTTTGTGTGCACGATCCCGCTGTCTCATAAGTTTAAGAATTTCGCAATCGAGCCAAGGTAAAGAGGCACCCCGAATACGTTTAGTTTTGATTGGCGCATGAACGTTAATAATACTCATACATATGGAGTGCCATTTGCACCACGCTTCATCAACATCATACATGTAAGAGTCCAGTACACCTTGCCATTGTGCATTAAGGAGGTCGTCTTTAAATGCATCAGTGTCTATATTTGTAAGACAACGAACATTTATTGAGCGACCTTTCATTGTTGGTGTTTTCCAACTATGTTGACCATAAACAAGATAATGGTCACTGATTAGGCTTGGTAATACACCACATTCCTGTATTAGCTCTGGATGGGAGCTGAAAATGAGATCGATTATTGTTTGAGTTGACTCAGTGAAGCCATCTATCAGTAATATTTCTGTTACAGAAATAATGCTGAACTGCGGAGTTATAAACTTGGTTGCCAAAATACTTTGGAGCCGGATGGGAATTTCCCCTTGTTTTTCACTCTAAAAGGGTTTTTTTTCGCGGGTTTTTCGCCTATCCCGTAAATCAGCAATAGGCTTCTACTGGAGAGTTGAAAAGTTAACCGAAGATATATTTATTTGTGTAAACATTATTGTATTTGTTTAAATATTTTGTATGAATGTGTAAATATTCAATTTTAACTAATAATATGCAGGGCCCCAATGGAAACCAGTTTTAAACTGTTTGGGCACACCCTGGGTAAAGAAATGTAATAATTAAATAAATAAATACGTGTTGAGTCATGTATGAGTTGCGCCAATTGGAATAAACCAAAACAAGAAATAATTGGGTTTGAGTAATTCATACTATCATCGTCAACTGAAACATCATAATTAAAGTCCCCAGTTGCAATAATTTCTTCACATTCACAGGAGGCCTTATTAATAACATCACTTAGTTTATCAATAAATTCAACAGAGATTGAAGGTGGCCTATAAATAGAACTAATTAATAAGCACAGGCTGTCTTTGTTTACACTTAATTTCAACCCATATGCACTCGACATCATCTGTTTCAAGATCCTCACGACGAGTGAAAGTTAAATTGTTTCGGATGTACATGGCAACCCCACCACCATGCCGATTCCTGTCTTTTCTGACAATGGAAAAATTTGGTAATGTGATTTTATACAGTTTAAAGTTCACCTAAGTCTTACAGGTATAATTGAAGTGAGTTTTGAAGCCGTTCGTCGAGAAAAAAGAGATTTGTTTGCACGACAGCTGTTCTCCATCTCGGGAAAACCCAGGGGTTCCTCCACATAAAAAAAATTAGAAATCTAGTCCATTCAAGACATTTTGGGGAGGGGGTAATATCGATGACGTCATCACTTAGCCGAAAAAAGTCAGTAGATGCAATTCTGTGACGAAAATTATCTTTTAGTGGCCACCCGACGCTAGCTGTTCTCCTACATAATGTGACAGACGAAGGTTGAAGGGTCACGTAAAAGAGGGGAAATGTTGAGTATTGAGCTATTTCGGTAGTTTTGGTATAAAAGGGGAAATATTTGCATGCCCAATATTCTTTTTTTAGATAAGTATTTTCGTAACTTATAATTCTATTATCTGAAGGCCGATTTTCACTATATTTGAAGGGTAGAGTTCGGAACATATGCATTGCATAAATTTCCCGGATGTAGGTTTCCCCGTGAGGAGTTATCCATTCCATTGAATTTCGGTATGTATTTGGAAATTCCAAGTCGGTGCATGTAAACAACAAATAAAACGGCGCCCTCTGTTGGTTTGCACAGTCAGTTTATTTGGCAGCGCGAAATACGATTAACGCGCTATCCGTGAATTCCAAAGAATCAGGTAGCAGGAGCGGATCCATGATTTTCCAAACGGGGGGCGGTTGGGGGGGGGGGGGGGGGGGGGGGTGGGGGGGGTTGGGGGGGCGTGGGGGCCGTGCGTGGAATCTACCAAGCAGCTAATGGTGAAGGAAAGTTGTGGCGCACTACGCCGAATGCGCGCCTGCCCCCCTTCTCTCACCTCTTTCTTTCTTATCTTTTTCAGTCTCTCTCTCCCTCTCTATCTCTCTTGTTTTTTTTCTTTAAGAAAAAAATGTGGGGGGGGGGGGGGGGTGCGCCCCCACGCCCCCTAGTCCTGATGTAGAGGGTTTTAATGTATAAGTCTGGTTTGGTGTAACAAGTTAATTATACAGCTCTGGAAAAAAAAATATTGAACCACTAACAGTCAGTGGCGCCCCCCCCCCCCCCCCCCCCCCCCCCCCCTTGGGCTGCCCAGTGAAATCGTAACCAGTGTCGGGTGTGTAGGCCAATTACCACAGGTAAAACCCCCCCCATAGTTATAAAACCTAGATTCCGCCCCTGACAGTATCCATAATTATATGATCAAAGATCGTTTTAAAACTATTTCAAAACACCGTGATTTTATGTGAATTTGCCGTTTTTAGTGTTCTTTCATCAATACCAAGACATGCAAGAACTACAGGCTTGTGCAATCATAAACACATGTACGCGCAGAGTGGACAATTTCATGTGATAAAAGTGTTGGGTGGTCCTATGTTATTTCCAGAGCAGTAGGTTTTCCCTGACGAATATCCCAAAATGTGCGTTTAATTTTGTAAAACTTGAATTTAATCTCGCACTGATTTTGAGAACGACGTATATCCGGGTTTTCATTTTCCGCAAAAACTAGCATTTCGATTTTATTTGTATCATTCAAATAAATGAATGTTGCATAACGTTTTTTTCAAAATTTACAAAGGCTTTCCTGGTTGACGTATGCGTGGCCGCATATTAAGAAAGTGCAAATCTATTTCGCAGCAAATTGATTTGTCATTGTGACACAGCCCTGAATTAAATTTTCTTTTTCATTTGCTATAATTCAATATTCGCAAATTCTGCAATCAATTTAAATACAGTATCTGAGGCCTATACCAATTCATGATACAACTTTGATTCAATGAATATTATTAACAATGTATTGTAGGCCCTAATTTGACTGCATAGTGTGTTTGATCTATTTATTGTTGGTTCTTTGTCGTAATTGTATTAGTTATCTATCTGTATTTACTTTAGTTGTATTTAAAAACAAAATGTTTAGGCGCCACCCTGGTTCACCCCAACACTGACAAATTGTTAGCTACCCCTGTGAATAAAAATGACCTTGCTATGCCTATTTACAGGGGGTATAACATTTTTCAGTGGGGGAACAGGGGCACTATAATTTCCAGTGAGGGCACACAATGACCAGCAGCATGAAGGAAATTATGTTAAAGTTGCGGCGATTGTTTAACGGGCCCCGTTCCCTATAAGAGAACAACATCCACTTTGAAGTTATTTGTATGTCTAGATAGAGAGCAGGGTTTAAATTTTTTGTTGGAAATTTTGGGGTAAAACCTCTGAAAATATTGGTGGGGGGGGGGGGGGGTTGGTGATCTTGGCCTTGCAATTGAACTGAACTGTTCAGCTAATGTTTCTTGTGCTGTTCTTATTGCTATGACTAATTTCGCCTCCGTGCAGCGAAGATGCTGTTTGTATTTTCCAACAAAACGATTGCCACCTTTTGCCCAACGTTGTTCCTCTATTCTTCACAAACTTGACGCCAATATTTAATCATGATCTGCAACCAATGTTGGGCCAGCATTGTCTTTATTTGACCGACGTCAGGACCACCAACTTTTGCACAACATTGACCCATTGTCAACCAACAACTTTAATCCAACGCCGACATTGCCGATCGCTGAACTTGTCATAAGTCGGTCATTCGAGTTTGTGGCAGCTGGCTCGATTGCGTAGCTCGTGGAGGGTCCTTCGATTAGAGGAATAAAGGTACCAACGGATCGCTGGATGCTTGAGGCCTGTCATAGGATACTTCTGTTATGATAGATGCTGTAGCCGAGAGGGAGTGCTGATTATGCTCTGGATCTAACCCGCTGTGAAAAAGTGGGGGCAAAGGCGAAAGGGCAATCACGGAAACAGTGTCCGTGCATCTTAGTTGAAACAGATACTATACAGATCGATGGTCTTAAATATGCACTAATATAATAAACTACAACGTAAATTTTAATGAAAAATGCGGGGAGGCGCTCAAAAATTATTTCGAAAAACATTCACCCACTCAGTACACCGATTTACAATTAAAAACTAACGTTTTTCATGTACATGTTTCGGTACTGACTTTTGAAATGCGCCCTCTATTGACGCGCGGCGCGGCGGCGCGGCGCGCGTGGCCTGTATAAAATTATATAACAGGCAACGGGGCGCGCGATGCGACGGCACGACGCGTCGACGCGTCGCCTTTGACACTGGACAAAAGTAATAAGGACCGAGGCGACGGCACGACGCGACGCGCGGACGAAGCCGTCGTGCCGTCGGGGCGACGGCACGACGCGATGAGTTTTGTCGTCTATGGTTGTTCTGAATGTTTTTCAACACCAAAATAGTGAAAATACCGTTATACAGGGTGTCACAGAGAGACGAATCACTAGAAGTGAACATTCTTAGGCAGGACATACAAATAGTGAGAAAAGCTGTCGGCGGGATGCTAACTCGAGCACAACGCTGCGTAGTAGTCAGGGGGCTTATGTCGTCCCGTGGGCACTGAATGATTAGAAGATCCTATCTATCTAGTCATGTCCTTTAGTAGCCCAGGTTGGACGACGTCTTCATTGCATTACGACTGACGTCCAGGTTATAAATTGTCTGCTGCCACAGAAAACATTTTACAAACATTTTTTCCCTTATTTTTACCTGATGAAGGAAGCTGAAATTTTGCTCACATAGTCCTTGTGTCCGGAATTACAAAGATGCTTGGTTTAGAAAAAGTAAATATGTCCCTGGGCGACGTTTTTACAGGAAATAAATCGCAGATCCACGCTTCCGACGTAAACATCCTGTATGAACTTCTCGCTCGTGCAAAACGCAAAGACTTACGCGCGCGCATGCATGGTAGAGTTGTGGGCGTGTGTATGTGTTCGCACGTCACACGGTAAAGTCATGCAAATTTGTTGTTTCTGTTTCTGAATTTCCTCAATTTTGCCGTCTTTCTACTGCCGTGCGATGTCTTAGTCTTTGGTAATTAAATTCAAAAACAGAAACAACAAATTTGCATGACTTTACCGTGGGACGTGACGAACACATACACGCGCCCATAACTCTACCACGCATGCGTGGAAGCGACACGGTTGCTATGCATTTTGCGCATGCGTGCGCGTAAGTCTTTGCACGCGCACGAGAAGTTTGTACATGTACAGGATTTTGTTGACGTCGCGTCGAAAGCATCCTCGACTCCATGGGCGCGTGTGCGTTCCTTCACTAACCCCTGGCCGTGAGGAAAACGTAAACGACACTGACTGGCTATTCGAAATGAATATTTATGTACTGAAAGTGAACCGCGCGCGTAATCCGAATGTTGAACGCCCTAGTGCGCTCGCGCCCGCGTTAACATCCTGTTCGTCACGTCACATCAGCAAAACGACTCCGAGCACTTTTTTCTATTATCAAGACAAGGCCACTAGTCTTGGTGGCTACGATAAACGATATGGACTTTTTCTGGTCAGGAAAAACATGTATTTTATGTTTAAACAGAGATAGAAAAGGCACACATATTATAAATTCGAGTCGAGGCCGGAAATCAAAATTGTTCCAATCGATAGTAAATTTACTCATTTATCCAGTTCAAGAAAGCAGCTCATTCTCAATGACAGTGTTTGCCGCCGCTGCAGAAGATGCGTCGAAAGGTTTGACAAATTTGCGAAAACAGCTGAGAAAAACATTTGGAAAATTACACAACTGACATCCGGCGATAATGCATGGGCGGAAACGGTCATGACGGTCGTCATACTTTTCCTTCCTCCCGATCCCACCAGGCCGGCTGCGCTGTTATTACTACTCAGTGCAGTATGCTAGATTTAACGTCAGGCGGGAAAAACATCAGGCATCATTATTAGGAGCTAATCTCATCCTTCCAAAAGATTGATTCTACAAATAAAACCTTCCTACTAAAAACACTACGTCGCGCGTTAAACACATCGACTGCAGTCCTAATTACCATATCCCACTATGTGGGATATGGTAATTACACAATTCCAGGGGTTAAGATCGCGCAAGGCATGGTGGGAAAACATGGCGCCGCAAGATCGTACCCATGGTAACGAGGTTGCGTCGAAAGTGTGGATTTGCGAGTTATTTTCTGTAAACACGTCACCCAAGGACATATTTACTCGTTCTAATCCAAGCATCTTTGTAATTCTGGGCACAAGGAATAATGTGAGCACAATTCCAGCTTCCTTCATCAGGTAAAAATATGAAAACAAATGTTTGAAAAAAATTTCGCAATGGCAGCAGAAATTTATAATCTGGACTCCGTCGCGTGTACACACAACGGAGGAGTCTAATCTGGGCTAGTCCTTTAGGTACTAGAGAACACAAAAAATCACGTTGGCAATTTTGAAAGTGTTGCAGAGGGCGGCCATCTTGGATTTCAAAATGGCCGCCATTTTAAGCTTAATAACTCAATAACTCTGGCTCGAAATATCGTACAAAGCTGATTTTTTAGGCAAAACCTACATTTCCCATGACAAGGAAGCAGTAAAACATTGATCTGAGATGATCAGAGCATTTTATGTTTGGTTTGTTTTTATTGGGAGGGGGCGTGATCATACATGCAGACTATGTGTTACGATTTTGAGTCAATGTGAGTCAATGTTTCAGGGCCTTGGTTAACCGATTGTTCATTTTGGTTGAACTTTTTGCTCTTTACAAGATGAAGTGCTTTTTAAATTTTGAAAATAGCAAGAAAGAAAAAACCTGTGTGTGCAGGCAAAATTCAAGGAATGATCAGTTTATCTTATTTGTGTTATCATCTCAGGGAATAGCCGCAGTGAGTCAAAGTTCGTTTAGGGGTTAGGGAGGGTGGGGGTTGTTAAAGGCATCAACAAAATCTCTCTTTCCATTCTTTTTCTATTTGTGGGAAAGGTTGGAGGAAGAAAGATTCTGTTGAGCAAGGTCTCATTATCGGTTTTTACGTAAGTGACTGGGTCTTGCAGAAATTGTTTTTGTATATATTTATACGAATAGGTTGGTGGGTATGCCAGCCGTGTGGGTGTGTGACTGACCCACCCAAAGCGTAATTTCTTTCTTTTTTTTTAAAGTGGAATACGCTTCGAGGGAGTCAGTTTTAGCCACTATTTCTGCAAGATGACAGTCCTGGTATGTGCTGGCTACGTTAGAAGAATAATCAGTGGATTCTTTGATGGATCATTCCAAGAAGTAGCCGCAGCGAGTCCGAACTTATCTGGGGGAGGGGGGGGGGGGGATTTGTAAAGGCATCAACAAAATCTCTTTCCATTCTTTTTTTATTTGTGGGAAAGATTGGATGAAGAAAGATTCTCTTGAGCAAGGTCTTATTATCGGTTTTTACGTAAGTGACTGGTCTTGCAGAAATTGTTTTTGTATATTAACGAATAGGTTGGTGGGTATGCCAGCCGTGTGGATGTGTGACTGACCCACCCAAAGCGTAATTTCTTTTCTTTTCTTTTTAAAAATGGAATACGCTTCGAGGGAGTCAGTTTTAGCCACTATTTCTGCAAGATGACAGTCCCGGTATGTGCTGGCTACGTTAGAAGTACAATAAGTTGATTCTTTGATGGATCATTCTAAGAAGTAGCCGCAGCGAGTCCGAACTTATCTGGGGGAGGGGGGGGGGGGGGGGGGAGAGAAAGGTTTGTAAAGTCATCATCAACAAAGCCGATCCTTATTCTTCCTTGTTTTTTCTAAAACAACCACTATAAAACATTGGTGAAGTTGGAGGATGAACGACTTTGTTGGTGGTGCTCTCCTATTTAATAATTTTATATTGGTGACTGGTCTGCAGAAACTGTTTTTGTGTATCTATGTAATTCCGCTGGTTGGTATGCCAGCCGTGTGGCTGTACAATCGACTCACCCAGAGCGTGGTTATGAATCATTTCTTATCTGTGGAGCACCCTTCTTGGGAGTCGGTTTATGGCCACTGTTTCTGCAGAGTGTCAGTCAGCGGGTTAGTTTTGTGGCACTGTCAATACAATAAACGTCCGGGGGCCAATTATTTATGTCTTTCCCAGAGAGCGGGAGTTTCAAAAACTCGTCTCTGGTCTTGGCCACGCTAGGACATGTTTGTGCGTAACAACATGTGACTTCTTGTTTTAATTTACTCAATGACTCATTTTTACTCATCTTGCAGAAATAGTGGCTAAGACTGACTCCCTCGAAGCGTATTCCATTTTACAAAAATGAAAGAAATTATGCTTTGGGTGGGTCAGTCACACATCCACACGGTTGGCATACCCACCAACCTATTCGTAAATAAACAAAAACAATTTCTGCAAGACCAGTCATTTACGTAAAAACCGATAATGAGACCTTGCTCAACAGAATTTTTCTTCATCCAACCTTTCCCACAAATAAAAAAGAAAGGAAAGAGAGATTTTGTTGATGCCTTTACAAATCGTTCCCCCCCCTCCCCCTCCCCCAGATAAGTTCGGACTCGCTGCGGCTACTTCTTAGAATGATCCATCAAAGAATCCACTGATTATTCTTCTAACGTAGCCAGCACATACCAGGACTGTCATCTTGCAGAAATAGTGGCTAAAACTGACTCCCTCCAAGCATATTCCACTTTAATAAAAGAAAGAAATTACGCTTTGGGTGGGTCAGTCAGCTCTGACCAAGAGAGAAACCCCACCATGGGGAGAGGATAGAGAGGAATGGTCCAAGAGGTATGTCGGACAAGTTTCCTCTGCTCTTTATAAACCTTTGTCATGTGACGTCACCAGTCCACATTGCACTGCCTATTTAACCCCTTGCCACCGGTTGACACATATATGTGCAGATAAAATTGCCACCTGGCCGGTTGACGTCTATACACGCCAATCTCTGCATTTTCAATTCATTATTGGGGTATTGTGTATGTTATGCTTGACTGCACAAGCCTCTTGTTTCCGTTTCGCTTGGCTGCACAAGCCGGCACCCCGGCGCCCCCATATAATACCCGAGTTCAAGGGGTTGCCAGTAAGTGTGCCCATTCTATACATGCACTGTGATCACGCCAAGGCTGTCCGATCCACACATGATGACATCATTTACATCTAGCACTGTCTGGTTATGTGGGTGAATAGGTTCCACTTCAACATATTCTTTGTTACTATGTCTATTTAACCCAGCCCACCCTACTCTGCTAAAAGAAAGTGCTTATAGCTGCTCAAATTAAAGGACTTTTGTACTGATCAATATGCTATTAAAACCCTAATCCCCTATGGTGTATGCAAAATCATATTGAAATTAGAGGATTTGGGACTGTTAGGGTTAAATTAGTTGATTTTGCAGAAAATTGAACATTTATAATTTTAACCTTTTGACTTTGTTGAGTTTTTGCCAAGTTCACATTGGAAAGACTTACAAGACTTTTTGACATGAGTATACTTTAAGATGCCATCAGGAAGTCCTCTTATAATAGCAAAAGCTAGCAACATTGTATGAATTGTTTGTTGACAATCATTTCTCTTTATGAGTTCTTTTTTTTCAATAAATATAATGTGCTAGTGTTAGTGTATTTTAGTTGAGTTTTATGTGTGTAGTTTTTGATAGATTTTGTAAGATGGTGTAGGGTTTAATGGATATTTATTACATGAAATCAAAAATGAAGGCGTGAATTTGTAGAACCAAGTTGTCTGGACAG
Organism: Hippasteria phrygiana; assembly: GCA_037893225.1. Classification (NCBI taxonomy): domain Eukaryota; kingdom Metazoa; phylum Echinodermata; class Asteroidea; order Valvatida; family Goniasteridae; genus Hippasteria; species Hippasteria phrygiana. The sequence goes on along the minus strand of JAZGUH010001036.1, from coordinate 120,547 downwards.
TATTTCAGTTATTAAAAAAAAAGAATTTTTGTTGCGCAGTCCCATCTTCAATGCCACCTTTGCCAAGAAACCAGTTGCCCAACAAGGTTTCTCCCTCGGCACCAATGCTCTCCTAGAAACACTAACAGCCAACATCAACCTAGGGGGTAGCACCCCTGGCCAAGACTTTGGAGGGACTAGTTCTGGTGGGTTGGATCTGGATGGAATGGGTATGGGCAAGCCCGTGTCTCATCAAGGCTTGATGGATGATAGGAATGCCCGGTCCTATGCTTCATGGCTGGCCTGGTGGAAGAATACTATCAGCTGTGATGATTACACCAAGTACTTATCCACACAGGTAAACTTAACTCTCTCTCACTACTATCCCTTGTCATCTTCTCTCAAGTCATAAAAGTGGGCCCTGAAGGATCATGTAACCCAGAATAATTAAAAAATAACTAGTTATAATACCAAATATAATTTGTGAAGTACCAGTTAAAGTGGTTAACGAGGATGCCATGGTGGGTCAACCCCGATCCCGTTTCTTTTTCTTTTCCCTTTATTTGGCTCCATTAGTACAGCTTGATCCACACTTGTATATGAAATTAAAATGATCTGGTTTAAAGCCTGATGTGTGTGAACACATTGTGCAAAGTTAGTGCTCTCATGCAAAATGAACTTTCTGACGAAGATGCTTTAAGTTCCAAACCAAACAAAGCTTCATTAGTTTATCAGAGAAATTTCTCTGTAGTTGTATTCTCCACCATGCATTGTCTCAAATCTCAGTAATGTATTGATGTCAATTCCTTCTGGTATATTTCACAGGAGACTGATTTCCTTGGAGCAGTTTTTCACATGTATGAGAGTGATAACGATAAAGGTGACACAAACAAATCTGACAAAGATGTCCTTAGCTCTTCCAAGATGGCCAAACAAAGGTAAAAAATCTGTTATATATGTCTAATGATAATGTCTGCACGTATAAGTAGGTCATATCCATCAATCACATTGCTAAATTATAATACTTATTGTATTGTGTAAGCACACTGCTTTGTACATTTTCATATTGAATGGATGCTAATTCATTTATAAATTTGTATTTTTACCTGAAGAAAGGTATTGACAAAATAAGCAGAATGGCAAAGCAGAGCAGAGCAGAGCAAAGCAGAGCAGAGCAGAGCAGAGCAGAGCAGAGCAGAGCAGAGCAGAGCAGAGCAGAGCAGAGCAGAGCAGAGCAAAGCAGAGCAAAGCAGAGCAAAGCAGAGCAAAGCAGAGCAAAGCAGAGCAAAGCAGAGCAGAGCAGAGCAGAGCAGAGCAGAGCAGAGCAGAGCAGAGCAGAGCAGAGCAGAGCAGAGCAGAGCAGAGCAGAGCAGAGCAGAGCAGAGCAGAGCAGAGCAGAGCAGAGCAGAGCAGAGCAGAGCAGAGCAGAGCAGAGCAGAGCAGAGCAGAGCAGAGCAGAGCAGAGCAGAGCAGAGCAGAGCAGAGCAGAGCAGAGCAGAGCAGAGCAGAGCAGAGCAGAGCAGAGCAGAGCAGAGCAGAGCAGAGCAGAGCAGAGCAGAGCAGAGCAGAGCAGAGCAGAGCAGAGCAGAGCAGAGCAGAGCAGAGCAGAGCAGAGCAGAGCAGAGCAGAGCAGAGCAGAGCAGAGCAGAGCAGAGCAGAGCAGAGCAGAGCAGAGCAGAGCAGAGCAGAGCAGAGCAGAGCAGAGCAGAGCAGAGCAGAGCAGAGCAGAGCAGAGCAGAGCAGAGCAGAGCACAGCAGAGCACAGCAGAGCAGAGCAGAGCAAAGCAAAGCAAAGCAGAGCAAAGCAAAGCAGAGCAAAGCAAAGCAGAGCAAAGCAGAGCAAAGCAGAGCAAAGCAGAGCAAAGCAGAGCAAAGCAGCTCAACCTAATTTGTGTCAATTTTCCTTGTTAACCATTCAGAGAGCGAGATGAGAGATTACAGGAATTGAAGAATCAGAAGACAGATTTCCAGACTGGAATGTGGAATGTGAACTCCATCCTGATGGGGGGACTGGGCAAGGATCCTGAATTGGAAGGTAAAATCAAACCAAATGTTTCTCATCCAATAAAATCAGCTAATGTTCTCACTACCATTAATAGTTATCCCATGAGTGGGAGTGGAACATGTGTCTCATCGTGTGAGACACATGGAGGTATGAGGAGGATATATATCCCCCTTTCTTGGGCATGGGTGATGATTTTCAAAAACAATCTTGGTTGGAGTCGAGTCCCTGCAAGTCCTTTCACAAGTACTTTTGCAAGCCCAATCAGAAGTCCTTTCATAAAGCCGGTCACAAGTAACTGGATGAACAATGACGAAGGAATGCCTTTGTCAAAGCTCATTTGAATAGCTTGTGATTGGAATTAGGACTGGATGGGTTGGGATAGACTTGCAAGGACTTGCAGAGACTTGTGATGGACTCGACTACATCTCTGGAACAAAATGCTGACGAATGCTTAACAACACTCTTGAATCTATTTAATGACATTTGGGAAAGTGGCAACATACCACCAGCATGGAAGAATGCCACTGTTATACCTGTGCCTAAGCCGGGCAAAGACCATACCAATGCACTCAACTATCGCCCAATTGCTTTAACATCATGTATGTGTAAAACAATGGAGAGAATGGTTAATGACAGGCTTGTATGGATACTTGAATCAAATGGACTTATAACTGACTTTCAGTGTGGCCTTAGGAAAAACCGTAGTACCATAGACCATCTAGTGCGGTTAGAATCTTTTGTACGAGATGCTTTCATCAAGAAAGAACATGTTGTGGCAGTCTTTTTCGACCTAGAAAAAGCTTACGACACAACATGGAAGTATATGGCATAATGAAAGATCTTCATGATATGGGACTCAGAGGTAAGCTTCCTCTGTTCCTTGCAAACTTCTTGCTTGACAGAAAATTCAATGTCCGAGTTGGATCTACTCTGTCCGATTCACATGACCAGGATATGGGCGTCTTACAAGGAAGTATACTTTCAGTCACCATGTTTAGTATTAAAATAAACAACATTGTTAAAACTGTTCAAAATGGGGTATCTCCATCGCTGTATGTAGATGATTTTTTAATATGCTACAGGGCAAAGCGCATGGAAAATATTGAACGCCAACTGTAATTGACTTTAAACAAATTACATAAATGGGCCAATAGTAGTAAGGGAAATGCCGATCCCATGTCATTTCCTGTTTTTTCACTTTTCTCTCTAATTTTGCTGTGGGTACATACGTCAAATTTTTTAAAAACAAAATAGCCCAAAAAATCGCCCAAAATTTTGCTGGGGTACTACACACCAAAATTTGCACAAAATCAAGAAAATAAAAAGTATTTTCCATAGTCCACAAGCGTACGAAATCGCCCGGGCGCCCGGGCGAAAAAAGGCAAAACATGATTTGTCGCAAGGCAAAAAAAAACCCTCATCTCTACTGAGTGTAGAGATGAGGGTTTTTGTGTTACATAGATCTACTGCGTTACTAACTACAACTACTCTTTGCAAGGAGCGCTAGGCCTAGTCTCTAAACTCTCATAATCAGGAGGTCTAAATGGACCCACGTTAGAATCACGCTCATACTCTTTACATATTTCTAATTTAAAGTTGTAAGTTTTGCGATAAGATCTTTTTTTTCTTTCGCTAGAAGCTCGACCACTTTCTTTTCGACCTCATCGTCTATTTCTTTTTGATTTCTAACGGACTCTTCTCTCGCTTTAGTTTGTGTCCTAATAGCTTCTTTCATTCCATAAAACTTTTTTAATTCATCGTTAATCAAAGCAAATTCTTCGTGACTTACATCGCCATCGTCTACAGCCTGAGACACTAATTCATTTATCGTATTTAATTTTGTTTCTGCTACTACTCTAATCTCATCGTGTTTCTTAGCTTTACCTCTAAACTTTTTACTAAATCGTTTTAATACCAAACTTACACCCACTCATCCTATAGCTAAGCCTTCTAACACCACGCCTATAGGTATACTAATGACACCGACAACGCTGACTATGCCTATTGTACCGGATAAAGCTCCGACACATTCTATAACGGTCTCTGCGTTAGATAAACAGGTAATAATTTTATTATACTTTTTGTGTAACCGTTCTCTCTTATCTCTCTCGTTAGATATCTCTTTTTGCACTCGTTCGATTTTATTTAACCTAAAGACTGAAGACTCATTCGTTTCACTCGAGACAACGGGCAATTTAGGGTAAACGGATTCTGCGGTCATTTTATAAAGTCGTATATTTTATATGACTTATTATTTTAATTTTTTTTGCATGTATACTAGTATCAAAGTACCAACACCTACCAATAATGTCCACACGTGCTCTGCCAACCAACCGACTGACTTACTTAACAACGTGAACAACCAACTCGCGATAGTACCCAAAATACCCGGTAAAGCGGCTAATAACTTACCCCCCAGCTTTTTTAGCAAATTAGCCAAGTTTTTTAAATGGTTACTTATCCAATCTTTCACGTTACCTCCGGTGGACGAAGCTGCAGCAGCTGCTGTAGCTCCGCCACCAACAGCTGCTGTAGCTCCGCCACCAACAGCCGCCACCAAAGAAGAAACGATCGTACTTATAGCTAAAGCAAACGCGACCAATATACTAACGACCGTCACGCCCTGTTCTCGAAACAGAATTCTAATCTTTTCTCTTAGCGAGGTATCGCCATCTAGTATTTTATTAATCGTTTCTTTGATTCTAGCGATTTGATTTTTGAATCCTCGTTCATTTTCGAGCGCCGCTGTCATTCTAGCGGATCTTTCATCATTTAGATCTTTTAATCGATTGGCTATTTCTCGTCTCTCTCCTTCGCTCGTTGCTTCAGTTAGTTCAGCTTTGGTTTGATTAATTTCATCATCTAACCTTCTTAATTGAGCTAAATTTAATTCTAACTCACCTTTGCGAGTTTCTAACGCTTTGCTTAAACCAGCAATTTCTCTAAGGTTCTTTAATCCTGTAATTTTAGCAATTACTGTTTCTCGTTCAGCTAATACTTTTTCTCGTTCAGCTAATGCAGTTTTTTGTTCATCTAATTCTGTTTTTTGTTTATCTAATGCTGTTTTTCGTTTAGCTACTCGTTCTTTCGATCTATCTAATGTTTCTACTCGCCCCTCTACTATATTTATTGTTTTATCTAATGCGCTAGCTTGTTCATCTAATTCTTTTTTTCGTTGATTTGCTTCATCAAGTAGTATATTTACTTCATATTGTAATTCACTAAAATCAACATCTTGGCTCGTCAAATCTACTTCTTTTCTCAATACATCTACTACTACTTTTTTTACGATATCGCCAACATCATCAGCCGCTTTTGGAAGTTCACTCATCTCAAGATTTTCGGGGTGTATCTGGCTTATTTCTTGTTGAGGTTTACTAATGGATTTACTAGATGCATAATCATCAAAACCAAGATTATATCTGATAAATTCTGCGTTAGTTCTACCTTGAATAGTGTTTAATTGTAAAAACAAGCGCGGATTTTTTGTGTGTGTTAATTGAACCCATTTCTTTCCTTTATCCCATCTTACAGATAATCCCCCATCTTCATCACTTCTAAAATTAGTAGTATCTTCAATACCTGGTGTATATCCACTAGTCTCATATATATATTTATAGAATTTGGATAGTTTTTCTTTTACCAACTCTACCTTAAGTTTTTCTATTGATGTAGAGTCATCTTTATTTAGTAGTTTTAACCGATTTTCTAATTCTTCTTGATAATCATTAGAAAACGGCCCTTCATCGTCTCTGCCTAATTCGAAATCAACATCAGCATCAGCATCAGCATCATTTTGTTCGTCTTCTCGACCTCGGCCGCCCATTTCGAAATCTTCTCCACCTTCAGCCATTTTATAAAGTCGTATATTTTATATTTTACGTAGTATTTACTACATTCTGAGGAATTACTCCTTGACTCACCAACCAAGTCTGAGTAGCTAGAGCGATACCTACCGTAGCGGTTATTTTAATCGTATCTTCTACGTCTAGCTTTCCTAAATCGGCGGGCTTAATTTTCAAAAGTTTTTTACTCAACATAGTATAACCTACGGTCAACAAACTCAACACAGCGCCGTGATAAAGAGTATTTGCAACGTTCTTCGTATCCATTTTACTTGTACAAACATTTTATTTTTTTTTATTTATTCCATTTCTAATAGTTCTTCAACTTTAGGGGTTGAAGTTGCGGTCGTAACTCCTACCCCCACCTCTCGCTGCGAATCTACAGGTTTACTCTTTTTAAACGCGAGATATCCAATTCCTAAAACAACCAAACCAACTATCGCATATCCCCAGCTCGGAATGTCTCTCATCGCTAGCGCTGGCGTTTGCTGGGGGGCTTCTTCTTCTATACTTTGCATTTTTTGTATTTGTTCTTTCATCTTTCTGTTTCTTTCGGCCAGTTTTTTACCTTGCTCTACTCTTTTAGGGTCTTTTACTCTTTTTTTTGTGACTCTTGATAGAGCCGGCTGAGCCGGCTCTTGGGGAGGCCGAGCCGGCTCTTGGGGAGGCGGAGACTCTTGGGGAGGCTGGGGAGGCTCTTGGGGAGGCTGAGGGGTCTCTGATACTTGATCCGTCGTCGTCGTTTCTAGACTCATCTTTTATAATAATACTACTATTATTTGTAATACTATTATTACTACTATCTACCTGTAAATGTTTAGTCGTGATCAACATAGCCACCAAAGGAGATAAATAAACCCCATAATTGTAATGCACTTCGCAAAGTAAACTGGACAAGCTGCTAGAAATAACGGGATCTTTTTCTAAGTCGTTGATAAGGGCTTCTTCAGAATCTAAACAAAGTTTATAACCGAATGGTGAAGCCAGCGGCAAAGTCGCGCCTAAAGCTTTTGCGTAACAGGTCAACACGCAACTCCCCAAACTGACTATCATTTCTTTACCGAGCTTGGCTTCGTATCTTTTATATAGCTTTTCTTGTTTTTCCACAGTCAAGCCCTCTATTTCATTGACGGAGTATTCTTTACCGAAATATTGTTTAGAATCACCAGAAGCAACTATGCCCAAAAGTCTATTTTTGGACATAGTTGCTTCTGGGATCGTCGCTATGGTCGTGGGTGTAGCAGCTACTATTGGATGAGGTTCTTGAGATAACGTGCTTAGAGATTCTATTGACTTGCTCATTTAAAATAGAACTATATTTTTTAATCTTATTTCTACAAGAAATATAATCGTAAGAAAATAAAGATAAGTTGATGGCTATTACTAGTTTTAATAATAGGTCTAGATATTCTATCATATTTTATAGATGACTAGATAATCTATAGTTATCTATTAGATAACTATAGATCATCTATCAGGTATCTAACAGTTATCTAACAGTTATCTAACAGTTATCTATAAATCATCTAACAGTTATCTAATAGATCAACTATAGATCAACTATAGATCAACTGCCAACAGACTGGAGGATCAGTTTTTACCAATAATTTACTAAAAGGCACATCTCTTAAAATCTTTTTAATTCTCGATCTTTCTTCTAAAGGAACCGCATCATTTTCATCGAGACATTGATCGAAACTAGTTTTATCTTTGCAATAGAACAATACGACAAATGCAGTTTGAGCTCTAAAATCTGTCATTACGCAATTATACTTTTGAGTCATTAACCAACAGTAGTGATTGTCATGCCTACCGCTAAACGCCAATTTCGTTAAAACGCAAGTGTTTTTTCCGAGCGCCGCCTTACGATATTTTATGTCTTGTTCCGAGCTACAATCATCTATCAAAAATAGAACGTGCGATCCTTTAAATCGAGCTCTATAAAATGCTAAAGCTTCGTTGAGAGACACCTTTTCTACCTCTAAATCGCATAGGTATATCTCGGGATCTAACCACAACCAACGTCTCTCGCGATAAGTCTTGTTGTTGCTCAACGTAGGGCAAATAACTACGATATTTTCAAAGTGATCTTTATACTCAGTTTCTAATAGATCTAAAATATATTTGGTTTTACCCGAATTAGTCCTACCGCATACTAACGCGCAGTGTGGTGTTTTTGGAAACGTTTTATGCATTGCTTATTTATAGTAAAGACTATTTTAAGAGTAACTACCGCTAAATCGTCCATCTTCTAACACCAACTGACCATCCATCACCAAGAAAACGTAACATTTTAGAGAACCAGCTGTCTCGGCCTCTCTTTCTAAATGGAGAGAAATACCCCCACCTACGTCTCCTATTTTCCTGCCAGAACCGTGACTTTTGTTGTCGTCGGTTACCCTCGTATCTAGCCAAAGACCGTAACTAGTGCTTAAGTAATCTCCTAGAGTCATATCGTGTAATTCTAAGTCTTTGGACACGCTAGCACCAAATTCTGTATTAGAGTCACCGAAAAACTTGGTAATCTCATCCCAGTGTTGATAACGTTTCATGCCCTGACTATACAATTGATTCGGCTTGCCCTCTATCGTAACGTCTACTTTTTCGATATTTGGATTATAAAAAATTCGATGATCTTTTTCGTCCGATTCTTTAAATAAAAGAAGTATACCTTTGAGACTTCTAATGGCTTGATTTAGATTAATGTTCCAAGTAGTATCAGACTTGTTTAACGTTAAAACCGTATATCTTTGAACTTTTTCATATAGAAAATGAGTTTTACCTCGATATTTTTGTCTGATATTGTCGGCCAATGTTTTATTAGTCACCGTTTCAAACTCGAGATCTAACCCCGAAATTTTATACTTCGCGTTAGAATCGGTAGATTTTACTACGCTCGCGTGATCGTTAAATGTAAATTCATAAGTTAGTCTATCTTTGAGCGTCGATGGACTAAAAGGCTGATGATCCGTAAGCATTTCAAAATCTAGAGGAATGTAATATCGGTTACCGTAAGCGTTGGCAATCGCTTTGTCTTTTCCACCATTCGCGCTAGCAACCCCATTGCTAGCGCCGATTCTGAGTTTCGTAACGTTGCTATCTTCGAGTCCTCGATATGCATCGTTCGCGCTGGCTGGTCGCCACATGTCTTTATACGCGTTATATACATCGGCATCCGTAAACGCTACAAAATCTTTACCTTCTAGTTTGATTCTTACGCCACTAATTAAATTTCGTGCGACGTTATAATATAGAGTTCTTGCATCATCTTCGCTGGCGCCTTCAGATTCTAAGTCTGTATTAAAAGCTAATCGTACTGTACCCGGCACGACTACATCGTCTTGACTCAACATAGGAAATTCAACGATCAACAGACTGCCAGCCGATGCGGTACTAGGATTATGAGTAATGACCATCGATTGTCTCAACCCCTTTAACGCTCTAGGATTTTTTAAACTTCTGTGTGGATTCAGTTTGCTTCCATAAATTGCGTTCATTTTACTTAACGAAACAAAATAAAAAACTAAAAAACTTTTAGACAAACCTAAAACAAAAGCAAAAACTTTTAAACAAACTTATAAACTAAAAATCCTAAAACAGCAGTGCCCCCTACGATAAATGCAATTTCACCATCTTTTTGACCTTCGCTGGGCACGTAAAAGTCTGACAATACAGGTTCGCGAGGTAATATCAACTCGTCGTTGGTTACTTCGTTATATTCTCTCAACGCCTCATCTACGTTTTTAAATGTTTTTTGAGCCCTGGCTTCTTTATGTAGTCGATCGTTTAGATAATCTAGAACCTTGGTTCTTTGTTCAACCCACTCTTGTTTAGCTCGAGTTAATTGTTCTAAAGCGAGGTCGTGTCGTTTACGTTCTACATCCGACGACCCACCCAGCTTAGAAAATATAAAGCTCGATCCTGTAAACGCTACAGCATTTATTATAGCTCCACCAATCATCATTAATACACTCGCCATTTTTTGTTTGTGTTCGTTTATAAAAACTTATTATAATATGGAAACAAAATTAAGTAAAATATTTTATAGTCCTAAAGGATATTGGAAAGGTGCAGGCGCTATAAAAAAATTGTCGTTAAAAGCTAACGTACCCGAGCCAGACGTTAGAAATTGGTTGAGAAAACAAGCCATGTGGCAAATATATTTACCACCCCCCAGTTTTATACCGAGACCTACGAGTCTCAATAAGGTTATAGGGCGGCCCAATGAACAACATCAAGCGGATCTGTTGTATCTACCTCACGACGTAGTTAAACGAAAAAGATATAAATACGCGTTGACGATCGTCGATGTGGCCACTCGATATAAAGAAGCTGAACCCTTGACGAATAAAACGAGTACTCAAGTTGTAGAGGCGATAAAAAAGATTTACAAAAGATCGCCCTTGTCTTGGCCTCTCACGATAAAAGTAGACCCCGGTACAGAATTTATGGCTGAATTTAATACTTTGATGCGGACTCGCAACGTCGCAGTGCAGAAAGGCGAGGTTGGTAATCATAGAGCTCAAGGTATAGTAGAAAGATTTAATCGTACTTTAGCCGAAAGATTATTCGGTCATCAATACGCTCAAGAAATGTTAGAGCCTACCGAGCGCAGCCGCGAGTGGGTAAAAAGATTGCCCGATGTTATAAAAGCGTTAAACGACGAAGAAACTAGGTTGATATCGACTATGAAAGGTAAACCGTTAACTCCTCGAGCGGCTATGTCTCAGTTAGAAATAAAACAATTGAGTTCCTCGGGGCTCAAGAGCCCTGAAGTCGCGCTAAGCGTAAATGACGATATCGTTAGATATCTTTACGCTCCTGGAGAGCTCGAAAAAGACGTTAGAAGAAGAGCTACCGATCCTATTTGGAGCTTAGAAATGTATACGATTAGAAGGAGAACGACAAATCCCGGACAGCCTGCGTTGTACTGGCTGACTCACGGACCCAAGAGATCGTTCGTTAAGAAAGAATTAATGGTCGTTCCATCAGATACTGAGTTACCACCTTCTTCAGCGACGTAAAATATCGTAAGCTAGATACCCAACCCCAGCAGCGGCCATTAATCCAATGACTAAAGCAGTTTTTTCTTGTTCGTGTGAGTCTGGCGGTTGAGTTTGTGATGCAGCTACGCTCGTAGGAAGTGGTGGTGGGGGTGGTGGGGGTACATCTGAGATTAGAGGTAGCGGAGGTGTAGGGGTTGGTAACGGATCTAAATCGTCTAAATCGTCTAAATTTTGCTGGGTTACTGCACTACTCTTTTTTATGGGAGAGGGTGGGGTTGGTAACGGGCCTAAATCGTCTAAATCGTCTAAATTCTGCTGGGTTACTGCACTACTCTTTTTTACGGGGGAGGGTGGGGTTGGTGGTGTAGCTACGACGTCTGAGTTTAAGTTGATGTTTAATCCTATCGATGCGCCGGGTGTAGCTATCTGTATATTATTATTATAGCCTTGGTGAATACCGACTAAAAGCTCCATATTTGATGGAATTAAGTACAATCCAGGGCTAATCACAAAGTTTAACGAGCTTCTAGCGTACTGTAAAGAATTTTGAAATCTGGTTATAGAAGATTCCAAGTCCGTATGGCTGTTGATTATGTCTTCTACTATATTTTCAAATTGTCTTTGCGCATCTAATCCGGTACCCGCGGTTAATATACTCGTTTTTGTTTGGGCTTGCGCACCGAGTATGGCATACACGTACGTTCTCACGCTTTCGTTTATTTTTTCTATACCAACGTCGGTAAACGAGCTCTTCTGACGTATGAAATATCGAAAACCGAGTCGTACAACGTCCGCAGATTGTCTGACCCACGAGACTGTATATCTACTAAAATGATACGCATCACCCGATTCTCCAAAACCCATATAGGTAGCACCGGGGTATTTCCGCCAATCGTATACGACCTCATTCTGATCGAGCTCGTGGGAGTCGTAATTTCTACCGGGTACGGGTATATATTTACGCGAGTCCATATTGTAATAATACGCCGTACCTAATCCTCCAGAAGTTAAGTCTACGTTCTGTTTAAAACTCACGTTTGGATCTACATTAAAATGTCGACAAGTATCAGCATAAGCGCCTTTATCGATGCCATTGTCTAGATCGTCGAATACATTGTCTCCTGGAACTGGACATTTTAGAAAGTATAATATCTTTCTGATCGTGAAATATACGTGAAACTTGAATAAAGCCGATATTACGGGGTTTTTATGTAGTAACGATTCTAGTCCTACGCCGCAACCCGACGTCGCGCACCAAAATGCAAAGTTGAGTTGATTTTGATAAAACGTCATGGGGTCCGATGCGTAACGTTCGACCACTTCGTCGTGTTTTACGTCGGACATTTTATAAGCGCTAAATATATCCGTTAGTCGAGCGATAAAAGACCTGTTGTCGTTGGTGTTTACGATGATGTTAAGTTGACTCAAGTGCATGTTCAACGGGGTACTCTCAAAGGTAATCGCTTCGTACTTGCCGCTATCGCTTTGTGCTTGCGTAGCTACTGGTGTAGCTACTTGAGTACGCCCTATGCGAGCAGCTAGATTCGCAATATCTGGAGCATTCGTTACTGGTCGATTATTAGGATCTAAAAATTTCACAAATTGAGCGAATTTCATTTTAATTTATAATAAACCAAATATTTTTTTTGTTCTAATAAAATGGAATCGCACGTTTTTGAAATGTTTGATAACGAACAAACGTTTAGACTGTCAAAACCTATAGATAACTCAAAGGGAGATTACAGTATGAGTTTAACCAGCGCGATAGTAACCGCGGGCTTCTACAACATGGCTAGTAATAGCGAAATTCTCTATTTTATACATCAAATCGATCCAAACACTGGTAAAAAAACGGGTAGTACGGATGGTAAAATTGATATTCCTGCTGGATATTACGATATAGATTGGATCGAAGAGAGACTCAGTAAATTAGTTTGGTTAGAAGTCTCTGTAGATAAACTTAATAAAAAAAATATCTTTAAATGTAACGGAAGAAAATAACGTTCTACGCTTTGATAAAAATATTAAACAATTGTTGGGAATAACGGTCAAAAACTTAGTTTTTGGCGTAGATTATGTAGGGCATTATAATACAATGCCTGTCGATGCAATTTTTTTACATTGCGATCAGTTATCTACGTCTAATAATTTCTATAACGGAAAGAGCACGCACTTGCTAGACGTTATACCGATAACGAAAAGAGACGATACGCTCGTAGAGCGTGCAAGATTAACCGCTCGTAGACTCGTGGGTGATAAGATAAACCAACTTAGCTTTAGTATCAGAGACCGAGACGGCGAGTTAATAAATAATCAAGGAAAAAAGATTAGTTTTAACTTGACGATAGGTAAATTTTAAGCGATTTTTTAAAGCTTTTTTTGTTCTAATAAAATGGAATCGCACGTTTTTGAAATGGCTAGTAGCGAACAAACGTTTAGACTGTCGAAACCAATAGATAACTCTAAGGGAGATTGCTGTATGAGTTTAAACAACGCGATATTTACCGTCGTTTTTTTTAAATATAACTCAACGTATGACTATAGCATGGCAAATAATTGGTCCAGGTAATGAACCGAACGGTGAAATGGTAATTCCAGCTGGAAATTACAACATCGATGAGTTAGTAGCTGAATTTAATAAATTAACTCTTATTGTAGTTGCCGTAGACAAGATTAATAAAAGGATTATTTTTAATCCCGGTGTAATATCGGATATTGTTTTTATTAATTTCGATCTATATACTCAAAAAGTGTTGAGCCTACCCGCTGGTTGGGATCTTTCGAGTGATGATGAACTTGTAGGATATTATAATATGAATTATGTGAATGCAATTTTTTTACATTGCGATCAGTTATCTACGTCTAATCATTTCTATAACGGAAAGAGCACGCACTTGCTAGACGTTATACCGATAACTAAAAGCTCCGATTCAGATTTAATAGCTACTATCCAGAATAAAAGAAAAACTGTCATACCGCTAATTAGGAGTAAAATACCCGAACTGAGTTTTTCTTTCAGAGACCACGATGGCGCTTTAATCGATAATAATCATAAGATATTTATTTTTCGAGTAGATATTTATCAATCGTCTTGTTCTGGCTAGAATAGACTAAAGGCTAGAACGATGACCATAAGCCAGAGTGTCTATACCATTAGGTAAAATATATCTCTTCGTATCTAAAGGATTTAACGATTGCTTGACTTGAGCCTCCGTGTATATCATGTGACGCTCTGTCCCAAAACGAATCATCTTGTTTGAATAGCATTCGTTCGATAAAACGCATCGCTTGTATTTTTCGTAAGATAGATCGTTGTTTATAACCACTTGGTTTACGCCTTTGGCCTTCTTTATAATATCGTGTTCCCCGTATAAAATCGAGTACATCTTCGATCTGATGCAAGTAGCTTCGCTTATGACTTTTCCTCCGCATTCGTCTTTAAATTTACCGATAACTTTCTTGTTAGTATCGTCGTATAAAAAGTGGTCTTTCTCGTAGTTAGAAAAATCGTACAAGTCAGACTGTTTTTCTAGATTCCGATAAACGTCTTTCGTATAGATAATCAAAAGCAGCGAGTCCGTGTCTGTATACATCAACCTTACTTTATCGCCATACGCCTTTTTTAATTGGTTGTAATAAAAGTCGTACATTAGAGTCTTCGATAAATCTAAGATACTAACGCCGCAATAGATGGGCTTATTTAAATACGTTTTCTTTTTGTACGATTCCACGAATGAGAGACCGCATTCTTTAAACGCTGTAGTAGACTTGTAACAAGGTTTAGAAACTATTTTTTTGTATTCCTTTACTTCATCGTTTCTTAATAGCACACCATCTCTTCTATTTCTGACATTTTCCATCGTTTTACCGAATACAGAATTATTCATTAATTTGAAAAAGTCTTTTTCGAAATCCGACTTTGCTTTCGTTCTGAGTTGCGTGTTTTTATCGATGTACGATTTCATCCAAGGTTTTTGTTTAAATTGTAACGCCCGATGTACTTTAGTTAGTTTTAGGCCTAGCCTCAAACACTGTTTCAAATTAACGTAGTGCAATACATATTTTTCTTTTCGATATAGCGTGCCGGTTAATTTGTTTACCTGAGCGCCATCTCCTATATCACTCGCCAACTCTCGTTGATACTCCGATAACCATTCTTCAGGTATGGTTATATTATCGGCGGCTAAAGGATAATCGTTGTGTAGATCGTGTAGTTCGGCTGGATATTCCAGGTCAACTTCGAACATATATCCCGTTGAAGCCTTATCTTTTAACGCCATGATACGATCGTGGGTAAATTGTTTTGTATTGACCCATTTAAATCCTCCGTAAGGTAGCGGTCGACTCATGGCCCATCCGTAGAGGTTGTTGGCGTCTAGATAGAGAATATACGAATCGGGTTTGGCCCAAGATGGAGAAGAGAGGACACAGACAATTTAATATTTGGTATGCTCCGGCTCGCCTCGCCGAGCGTTTATTGCCCATTTGGCTTTCCTTTGCTTTCCTTTACAATTCCATGTATCGTCTACATTAAGTATACAAATGTATATTGATTACATGACATATATCCAGTGTTCGATTTAACTATAACTTTGCTTGAAACGTGATTGGGGCCCCACAATTTTCAGGTAGTCAGAAAATGAATGACAATGACAGAGCATTATAAACACCAAGTCAAGCACTAAAGGTGTAAGCTTGTGACAATAATTACAGTCACAATTGTTTGTCTGCTGTACTAAACAGCTGTTATAAACTGGTTGTAGCGACAACCCAAAGTTTGATAAAACCAGCACAAGTTAACATTGCCGGTTAGCGATCTTGGGATCACAGGTTATAATCAAGGTACATGTTACTATAGTGTGATCCAAATATTAGAACTAGGGTATACACATTATGGCGGTCGTAAGGTCCCTAGAAATTAGCCTGTGTGATGTGATAACCCCCCAAATCAACCGTGAATGAGTCCCTGCCCCTAACTTTATGCCACTCCCCTCCTACCCCCTAAGGTACAGGAGGAGGCCTGGGGAAGAGGTGCCCGAGGTTAGGGAAATGGCAGAGGAGACAACTGGGACATGTAAATGGGCCCCCGCCTACCAACTTTATGGCCTTCCCATCCTACCCCCAAAGGTACAGGGGGAGGCCAAGGAAAGAGGTGCCTGAAGTTCGGAAAATGGCGAGAGGGAACAACCAGGACCCGTAAATAGGCCCCCGCCCCCCAACTTCATGCCACTCCCCTCCTACCCCCCAAGGTACAGGGGGAGGACTGGGGAAGAAGTGCCCGAGGCTAGGGAAATGGCAGAGGAGACAACCGGGGCCATAACTACCTGGAGAGGGTGCCTGAAGTGTGTCAAGGAACGTGGGAGGTCTGTGCTATACTGATGGTCCTCGTGCGAACCAACGACACTCACAAGTTACGTGAGCTGAGGCATAACGGAGATGGCAAAACCTACTCCAGCTTGGTGGAGTATGAGACATGTTGGGGTAGGTAACCGCCCCATGGTGAAGACCCGGTACGATGACCAAAGTGGTGCCTAGTAATACAAAGGCAGACCAAAATATCAACCAGGGGAATTCCGCCGACCACAAGGCAACGTGGCTAGCCAAAAACTGCAACCCTCCACCTGGAGGTGCACATATACACGTACCTACATGTACTAGGATTAGCAAATCCTGCCCCGTACCCCAGAGCCTAACCGTTTATGCCTGACCAATTATCTGTATATTCTTAGCCACTCCAGTGGCTCTTGCTCCAGCATCAGACCACCCACAGCCTTAATCTGAAAACGATTAGGGATCCTAACCCCTGTAGGCGCTGCCACCATGTGATAAACTGACCATGAGTGGTTTTGTTGCGGAGGGAGGGAGGGTTTTTTGGGCTATGTGTACGCTCAGCGAAGAAAGCGGAAAAGTGGCAGAAAGCGCGCGAATGCTACACTGCTCGACCATAACACGGTCTGGGATTGGTGGATGGTCCGACGACCGCATGGGACGACCAATCCGTAAACGCGTCTGATTGCTTCCTGTGCTGTTGGAATGTCTGCCCTTCCCCCCAGTGCCAAAGGGGTCTTCCGGAGACGAGCACCGGAAAACCATATTGGCCCAAGATGGAGAAGAGAGGACACAGACAATTTAATATTTGGTATGCTCCGGCTCGCCTCGCCGAGCGTTTATTGCCCATTTGGCTTTCCTTTGCTTTCCTTTACAATTCCATGTATCGTCTACATTAAGTATACAAATGTATATTGATTACATGACATATATCCAGTGTTCGATTTAACTATAACTTTGCTTGAAACGTGATTGGGGCCCCACAATTTTCAGGTAGTCAGAAAATGAATGACAATGACAGAGCATTATAAACACCAAGTCAAGCACTAAAGGTGTAAGCTTGTGACAATAATTACAGTCACAATTGTTTGTCTGCTGTACTAAACAGCTGTTATAAACTGGTTGTAGCGACAACCCAAAGTTTGATAAAACCAGCACAAGTTAACATTGCCGGTTAGCGATCTTGGGATCACAGGTTATAATCAAGGTACATGTTACTATAGTGTGATCCAAATATTAGAACTAGGGTATACACATTATGGCGGTCGTAAGGTCCCTAGAAATTAGCCTGTGTGATGTGATAACCCCCCAAATCAACCGTGAATGAGTCCCTGCCCCTAACTTTATGCCAAACAAGTTCCGAATTCAGGAACTTGCCAAACCCCCCCCCCCCCCCGTCCTAATATAATAAGGGGGATGGGTGGAGTCTGTGAATGCAATAAAAGATAGATCATAGTGCGAGTGAATGGGAGCGTGAGCTATGAGCCCAGAGGGCCCTCCACCCGAGATTGGTCTCCTTCGCAGGGGTTAGACACGGATTGAAGGAAACGTCAACACCATTCTCCCATGCTTGCTCCCCGCCAGGCTAGTAGCTCCACTGGTACCTGTGGGGTGAAGTAGACAAAAGGAGAACAGAAAGGGGCATGCGGGGGGGGGGGGGGAGTCTAGCTGAAGGCAGGTGATAATGGGGCTCATAATCGAGCAGTGGTACTGAAATACAATGGCCCATTTGGGGAGCAACGAATCTGCCCCGATACAAGGCTAGTGGGAACTAAAGCCTGTGGTAGAGGTCCCTTAAGGGTTAGTGTTGTCTCTGTCCAGCCGAAATTCTTTGGGGTATCCGGCTAAGTGAATGGGGGGGGGGGGGGGGGGGGGGGCAGCGGCGATAGTGGGGGGGCCCTGTGCGTAGGGGCACGAGTGCAAGCCGTAGTCGTCGGGGATGTAATAGTGCGGAGCTTCCACAATTGACACCTTAACCTACGAGCATGATTAGTGGATTGTCACTCTCAAGCCAGGCATCGTGGGAATGTGGGAGCCTGACCGCTTGAATATCTGCCTATTTTTTCGTACTTGCTCATAATAAGCACTTATTGTCTGAATGGACCAGTTTCTATTCCCAGTCGGGGATATTTCCCCTGTAGGGCGAGTGCCGCGACTACTGTGAGGAACCAGGCGGAGATGGGTTCACACACTGAACGGATTGAGGCCGGGTCTCATTAACCAGTTGGCCTTGGGAGGCCTCCACGGCGTACCCCTCCTCAACGATTGTCTGTGAATCAGGGGAGAAGTTGACCAGAAAGAAAAACCCCTAAAAATGCAAAATCCAACAGGACCCCGGCTCGACGTCTATAATTTGTAAATGCCTAAGTGCACCCCCTTCGAATAGCCGTTGTTATTAGTCTATGTCCACTGTTACGTGTGGAAACACATTAGGAAACCGCTTAAGGAATTCCAGTTTGCAAGGGAGATTCATTAACAAATTAGGGGTCCTGATAAGGACCTGGGGTAAGAAAGATCGCCCCTTGTGATAGACCCCATCCAGGACTCGGTATAGATTAGGAATCATATCCCGAATATAGAAGCTGTGCAGAAAAGATGCCTGCCATGTATAGGTGTTCCCTCACTCCCCGTAAGCCACTGTTGGTGACAGGGTTGCCATGTACCTACTATAGCATTTATTAGTCTCCAGAGAAAGATTCGTCCGGGAACAACTGCGCGACGCGTGGGAATAGAGAACTGATTCCCTGCGAACTGTGCAACCTAAATGTTTACATAGTATGGCAGATTCATCAATGTTTTTAAGTTGCTTTAATTATTCGAGATAAATCACTGGAAAGAGTAAAAGCATTTGAAATTATACGAGGGTTCAATGGACGTAATAGGGTAGTCCTATGCTTTTATTGATGTCGTTTATTTATTTAATTATTTTTATTATTATAAGCCTCAATTATTTCGTATTGTTTCAAATATTGATGAAGAACGAACATACAAATTTTTTGCCGCTATATCAAACGTAACTCAGATCATAACTCCACCCCCTGATAAAAATGGATTCGCCCAGCTAAACATGTTGACCTTATATGTTCCGGACTAAACCAATGGTTACCGGTTGCAGTTGCGTCAAGATGGGTGGGCTTAGTTCTGAATACAACATCCAATGCCCAAATCGACAGGCAAAGAATAAGTCATTGATGTAGTATATTTTGAGAAATCACATTGAATATAAAATTTCTCAAGTCAAATTGCCATTAGTGTACTAAAGTCAGTTGTTGGCACGGTGGCTGGCTCCAACAATGGAGATTTTGACTGTTCCTTGTTAGCAGCTAGTATTGCAAACCATTGAACAAGACAAAGGCACCCTGGTTTCAAGGCTGCATTGACTTATTACATCAGCACACAAGGTAGGCAAATTTTAGTTTAATTTGCCACTCCATCGTTGTCCACAGTTGTACAGTCTGTCCGCTACAGATTCTATCGGGTCGTAATATAACCGCCTATTTTTAATTTATTTATTTTTGTTTAAATAATAAAACAACAAACGGAGTTGTTGGCGTTGGGCCACGGTGGTAAAAGTATTAAATACCGTCCTGGGAATTTTGTAAGCACATGATTCATTACAGTCGAACACCTTTATAACGAGGTCCCTGGACTTTACAATTTACCTTGTTATGACAGGTATCTTGTATGGTCAGTAGTTGAAACAAAGAAAAACAAGGACCCAGGACCTATCTATTTATTTATTATTTTATTTATTTTTAAGCAGGATGTTGTACTAACAGTGCTCTTATTATCGGGGTTCGACTGTATTTCCAGAAATGGCTCGTAATCTTTAATATATACTGCAACCCGCGAAAAGTATACTGAAAATAATCTTTCCAAAGTTTTCTTTGATTTTATTCATATTTTCTTTCATTATTTCTTCCTTTACTTTAATTATATATTTGTATTTTTTTTTTTTTTTTTTTTTTTTTTTTAAATTGATTTATTTATTTGACATTTCGATTTAACTTTGAATTGTCTATAACTTTCGCGTGTCTCCCACGATGGAATGATGAGACCTGCACTGGTTTGCTGGAATCCCACATTGGGAGTGTCTATCCCGTCCTCTGGTACAGACAAATGCCTCAACTTAAGCAGGGCGAGACTTTGGCAATAATCAGAGTAAATGTTCAGTACTTATGGGAAGGTGAACTCTAGAACTGCATTTAAAATAGGTTTTACGAAAAATGTACCCGATCCGGAAATTTAATTCTCAGTTGTCGATACAGAAAACCACTCACTAATGCCATGTTCTTGCAATATTTGCCAGCCAGATTTTACAGGAGTTTGTACTATTTAAATGATGCGACTGACGTCGCTTGAAATAGCGCTCAAACGTTACGTCTATGCTAAACTGTGGGTGCTACCTGACTCGAGATTTAGAGGACGGGGACTCATAGCCTCGCGTCAGGAACATACAATCTAATGTACATTACAAATTGTTGGGGTCCCCCTCCCCTCTCAGGATTAATGGAAATAAATTTGAGGTTAATCTAATTGGCCAGGGCAGGGAAAACTACGGAATTGTGTGCACGGGGTGACAAAACCAAAATTTTGCCTGACTGCACTATAACACCTCACCGGGAGTGGATTCTTGAGGTTGGCATGACGTGATCTGCCCCGTTGTTCTGGTTACGTGGTGGCGGCCGATGTGTATGTGTAGTTCCCCTTCGCAGTGCCTAGAAACCATTGATCTCCATGCAGAGTTTAGCTTCACCAGTAGTACAGGCAAATTTCCCGGATGTCAGACTTCACAAATGGGGGATGATACACACAGATCAAGCTGTCCGAATTGGGCTGGTGATGGGGTCTGATCATAATGATGTTGGTGCGGGCTGGCATGCAGGCAGGGTGCAGGCAGGGTGCAGGCAGATGTGCAATGTTACAATGTACTATGTAGAGCCAGGGATTCCCTGAAAAACCTGTCATGTATGGGCCAAAGCCCAAAAGTATGGAGCAGCCGCTCCACTGTGGGTGAAACAGGCACATGGCGCCAGATGTGTCAGCGTGGTCAGTGGTCGACCCCCGAGGTGGTGATGCCCAGCCATGGTAGGGGTGTGTTACCAGTCCGGCAGTTGGGGTTGCGTGCTGGAGCGGTGCAGTCGTAGGTGCCGTGCCCCGCGTGTCATGGTGTGGTGCACGCTGGCTGCTTCGGTTACTGGACAGGGGTTTGTTTGCACTGGTCTGCGGCTCACGATGGTTGTACTTTGTTGTGTTAAAGCAGGGCAAGCTGAGACTGTTTCCCAGCTGGCCGTCGTTAATGGCAGCTCTCTCAAAGTTTCTTAATCCTCCGTCCGTGGTTTAAACGAAGGCCATGGAGGCTGTCGCTCCCGTTGGGGCCACGTCGCGATCAACGGCGGCGGACCAGGCGGCGCGGTTTGTTCGAGCGACTGGCTCAGCCACAGATACCAGCACTGGAGGGCGCTGTTCATTGCCCCGTCGGCTGCGGTATCAACGCTATGCAGAGCTAGCCGGCCGGCCATGGGCGTCGTATTGCATGTCGTATTGCATGCATGCTGGTCATGTCAATGCCCGGCCCGTGGGTTTGTTGGAAGTCTGCTGAAGGCTGAAGCGCCCTGGACTAAGCTCGAGCTTGACGTGAATGAAGACGTTTTCCAAGCCCACCGCCGTCCTCTGGGATCTTCCGATAATGGCAAGTGTTTCCCCTTGCTGGGATATCTCGAGCGAAATTTCTAGAGGAGAAATTTTGCAGATAGTTCGGAGAAATTTTTTGGGCTATGTGTACGCTCAGCGAAGAAAGCGGAAAAGTGGCAGAAAGCGCGCGAATGCTACACTGCTCGACCATAACACGGTCTGGGATTGGTGGATGGTCCGACGACCGCATGCGACGACCGCATGGGACGACCAATCCGTAAACGCGTCTGATTGCTTCCTGTGCTGTTGGAATGTCTGCCCTTCCCCCCAGTGCCAAAGGGGTCTTCCGGAGACGAGCACCGGAAAACCATATTATCTTGATCGTAATCTTTCAGGTACTTATTGTTGGCCTTAGCATAGCGCGTACTACCAACGCTCGATATTCCCCCTCTTTTCGCTTTTTCAAAAAATATATGTTTATCTACATCGGTTAATTTTTCTAATTCTATTTTAGTATGCCTTAATAAAGCGTCCCAACTTAATCCCGGTGCTGTGAAGTAGTTGGCTGGATCCAACTTGTAATTCGTTCTACACATTTGCCTAAAATTCTCGAATACGCCGGCTAGTAATAGAGTATCCGCGGTTACGTACAAGTCGTGGTATTCGCCCAAGTTGTTGAGATTAAAGGTCCGCCATACTCGTTGCGCTCTTTCGTAGTCTTCGTCCGTTATATGTTTGTCCTTTAGAGCGCTAAAAAAAGATTCTTTCGGCGGTAGAGTAGTTTCGCTAAATCGTTCAAAGCTGTCCATATACTCGTATGGATATACACCCTTTTGTAATAAGATGTCTGCGTTCTCTTCGCCATAACGTTTCAGGAGTAGCCTAAAGGCGTCTCTCGGGCAAGACTTTACCAATTTGTCGAGACCGCTAGACATAAAATGAAACGAGTCGATAAATCTATATTGACCGATCGAAAATGAAATGTATTTTTCTGAATTTTTGGGTATACACCAGATATCTTGTTGATACTTGGAAATGCCCTGCATGATCAAGTGCGCGTCATAATTTTCTAAGTTGTGAAAGACAACCGGTATTTTCGTTTCACCGGGTTTTACTCGTAATTTAAGATTACAGTAAGCGTGTGCGGCTCCTCTGTACTTGCCCGTAGTGTGACAATGATCTCTTACTTTTCGAAATTTGTTAATTTTCTTTTGGCAGAACATACATGTTTTCTCGACGTATCCCTTTTCGTTTTCGTACGTGTATTCTTCCAGTTCTTCTTTACTTTTAGGTTCTACAGGTTTGCAGCACTGGCAATTATACGAGTAATTTGGATAAATTGGTTTTTCGCAAATCCAGCACTCGTTAGAGTTTAGGTGAATTTTTTCTTCTTTTAGCGTATATATTATCGGCTTAATGCGAGCTAGTAATTCATTAATCTTAGGTTCGAGTTCTTGCAACGAGGTTATAAAATTGTCTATAGCGCGTTCACCTCTATAAGTCTTTCGCTTGATCTGTCGGCCATCGCATTTCACTACAACGTACGAATAACCGCAGGCTCTATGTTCGTGAGTTTTACTCAACGGCTCCTTTGTTTTTTCTTGGGGTACCAAGATAGATTCAAAATCTGCGTATATGACGTAGGGCGCATCTTGTAAATTCTTAAAGTTTTTAAACATTAATTTGCTTTTGTCCAAGTATTTGTTCGCGCTTTCATGTGGCATTTTAACGGTAGATAAAGCAGAGTCTATTCCTTCGCAATCTTTTACGTGTATGTCCAGCTTCTCTTTCGAATTAAAATGCGTTAAACATCTCAAGCAAAACAGTTTACCATGCTGACTATTGGTAACGCCAGATAAGAATCTAGGTAAGTCACTTATCCAACAATAATGACCGTCATATAATAGCAAACTGATAGTTTCTATATCGTATGGTCTTTTAGATAAATATAGCGGATATATCAAGCCCCTTTTATCTTGTGGATAGGTTTTATTTTTGCAGTCTGCGTCGTATCCTAACACGTTTATACTTATATCGTTTTGTCTTTCTATTCTCGTTATCTGATTTATAGGTGTGGGAAAGTCTATGTTGGTGAAGTTTAATCCGTCATCGGTTTTATAAGTAGATGGATTATTTCCGCGAAATTGGTACTTTGGGTTTGTTGCTAATTGGTTTTTAACTCTATCGGTATATATACCTAGGGCGGCTCTTAAACACCATCTTATACACTCTTGATCTTCGTTTTTGATGTTGACGGTTGCGCGTTTGTTAGCTACATGCTCGGGTAGTTTTACGTAAGAAGCGCCTACCAGATGGTTAACTCTGTTTATGTTTATGTAAAACGCGACTATTTTATCTATGGTCCAACCACTTCCTTTATTCGTAAATTTATCTATCTGAGATAATATCGTTTCATATTGTTTCCCGATAGTCGTAGCTATCTCGCTCTTGTTTAAGACTCGATTTTGGTAACTAAAATGAATAGCGGTTTGTGTTGTAGTCTTAATACCTGATTTTTTTACATACTTTATTTTCATAGCGATCTGTAGTTTCATCGTTTTTATTTTTATTAATTCAGCTACGATTTTGTTTTTGATCATCGACGTATGGGTGTTGTAAAATTGCTCCGGATCGTCGATAAACAGACTCGGAATCAGTTCTAAATTTCGATAACTGTTTTCAAATCTTCTAGTCTCTCGAAAGTCTGCTTCTCGAAAAGTATTTTGCTCCTTAAATCTTTTTATAGCTTCGATGTAATCCTTTTTTATCGCTCGACCATTTCTACCCGTTGAGACGACCCGAATATTTTTATCGTGCGCGAGTCGCTCTAACGAAGCTTTAGATAGTATTCTCAAATTTTTAAATTTGGCTTCTTCTCTTTTTATAGCTAGAATATAATCTCGCCTGATATACGTATTATGGCGTCCTGTTGGTGTTCCTAAAGATAAGTTATACTTATCGATATATCTTTTTAAAGATATTTTGTTCCATCTATTGTATCCTCGAATCATGGGTTGTGTTTCCATCTTTATAGTAACAAATATAATATTTTTTAAAAAAATAAAAAATTATTTAATTTTTTTTTGGCTTATGTTATTTTAGGGGCAATATCTTTTTCGCCCGGGCGATTTCGTACGCTTGTGGACTATGGAAAATACTTTTTATTTTCTTGATTTTGTGCAAATTTTGGTGTGTAGTACCCCAGCAAAATTTTGGGCGATTTTTTGGGCTATTTTGTTTTTAAAAAATTTGACGTATGTACCCACAGCAAAATTAGAGAGAAAAGTGAAAAAACAGGAAATGACATGGGATCGGCATTTCCCTTACTACTCCAATGAAAATGGCTTTAAATTTTCAAAAAATAAAACTGTCTGTATGCACTTCTGTAGACTCGGAAAGCTACACCTTGATCCCGAATTGTTTCTTGGTAACGACAGAATCAAAGTTGTTACTGAGACACGGTTTCTGGGTTTAATTTTTGATAATAAACTAACTTTTTTACCTCATATAAAAGCTCTTAAGCTCCGCTGTCTGAAGGCTTTAGATATCATTAAAGTGGTTGCAAGAAAAGACTGGGGAGCAGATTGCTCCGTTTTATTACAACTGTATAGATCGCTGGTTCGATCAAAACTAGATTATGGTAGCATTGTCTATGGATCTGCTCCAAAGTCGTATCTGAAACAACTTAACACAATCCACCATCAAGGACTGCGATTATGCCTAGGTGCTTTCCGGACATCACCTGTAGAAAGCTTGTATGTTGCAGCTAATGAGCCACCACTTGAAAATAGACGTATTAAACTGTCATTACAATATGTTGTTAAATTAGCGGCTAACCCATCAAACCCAGCTCACAATTGTGTATTCAACCCAAATTACCTTCAACTTCATACAGCCAAACCAAAAACCATTAAGCCTTTGGGCATCCGCATACAACCCCATATAGAAGCCTCGTTAATAGATCTCCAAAGCATTGCACCTACTGAAATTTCTGAAATACCATATCCATCAACCGCAGGTATTCTTACATTTGACCAAACATAACAAATCAGACACTAATGCATCTGTATTCCAAAATGACCTCTTAGAGTTCAAATCTAGATTCCCAAACTATAGGTGTTTTTACACAGACGGCTCAAAAGATAATGACAAAGTAGCCTCAGCTGCTATTTACAAACAAAAAGAACTGAGTGTTCGCCTCCCAGGCAGGGCCTCAATCTATACAGCAGAAATTAGAGCCATTCTTCTAGCATTAAAGGTGATAGAAAAGTGCAACACTAAGAACTTCATTATTTTTAGTGATTCATTATCCACTCTACAGGCCCTAACAAATTGCAACATGGGTCATCCTTATATAGTGGACGTTTTAAACAAACTAACACAGCTGCATTTAAACGACTACGATATTATCTTCTGCTTAGCCCCAAGCCATATTTTCCTATCAGGAAATGAACGAGCAGATGCTGCGGCTAAACAAGCTCGGAACTTACCACTTCACCCATGCCTTATTCCCTATACTGATTTCAAACAATCTATTTGGTCATACACAAGGAACATATGGCAAGTATCATGGTCAACACAAACATCAAATAAGCTTCACTTTATACAACCTGACCTTGGCATTTGGCAACCCTATAGGAAATTGCCAAGGCGAGATCAGGTGGTTTTGACTAGATGCCGCATAGGACATTCCATGATGACACATTCTTGGTTGCTGAAGGCAGAACCTCGCCCAAAATGCATCCCCTGTGATAACCCAATGTCAATTCACCATATAATTGTAGAATGCCAGGAATACTCCCTTGTCAGACAACAGTATTTGAATTCAGCAACTTTAAAAGATATTCTTGACAATGAATATCATAATGTACTTACATTTCTGAAAACAGCTGGACTGTACCAACACCTCTAACTCCAGCGTTACAGAAAGCAGCTGGACTGTATCTATTTTTTTTATACACAGAAATTATTTTCTCACCAACTTTATATTTAATGAACTAGTGTTTACTGAATCTTTTGAATGTTGCCAGTTTACGTTGTACTTTTGAATGTTCGCATATCCTTGTTTTGGTTTTTAATTGGACATGTTCTCGCCGTGAATATGACCCTGGATGTCGGCACGGCGTTAAACCAAAAACTCACTCACTCACTCACTGGAACAAAATGAAATACCTTTGATAGTAAGCTGTGTTTCTTTCATTCAACAAACATTCTTGTGGATGCAGAAGAAGAAGAGGAAGCTGTACGTGGAATCAGAAGAAACGGACTCCAGGGCTCGTTCACGCCACTCAC
Source organism: Hippasteria phrygiana (assembly GCA_037893225.1). NCBI lineage: Eukaryota > Metazoa > Echinodermata > Asteroidea > Valvatida > Goniasteridae > Hippasteria > Hippasteria phrygiana. The sequence continues at coordinate 93,458 of JAZGUH010001036.1, read as the reverse complement.
GATCACGCCATTTACTCCATACAACTTCAAGAGGCTCAGCCAAGTCCACGACGAGCTCCCTATCAAAGAGAGGGACTCTGAGAGTACCAGGTGTAGTGGGAGCTTGTAATAGGACAGTGTCCAGGCTGTCGTCAAGAGTAACAATGAGGGATCTAGCGAGTCGTTTATCAAGCATAGTAAGGAAAAACCATTGCATTCAATGTATTGGGCCACTCTCCTTTGATACCTACGGTTTTGGCAAGAATTCTTTAGCATGTAAGTGCGAACACAGCCAATGGAATTAAACCTTTAAAATTCCTTGAGTTCTGTTGATATGTTTATCAGAAAACATGCTGCTTTATGCAGCTTAATTAAACATTTACTATTCAGACTGCAAGCTTGTGAAAAATCTCAGTGTTACAACATAATACATCAATAAGTTTCCATAATGGATTTGTACAGAATTTTGAAATCTGAAATATTATATTTGATAAATATTTTAACCCTGGCAAATTCCAACACCATATGGTAAACTGTACACACAGATTGTTGGACCCTGATTCTGGTGGTATGCCAAACTCAGTGTAAAGGACTATCGGTTTGGGGGTCCAGTACCCTTCTTAACAGATTCCAACCAAACATGCTGTTGGGTTGAGTACTGTTAGGGTTAAGGGTCATAAAATTATCATAACACAAGAATTTTCCTGTTGCCATTTGCAAGTAAACTACGTTTCTTAGCCAACTCTGTGGAATTTTATGCTGTAATTTTTATTTGTCTGGGATATTGCACTTTGCATGTTGATTTATAACTAATTTGCTTGGACGATATATTCACAAGATTCTACCGTAACAGGTCACAGGTATCTTGTCAAGATACGTCCAATTAATGTTTTAATCTACAAAGCCTTATATCAAATGGCACTCATCAATCAATACCAAAAAAAAAATGCAAAACAACCCAACCAAATATTATGTAAATGTAGGCCATTCAGTTGTTTTATTTACCTTTTGTATTTATGGTCAGAAATCTCAGCTGACCACAGCCATCCCTGAGCCTCTGAGCCTTCAAGACCGGCTGGAAGCAATCTGGACATCTCTACAAATGCCAGACGGTCAGAAACTAGACATGGCTATCAAATACAGCTCAGATGACCACATGGGCAAACTGGAAAGTGTAAGTAATTGAAAAAGATGACAGACTAAGTTTCTTTTCTGAGATATCTGCACATTGTATGCAGTATAAGTTTGAGTTTTAACATTACTTCATACAAATGAACTAAAATCTCCCTTTATGAGTGTATTTTAATGTCTTTAAAAAAAAAAAAATTGTCTTTCACTGTATTTCAGGCCATAGATGCTTGTGAGCTAGCTACTGAAGTTATTTTACAGCGAGAGGCAATCCTTGCTAGACTGGAGACCTTTGAGAGGTTGGCATCTGACCCTGACAGATTCTTCCAAAAAGGTTAGCGGATGATCATCTTTCTCCCCTAAACATTCACAGGAGTGCCAAAGTAACCAACACAAAAGTGTTTGACCATGAAGACATAGTCGCAAGAAAACATGAGGGAATAGAACATTTAGGAGCTTTGCTTAGAATATATACTTTGGCTGCGCTTAGAAACTACAATAATGTGTTCTTGTGAAAGGGGAAAAAGAGGCATTTCAATTTACAGCAGTCTTAAATGCAACTTGATGACCAAATAAGAATGAACAATTTGACCTTAGTGTTTTTGTCTCATGAAAAGTGATCAAAACTGATCGTAAAGTGGGAGTCACTGTGTAACTACGATGGACATAGCACTGCAGTTATGGTAATATACAATTTATATCTGATATATTTGGTCTTAAAGATATATTGTCTGTGTCCTCTTCGACAACATTTTTCTGATGAATGTTTTCTTACATGTTTATAGTTACGAAAAAAATAATTTGATGTGAATCTGCAACCATCCAAAAAGGCTTTTATTCATGGTTGCTTTCTCGCATCTAATGCTCACAAAGATACAAATTAATGTTGGGCCTCAAATAATGTTACATTTGTAAAATAATTGTTCAATAACTAAATTTGGGTGGGTTTTTGTTTTAAGTCTCATTTAGAATTGAATAACTTGTATTGCTCGAAAAGTAGCAATTTAATTAAACAATATTTTTTTCAGGGTGAAAGCCAAAAAGAGCACGGACATCTTTAAGAAGTTTGGGTTATGTTGGAACTTCTTGCTGTTCATGTGTAAAACTCCTGAATGTATTTGTCTTTGAATTTAAATATCTTTGTTTGGATTTGTTGTTTTTTGTTTGTAATAGGCCACAGAGGTTCTTCAGTAGTTCGTCTTAAGGAGGCTAGGCAGCGCAGTGAACTCTACACTAGACTTCATGATGTAGATGCCCATCTTGCAGATAAGCTCCAATTTGTCCACAGGAAGTTTGCCGATACACCAACATTCCATGTATGTGGTAGGAATTCTAGTTAGGGAGCTATTCTCTTTGAATCAGGCCTTAGTCATTTTGGAAATAGAGGCCCTATGTATGGCAACAATTATAGAAGTTAATGTGCTCGTTACCCTTGGATAGGCATGCATAGAGCTTTTGTGCTGACATTGTTACAGAATTTGAATAAAAACCTCACAGGTGACTGCCATGTAAAAGTTTATTCAATCAAATTTCGTGGAAAGATTGGTACTAATGCCTTCTCTTTTTTTTTGGGGGGGGGGGGGGGTGGGGGGGTGTGGGGGGTGTGGGGGGGGGTAGGCTGGTTTGTAATTGAGGTAGTCATAATAATTCAATTTTCAATGAACTTTTCTCCATTTCATCTTCTTTCCATCAATTTCTTTTGTGGAATCGTCTCATAAAAAACCAAAACCTGAAATATTAAGGTGTGATTAGCTTTGGTAATGATCAGAATTTAGTTTCAATCTGAAAGCTTAAAGATGTACCAGTACCAATCCTCCTGAGAAATACTTCCGTCTCAAGTGCAGTCATGTTCAAAAATATTGTATCTTAAAACTGTGGCTTGTTTCGATTTCAACAATTCAAAGAAGCTCATATGAACATGCACAAAAACATTTTGGTTTTCCACTATTTTCTTTTTACTCTGGTGACGGAATGTGCTTAAACTTTCACAGGTTTGTTATTTCATGTATATGTTGAATGCTGTCTGCAAATGCCTTGTCAGCTCTGTCAATGATCAGTGTACCATATCTTTAAATTGTTCACCTTAGTATTGCTTAGTTATCTCTACTTTTGGAAGACTTTTTTCCTCCTGAAATTATATTTTTTGTAATAAATGCATATTTTTCCAGTAATGTTAAAGTTATTGACTTTTGAAGGACATTGCATGAAAAAAAATAGTCAGTGGTTTCATTGAGTAATTACTTTCCAAATGTTGACTTATTTGTGGCCCGACAATAATGAAGCTCCCGCAAAGGATGATGTTTTTGTGAATAAGAGGTGTGAAAGCAACCAAAAATTAAAAGCTTGTTTCAAAGGGATGCAGTTGCCCAAAGTAGACAAAAATAAAACATACAGTTTAAAAATTTGAAAGAATGAAAAAAAAAAAGTAATATAAGAGCACGGTCTGTATGTCTGGAAATATTTGATATCAAGAATTTGTCTTCATATTTATGCAGTGTTTGAAAAGACTGAATCTTTTTTTTTTTTAAATGTACCTGACTTTCCTTGTTATTTAATCCCTCTCCCATTACAGGGCCGTCCTTACCTTGACAAGATGAAAGTGGACTGCACCGAGATGCTCTATTGGCTGCAGCAAGAGAGGCGTCAATATGCTTTGGATCATTCCACTCTGGCTCGGGGGGTTAAACTCCCTGTGGCAGATATCTCCTCAGTATCATCGGTGACAGCATCCTCCACGGCGTGATATTATAGCCGACTATGTGGGTGTTCAAGATAAGGTCAAGGCTTGTTTTCCAGTGATTTATTCTGTTTGCGTCATTGCTGTTGACTAGCTTCAACAAGAGAGATTAATTTCAAACAAAGTGCTTATAATTAAGTTTGCATGTGAGAGTATATTTCTTTCTCAGATGGTATTTTTTGTTTTAATTCCCCCAAAATGTAATGGAAAATTGAAAAAGTATTCAAATTTTGTCTCAAATGAAATCTGTTAAGATACAAGTCTCAATTGTAAATTGATATTTTGTACATTAGTATAAGTATGACATTACATATGTATAGGGTTTCCACAGGTGCAACAGAGAAATCAAACAAGATTACACCGAATATACAAGGTGCGATCAAAAAGTTCCGAGACTGTTCCTGTTGTGAACCAATGGAGCGTCGCACAGTAATGTGCATGTCGCAGGTGTTAAACTTTTGTAAGTATTCCAAGTTACATGTACATCGCTTGATCAACATCAGCACCTGTGTTACACGCATTTTTGTGACCATTGGTACGTGCGCATTTGCGATTTCACCATGGACCTAAAACTTGAGCAGAGAGCGAACATCAAATTTTGTGTCAAACTCGGGAAATCTTCAACGGAGACCCTTGAAATGCTTCACAAAGCCTACGGCAATAAAGCAATTATGAGCCGGGCGAGGTGTTTTGACTGGCATTCACGTTTCAAGACGGCAGAACATCACTGGCGGACGACGAGAGGTCAGGGTGACCCTTCACGAGCACAACCCCCGAAAATGTCCAAGAAATTGAAAGAATTGTGCGTCAGGATCGTTGGATCACCAATTGGACATTGCTGACATAGTCAATGTGTCATTTGGAACAGTTCATCAGGCAATCCTTATGTTCAATTCGAACAGAGACCACGGTAGACCTCTTAAAGGCTACTTGACTTCTTTTCACATTCAGCACTGGCTTTTTTTCAGTGCTTGACTGAGCCCCCAAACCTGGCTTATCCTTCCCCACTTAATGTAAATCCCATTTGGCTTGAAAATTGATTTACCAACATTTGTTTTGTGGTTCAACGCATCCCATTTGTTTAAACTGCAGCCCGTTTGAGTATTGTGATATTTTGTTCCCTCCCTTTTACTTTCTATGCTTGGAGGGATGCTGAGTTTGAATTCCTGCAAGAGGACAATTTCAGTCAACTCTTCATGGATATCACCTATCGAACACAATTTATTTTTGTCTGGCAAACTCGACATTTGGCCACCCGTTTCAGTTCGTAAAGTTTTCGTAAAGTTTTTTTTAAAAGTTTTGTCTTTAAGCTTCCTATACCAACTCATATGCGTTCAAAATTGCCGTTTTTAATAGCTGAGTATTGAATACAATGTTCGTCTGTATGAAAGGGTTTTCTATTTGAAGTCATAAACCACCAACACAGGGGACAAGATGGGGCAAGGTAACTCAGTTGGTAGAATGGCTGGTACAGTACCTGGAGGTTGCAGGTTCAAATCCTGCCATTTCTTTTGGGTTCACTTTAACAATTTCTTCATGTTATCTAGTTTCCCTTGTGGTTTGTTTGATAAAAAGAAATGAGTTATTTGGGGACTAAATACGCAATCCATGTGTTGTCTCATGCAGGATTTGAATCCATATTTGAGCACCTGTTTTAAAATTCTCTGTTTCCCAGTTCCGAGGAACCCTTTTTGGCCCCTAATTTGGCACAGCAGGATAACGGTGCCAGTCCACATGCAGCTACATGTAGGCATACAATGTTGCACACTAAACATTTTTAGAAAGTAAACATGTTTTTTTGCACTTGATTTTGCCGTTTGTTGTTGCCTAAAGCTTACATGAAACCCCTGGTGTATGTACGATGGCATAATAAGTTGTACCTATAGCTCAAATACAAGCATTTTATGGGGGGGAATTGTTTTGTCTATTTTGAGGCATTCATGCCTCTTACACATACAAAAATACGCCCTGCAAGAACTGAAATATTGTCGGGCCGCATTTGATAACTAACTGTGGAAAGATATTTTCGTCAAACAAACTACTACAAGGGAAACTGACTAGGTAAATTTGAATACATTTTCAAAGTTAACAAAGATAACTTGCAGGAGCGGGATTCGAACATGCGACCTCCGTAATACTGCACTTGAAGATATTTTCGTTAGATGTCTCATCTAAAGAGTGAATAATTTTGGATTAATTTCTGAACAATAGCAATTAAACAAACCAAGTATTTCTCTGGGTAAAATTGTGGAGGTCGCAAGTTCAAATCCTGCTCCTACCAGTTTAACAATCGTCTTTGTTCATTTTGAAATACGTTTTGAAGCTTTGCATGGTGGAAACAATAAGAATGGAAACGAAAATTGTGGGTGATGTAGTCCTGAAAAGAAGCGGGGTGAGTGTTCACCCCAGTTCTTTTCAGAACCACACATCTTCCCAGAAGAGCCTAATTTCACATGGTGTCACCCGCAATTTTCGTTTACATTTAAAAACTAGTGCTAAGCAGTCATTTTGAAAACTGATTTTTCGGGGTACCAAAAAGCCCCAAAAAGTGCAGACACAACATCTCTCAGGTAAGCAAATGTGACTGACATGATAGTTAACACAAGATGAATGTCATTTCTTTTAAAGAAATTATCATTGTAGTTTGATAAAACTTGGTATTTGTGGTTCTTTACGTGTTTGATGAACATAAGTTATTGTGCGAAATGCTTGTTGGTAACAGTAGATATTATTAAATGCCAATTGATGCAGGCCTGAATTAAGATGCTTGTATCATTTGTCCATTTCATGTTTGCTTTTCAGATAATTGACAGATTAGTTGTCATTAATTCACACATTCTGACCACAACCAGGGGCGGATCTAGAGGGGGGTTGTGGGGGTTGCAACCCGCCCCCCCCCCCCCCCCCCCCCTTCGCTGCTGAGCAAAGTTGATTACCAGTGTGTATACCGCTGGCCCATACATGTACACTGTACCGTTGTAGGTGGGTACAACCCCTCCCTAAATGAAAGGCTAGATCCGCCCGACAACTGTATAAATACATGTGTAAATTTAGTCACCATCGTCAGAAGAGGATCCCCCTCTTTTTTTTTTTAAATTGCAGGGGCAAAATATTTCCGGATAATTTGTTTTAGGAAAGTGATGTTTTTATTTGTTTTATTTGTTTGTTTGTTTGGGGGGGGGGGGGGGGGGGGTGTTTGTATGTTTTTTCTTTGGGGTGGGGGAGGGGGGAGTTGATCCCCCTGTCGTGCCAAAAAGTTTCCGCTTATTTAGCATCTGATTGGTCCTGTGTGCCCATGATGTCACATTGTTGACGCTTGCCAAATGGTGTCTGCTCACCGCTCACCTGCTTTTTTATTTGAAACACATTTGTATAACTTTATTTGGTCTGTAGCTGCACGCGACTCTAGCACTTACCAGCGTAAACCTAACATTTGTTTTATTTACTATTTATTCTCTGCATATTTACGTTTTCTGTCCAATCCTGCCAAAATTCCCGGTCATTGTTTCCCTTGGGGGGGGGGGGGGGGGAGGGGGACCTCGCTACGCACTGGTTAATTATGAGTTGGTTTCAGTTCAGTGCTACCCTCTATATATATTTAAATTACATTTGTTTTGTTTTTTAATCGCGATTACAATATCAGTTTTAGGAATACACGTAGGCCTATTTAGAGGATTTAATACTATAGGCCCTAAAAGAACAAAACCAGAATAGAGTACCGAAGTAATGACGTCAATGCAATGTTTGAAGCCATAATACTTTTGTTATTATGTGCAACAAAGGAACAGTCGAAATCTCCATTTGTTTGGAGCCAGATGTCGTGCCTACTGATGTCAGACTTCGGTAAGCCAGGGCTGCGTTCTACTCACGCGAACAATGCAAACGTTCGCCATTTTTTTGTGCACAGCGACTTTTATTTGAAAGGAAGTTTAATTTTACTGTATATACATTGCACACGAACGCTTGCGACAAATAGGTTGTTTACTTAGCCCACACTGAGCTTCGCTTTGAAACCCAGAAGTGCGCAGATTGGTGTTGTTTTCGTAAGATTCATGTACAGATCTTTGTATTGCCAACCGGTTTTGCAAGTATGGAAGGCCCAACACAAATTTAATAGTTATTAAAGATTACCAAATTATTATTTTGATTGTTGACAAACTAATCAACAAGCACTACAAAATACTTTATTATGCCTTTTTCTTATGTGTTAGGAGTAGTTTTTTGAAAAAATATGTTGCCAATCACGTTTCCAATGTATGTGTTTGTGGTATCCCAGCAAAATGGCGCTGAATGTTTACAAACAATCGAAAGGTCTATAATCCGAATTCCACCACGTTTATACTAAATATTACATAACGTCCTAATGATCGACGTAAAAACGGCTGTTTCCGAAACAAGCGTTTTTGTTTAGGACAGAAGCAAAAACAACGTTGCATGCCAATGGCAAAAACCGAAGCCGTAGGCCTATCCGATAGTGGCCCACAACTGTAGATATTCGGACACAGCCAACTTGAGCAAGTTCGAGTGGCGACTATTAGCCTTTTAGAGGTATGGCGGACACAATAGGAGGGCGCTATTTGATTTGGGTAAACCTTTTGTATACCCAAATCAAATAGCGACCTCCAATTGTGTCCACCATACCTCTAAAAGGCTAATTGTCAACAACTACCGGTACTCTTGTCGATTTTCCGTGGTAACCAATGCACAAAATATATCATGGGTACCAGGCAAAATCGACCAGAAGTCGACAAATGGTCGCCACTCGAACTTGCCCACTGTGGAACCAGTCTAGAATTGACCTATCGCCGTTTACGAGTTAACCACGCCCCTTAGACAACCCTATGGGAATTTTGTGTGGTAATTTTTGTTTGTCTCAGATTTTGCGCGTTCCACGTGGAATTATACTTGATGTGATTGGACAATAATTCACAAGCTGCGTTGACTCGATTCGACCGCCATAGGTCAATTATTTCCGATCCCAATATTCTCTTGGTCGGAGGCTAGCTGTTCCACTAATTGCACTTGGCGTCGGGAAAAGCCCTCCATTCAATTTGTACAGGGAATTTCGTGTTTTGTCAATTTTTTTATAGTAATAAAAAAAATGAAAACATTTTTTGGGGGTATAACGTGGGATATATGTTTACTGCATAAAACAGTGACATTTTAAATATTTAATGAAAAGTGTAGCTGTCAGGACAATAATGTTGTTTTTTTCCCCCATTGACTACAACACTATTCATTCCCCTTTGTGTCCAGAGGGTGCGATCAATAGCAGCCACCACTGACCAATCAGAGACAAAAAACAAGACCCAGTGACCTGATGCCGACTAAGAGAATGGGGATGTTACGCCCCAACTATGGTATTGGCCCAACTATACCCAGACCCGCTCCAACTGCAGATGGGACCGGTCCCAACTGGACGGAGTAGTTGGGAAATCCCAACTGCAGTTGGGACTGAAGGGGCGGGGATTCTCTTGGTCGGAGGCTGTTCCACCAATTGCACCGGCGTCGGGCAAAGGGCGCGGTAGCCCTCCATTCAATTTGTACAGGGAATTACGTGTTTTGTCCATTTTTTACAGTAATACAAAAATGAACACAATTGGTTTGGGTATAACGTGGGAGATATTTTTACTGCATAAAACAATTACATTTGGAAATATTTAAGGAAAAGGGTTAGCTGTTAGGACAATAATTTAGTTTTTCCCCATTGACCACAACACTATTCATTCCCCTTTGAGTCCATAGGGTTGCAACCAGTAGCCACCACCGACCAATCAGAGAAAAAAATACAAGACCCAGTGACGTCATGCCGACCGCATGAACTGACCAGTTTCCTAATAAATTCATATTTATGCACGCATGCGCATAAATGGGCCCTGCAGGCAAAAAAGCGAAATCGGCCCATTGAAAATGTACAGGGGTCTAAACAGTTTTGTCATTTTCTCTCAATTTCTCCAAGATTTGTCCCAATTGGCTTTAGAAAAGTACCTGAAATCGTCATAGGTAGGCTCCTTTCCACACGAGTGCCAACAACTAACCGTGTGCTTCGGGGTACAATCCACGTTGCACTTTTTGCCGCTGACTATCGCAGCGTGATTTTCTCGTATCGCAGGCCGGGTTTAACGCGCAATCTCCGGTCAACCTGATCGTCTGTGCACGGTGAAATAATTTTTTTCCGGCGTGGATGGCTGAAGCACGGGACGAACACATTTTTAAAGTTTCTTATTATGTACCCCCAAAAACCACTAAGACCAGAAAGTAATACCTATGACGTTTTCAGGTACTTTTCCAAAACCAAACGGGACAAATCTTTGAGAAATTGAGAGAAAATTACAAAACTTTTTGGACCTCTGTACATTTCAATGGGCCGATTTAGCTTTTTACCTGCAGGGCACATTTATGCGCATGCGTGCATAAATTTAAAATTATTAGGAAACTAATCTGTAGACCGTGTAAGTCTCGCGCATAAAGGTCACGATTGAACTTCCGGGCACCTCAGAGCCGCCGGCTATAAGACTTTTACGTGTGGTTGATTTTGTTTTCTATAATACTTTGTTTTTACGAAGATTTGAACCATGAAACGGCCATCAATATGGATGATAAATTCAAAATTAATTTTACAATATATACAAATATGCATGACTGTCTAAATATTGGAGAAAAGTAGGAAAACAAATGTTTGATCTGAGCGTCAGGTTTGCAACGTGATTGGCTCATTGTCGCAGCAGAGAAAGCCCGGCCCCCAAAACCCCTGTATACTACATGCGCCGGCTGCGCCTGCTGCGGACGTAAGTTAACGTACGTACATATGCGACGACCGCCTTATAATGGTCTACGCTAAGACTGGCTCGTGGACTACCAGACAATGGCGAATGACGTACTATGACGTAGTATACTTTTTCGTTCCTCTTTTCCCTAATTTGATATATCGATCACATTTTGTAAATTGAAATGAAAAATAATATTTTGCTAAAAGTTTTTATCTATCTTTCCGTACTACACGGCAGTGCTACACGGCATTCTGGGTTTATGACTTCTGACTAGCGCCCACTCGAACAAAGATACTGACAATTTGGGAGACCGCCAACATAGGGCAAGATAGCTCAGTTGGTAGAGCGCCGGTACGGTAACCCGGAGGTCGCAGGTTCGAATCCCGCTCGTGCCAGTTTCTTTGTTCACTTTGAAAATGTATTCAAATTTACCTAGTCAGTTTCCCTTGTGGATTGTGTGACGAATTATAAGTTAAAAAGTCGTATCCACATTGAGTGATCTCCACAATGTCGCTTCCCAGGTTGTATCGTAAAATTGGGTGTGATCCCTGGCTACACGGCATTCTGGGTTTATGACTTCTGACTAGCGCCCACTCGAACAAAGATACTGACAATTTGGGAGACCGCCAACATAGGGCAAGATAGCTCAGTTGGTAGAGCGCCGGTACGGTAACCCGGAGGTCGCAGGTTCGAATCCCGCTCTTGCCAGTTTCTTTGTTCACTTTGAAAATGTATTCAAATTTACCTAGTCAGTTTCCCTTGTGGATTGTGTGACGAATTTTCAGTAAAAAGAACAGCGTCAAAACAAATAATTTAAAGAAAACTACTCGCTTTACACGTTGAAGCTGCTATTCGAGGTGCCCGGAAGTTCGGTTTCTCGTAAACTCTCGTACGTTCTCGATGTCAACTTACACGCTCTGTAATCATTTCTGTGCTCAGTGATAGCAAAATCGGTTGCTCCCCTTTTGTTGAATGTATCTAGACCAACTGAAAGTTTATAACCCCGTTTGGGAATGTATGAATATTCAGTAGGCTACCTCTTATTGACCCGGTTGGTCACCTGGGCCCATATTCATAAAAGCCTGCTAAGCCTAGTTGGCAACTAAATTGGCCCCTAACTGCCAATTAAGCTTAGTTGGATAATAAGTGTTATTCATAAAATGCCGCTAAGCTTAGTGGACTTCTAAGTTGTCTGATAACTTTAGAGGTGATCTTGGGTACCTCTAAGTCACTAGTTGACAACTTAACCCTTCATTTGTATGTTTGACTCTGACGTGAAAACATGGCTAGACGGATGCTGCAACTGTTACAGTTGCATCGTGCAATGAGGAGGGAAAGAGTATTCAGAGACAGGCGTAATCCAATGGAGATTTTTAATGATGATGAATTGATCAAGAGATATCGATTTTCACGGGAAGGCATAATGTTTATAACGGATTTAATAGCACCCCAGATTGATCATCCAACTAGACGTAATCAAGCACTACTTCCGTATCAGCAGGTGCTGATTGCATTACAGTATTATGCTACAGGAACATTTCAAATGGTTGTTGGCGACCCATATTGTGTTTTGTGGTTTGGAACAATGCCAACTGCTAAGTTAACAACCAACTAAATCCTAGTTGACAACTACCTGGCACTGTCCCTAGCAGGGTTTTATGAATATGAAAATAGCAAGAAACTATGGAGCAGGCAACTAGGCATTTAGCAGCCTGCTAAGGCCTAGTTGGCTGCTAAGTTAGCAGGCTTTTATGAATATGGGCCCTGGTCCCCTCCACTGCACTATCAGCTTACCTACCATTCTTTTCAATCTAGTGTTGAGTGTGACCGATCTAAATATATGAATCATCTGGTGATCCCTTCACGGTCCTTTAACTTAACTTTCTTTTCCTTTACTTCTTTCTCACATTCCTTTCTCTCTATTGTCATGATTTGGAACAAGTATGCGGCCATGCCTTGTAGAGCAATATTTATTGTACTTTAGTATATGTGTGCATCCCTCCCTCTAGCACAGCGCCCTATTCATGCACCAACCCAGTTTACTCTGCATTGTGCGATGCTCCAGATACATAGGCCTATGTAGCTGTGCAGCCAAGAACAATAACCTATTGTTGCACTACTGCCTCTCCCCATGCTCTCAACTTTTGGGTGTAGCTTTCCTGGCTCAGTGCAAAATTTACTTTAGTCACTCTGTTCTTAAGTTCTGTTAAGAATTTGTAGAGTAATTTAAGTTATTTAAAGTTTGTAAATGCAAAGTAGGATTAAGTAAAGGCCAACAGCACGCGTTCTTCTTACGCCCGTCGCTTTTGTTGCAGCGAACTTTGGTTCTGTCCTCAAGAATTCGTTCTAATTCTTAGTTCCATTGGCGGCCAGTGGATTGGAAACTGGAATTCCTGACAGACTTTAAAAGGGGTTGAAAATTAGCCCTTAGGGGAATTCTTAGCTTAAGTTTGCCGGGGTGGGGGCGATCTCCCTGATTGCCGAGTGCTGCCACTTGCCTGTGTCTTGGCCGTGTCTTGACGGACCGATTTCATCTAGCTACCGAACTGACCGCCGTCTTCGCACTTCGCCCTTCGCCAGTTGGGACAGCATCTTGATGCCACCCCCGGCAAACTCAAGACCAGGATTCCGCCTAAATTGGAGGTACCTCCCCCATTTAATTTGAATGGCCAATTGCATATGATTGTGTTTTTTCGTGACACTTGCTGTTAAATGAGGTTCCTTTTGCTGAATTATACTTGTTTATACGTGTGTGTTTTTGTGAATTGTGAAATAAGTAGAATAATCCTAATTTCGTTCTCGTTAAAACTCCTTGATTCCGATCCTAATTCATTTTAGTGTTCCTTTCCCATACTTTTGGTTTTGTCTGTTATGTTGACTTTTTAAATGACCTGACTTCGTAACAGTTCCCTTAAGCGAACATCATCGTTGGTTCTGCTATTCAATTCAAATGCGTGCGTGTTAAGAAATGGCTACATTGCAGCCAATACCCTTAGAATTGCCCCCTGTTTTTCAGCACAATTTTCGATTGGCACAGGACGGGGGACGCTGCATGGTAAGTTACAAATATTTCTTATCGTTACTAAAACAAATTACAATCCTACAATATAATGTATTTTGAGAAACGCACCTATTACGAATATTGGATCGGTCGGAGGAATGATCGATGTATTATAAATATAGTAGACTAAGATTTATATTTTGAGTAAAACAAACTGTTGAATTTCTGCAATCCTGCTTATATTCCCATTAATCCTGAAGTGATACAATTTTGAGGAAATAGAAGTACCCATATAGTCTGCTAAGGAACATGTACACCTGAATGCTAATTTTCGAGGTTTAAATGCCTAAATGAGATTTGAAATGAAGTGGAATGAAATCCATTTAGTAGTTATAGAGGAATTTGAGCCCAATACAAGTTCACAATGGTTTTAATTACTGTAATTAGCACATATGAACGTCTCACTTTGTAAAATATGCATCTGTGGAGCCTTATTACAATTGTATATTTTCTTAAGTTCACGAGGACAAAAGGCAAACGTGGAAGTCCAATTCTTGAACATGTTTAATACTTTCACGGAAATAGATTGTTTTGCGGGAGTGAGCAAAACAAGATAACGTAGTATGAAGAACAATTATAAATCTTATAAAGTCACAGAACATTTTCTTGTACTTTACAGTTTACATCTTGATATGCCTTATACCTCCTGTACAGCCGGCTTAGCCGTGCCGTATACGTTCGTCAAACCCAGCTTATATGCATATTGCTGGTAGGTGCTTGATCAAATGTGTGCATCTTTATCAATGCTGAAAACTATGCCCAATTTTGGAATGGTATAAGTGGAACTTTTATGCAACGTAAATGCTTAAAGATTCTGCGACAAAATAATTGTTATTGACAACACAAGTTTAGAAAGCTCACCGTACATGTTTAGTGTGCATATTATTGTGAAAATATATGGTAAATTACATTCAACTTTCTAGAGGCAACCTAAATAACCCTGTTTACAGAAATTTCGATTTCACATCTTATTTGATATGTGTGACCAGAATAGTTTACATGATGTGCCGTACAGTGAATTGATAACACAAATTTAGAGAACATTACTCTAGTAAATATAATAGTAAATGAACTTAAATTATTAGGGTAAGTAATGCTCAAGTAGTAAGGAAGATGCCGATTCAGCGACAAATCCTATTTTTTCACTTTCTTCCCCAATTTTACTGTAGATACATACGTCAAATTTTTTAAAAACAAAAATAATCAAAAATACCCAAAATTTAATTCAAAATTTTGCTGGGGTACTACACACCAAAATTAGCACAAAATCAAGAAAATAAAAAGTGTTTTCCATAGTCCACAAGCGTACGAAATCACCAGGGCGCCCGGCGAACAAGTCGGATTTGTCGCAAGGCAAAAAAAACCCCTCATCTCTACACTCAGTAGAGATGAGGGTTTTTTTGTGTTACATAGATTTACTGCGTTACTAATTACAACTACTCTTTGCAAGGAGCGCTAGGCCTAGTCTCTAAGCTCTCTTGAGCACTTGTGTAGCTAGGAGGTTCATCTCTACTCACGTTAGAATCACGCTCGTACTCTTTACATATTTCTAATGTAAAGTTGTAAGTTTTGCGATAAGATCTTTTTTTCTTTCGCTAGAAGCTCGACAACTTTCTTTTCAACCTCATCGTCTATTTCTTTTTGGTGAGAAACAGACTCTTCTCTAGCTTTAGTTTGTGTTCTAATAGCTTCTTTCATTCCATAAAACTTTTTTAATTCATCGTTAATCAAAGTAAATTCTTCGTGACTTACATCGCCATCGTCTACGGCCTGAGACACTAATTCATTTATCGTATTTAATTTTGTTTCTGCTACTACTCTAATCTCATCGTGTTTCTTAGCTTTACCTCTAAACTTTTTACTAAATCGTTTTAATACCAAACTTACACCCACGCATCCTATAGCTAAGCCTTCTAACACCACGCCTATAGGTATACTAATGACACCTACAACGCTGACTATGCCTATGGTGCCAGATAAAGCACCTAAACATTCTATAACGGTCTCTGCGTTAGATAAACAGGTAATAATTTTATTATACTTTTTGTGCAACCGTTCTCTCTTATCTCTCTCGTTGGCTATCTCTTTTTGCACTCGTTCGATTTTATTTAACCTAAAGACTGAAGACTCGTTAGTTTCTATAGGAACAACGGGCAATTTAGGATAAACGGATTCTGCGGTGATTTTATAAAGTCTTATATTTTATACAACTTATTATTTTAATTTTTTTTGCATATATACTAGTATCAAAGTACCGACACCTACCAATAACGCCCACACGTGCTCCGCCAACCAACCTACCGACTTGCTCAATAGATTAAACAACCAACTCGCGATAGCACCCAAAATACCAGGTAAAGAAGCTAATAACTTACCCCCCAGCTTTTTTAGCAAATTAGCCAAGTTTTTTAAATGGTTACTTATCCAATCTTTAACGTTGCCTCCAGGCTTGGGCGTAGGAGTAACGGGCGTAGGCGGAACCGGAGTCGGAGCAGGAACAACCGCTGCAGCCGCCGCACCACCCCCACCAATAGCCGATCTTATAGAAATAACGATCGTACTTATAATTAAAGAAAACGCGGTCAATAAACTAACGATCGTCACACCCTGTTCTCGAAACAGAATTCTAATCCTTTCTCCTAGCGAGATATCGCGTCCTATTATTCTATAATACGTTTGCTTGATTCTATATCTTTGGCTTCTGATATTATTCATATTGCTGTCTATTGCCTCACTTCTAGCCGCTCTTTCATCTCTGTAACCTCTTAATTCATCAATTAGAATACTTCTCTTATAATCATCTTTTTCTTTACCTAGAGCTACTTTCATTTTCTCAATTTCATCATTTAACCTACTCTTTTCGGCTATATTTAATTCTAAACTACCGTTTAACATTTGTAGTTTTTTATCTAAACCTCTAAGTTCTCTATAATTTAACCCATCAGTTTGCACTTGAGCATCTACTCCTCTAGGTTGGGAGGGAGGAATGTAATATCTACCGGTTTCAGAGTCATATTCGGGATCCATTTCGGGACCCACTATACTTTCTATTTGATCGTGCAGATTGTTAACTATCTCAACTAGTCGTCTTGGAGTGACATAACGATCATACGCTAAATCTATAGTTTCCTCAGCCTCTAGCAAATTAAATTCATCAATCGTTAATAAACCCAAATCTTCTCTAAAAAATATAGTAAAGTTTCCGTTTGGAAACCTATCTTTAAAGTTGTTTTTTAACGTCGATCTAGCTATATATCTATCGGGATAAACTTTATTAGTCAATCTAACACCGTCGAAGTAAATACCATTTTTATCTTTAGTAAAAAGTTCGTACCTAATGAGTTTTGGTCTAATTAAGCCTAATGTTTCCCCTGGTGGTCCCCCTCCCAATAATTATAAAAATCATTAGCTAAACCTTCTTTATACATATCACGATATCTATCTATAACATCACCAGCTTCATTAATCGTCGCAGGCGGTTGTGGTTCAGCCGGTCTGTTTAGTTCATGATCATAGTCGGGGTCATTTTCGACGTCGCCATTGGCATCTTGAAAAGCATCATCGGCATCAGCATCGACTCGTTCGTCTTCTCGGCCCATTTCATCTATAGGTATAAATTCTCCTCTACCTTCAGCCATTTTATAAAGTCGTATATTTTATATTTTACGTAGTATTTACCACATTCTGAGGAATTATTCCTTGGCTCACCAACCAAGTCTGAGTAGCTAGAGCGCTACCTACCGTAGCGGTGATTTTAACCGTATCTTCTACGTCTAACTTTCCTAAATCGGCGGGCTTAATTTTCAAAAGTTTTTTACTCAACATAGTATAACCTACGGTTAACAAACTCAACACAGCACCGTGATAAAGAGTATTTGCAACGTTCTTCGTATCCATTTTACTTGTACAAACATTTTTTTTTTTTTTTATTTATTCCATTTCTAATAGTTCTTCAACTTTAGGGGTTGAAGTTGCGATCGTAACTCCTACCCGCTGTGAATCTACAGGTTTACTCTTTTTAAACGCGAGATATCCAATTCCTAAAACAACCAAACCAACTATCGCATATCCCCAGCTCGGAATGTCTCTCATCGTTAGCGCTGGCGTTTGCTCTTCTTCTATACTTTGCATTTGTTGTATTTGTTCTTTCATCTTTCTGTTTCTTTCAGCCAGTTTTTTACCTTGCTCTACTCTTTTAGGGTCTTTTGCTCTTTTTTTTGTGACTCTTGATAGAGTCGACTGAGCCGGCTCTTGGGGAGCCGGAGCCGGCTCTTGGGGAGTCTCTTGGGGAGGCGGGGGAGTCTCTGCTACTTGATCCGTCGTTGTCGTTTCTAGACTCATCTTTTATAGTAATACTACTATTATTTGTAATACTACTATTATTTGTAATACTACTATTATTTGTAATACTATTATTACTACTATCTACCTGTAAATGTTTAGTCGTGATACACATAGCCACCAAAGGAGATAAATAAATCCCATAACTGTAATGCACTTCGCAAAGTAAACTAGACAAGCTGCTAGAAATAACGGGGTCTTTTTCTAAGTCGTTGATAAGGGCTTCTTCAGAATCTAAACAAAGTTTATAACCGAATGGTGAAGCCATCGGCAAAGTCGCGCCTAAAGCTTTTGCGTAAAAAAGTCAACACGCAACTCCCCAAACTGACTATCATTTCTTTACCGAGCTTGGCTTCGTGTCTTTTATATAGCTTTTCTTGTTTTTCCACAGTCAAGCCCTCTATTTCATTGACGGAATATTCTTTACCGAAATATTTTTTAGAATCACCACTCGCAACTACACCCAAAAGTCTATTTTTGTGCATAGTTGCTTCTGGTGTAGCAGCTACTATTGGATGATGTTCTTGAGATAACGTGCTTAGAGATTCTATCGACTTGCTCATTTAAAATAGAACTATATTTTTTAATCTTATTTCTACAAGAAATATAATCGTAAGAAAATAAAGACAAGTTGATGGCTATTACTAGTTTTAATAATAGGTCTAGATATTCTATCATATTTTATAGATGACTAGATAATCTGTAGATAATCTATCAGGTATCTAACAGTTATCTATCAGGTATCTAACAGTTATCTATCAGGTATCTAACAGTTATCTATCAGGTATCTAACAGTTATCTATCAGGTATCTAACAGTTATCTATCAGGTATCTAACAGTTATCTATAGATCATCTATTAGTTATCTATAGATCATCTATAAATCATCTATTAGTTATCTATAAATCATCTATAGATGATCTATTAGTTATCTATCAGTTATCTATCAGTTATCTAATAGATCATCTATAGATCAACTATAGATCAACTGCCAACAGACTGGAGGATCAGTTTTTACCAATAATTTACTAAAAGGCACATCTCTTAAAATCTTTTTAATTCTCGATCTTTCTTCTAAAGGCACCGCATCATTTTCATCGAGGCATTGATCGAAACTATTTTTATCTTTGCAATAGAACAATACGACAAATGCAGTTTGAGCTCTAAAATCTGTCATTACGCAATTATACTTTTGAGTCATTAACCAACAGTAGTGATTGTCGTGCCTACCGCTAAACGCCAATTTCGTTAAAACGCAAGTGTTTTTCCCGAGAGCTGCCTTACGATATTTTATGTCTTGTTCCGAGCTACAATCGTCTATCAAAAACAGAACGTGCGATCCTTTAAATCGAGCTCTATAAAATGCTAAAGCTTCGTTGAGAGACACTTTTTCTACCTCTAAATCGCATAGGTATATCTCGGGGTCTAACCACAACCAACGTCTCTCGCGATAAGTCTTGTTGTTGCTCAACGTAGGACAAATAACTACGATATTTTCAAAGTGATCTTTATACTCAGTTTCTAATAGATCTAAAATATATTTGGTTTTACCCGAATTAGTCCTACCGCATACTAACGCGCAGTGTGGTGTTTTTGGAAACGATTTATACATGTTTAATAGTATGGTTTACTTTTTGGATTTTAAAAGTAACTACCGCTAAATCTTTTAAGGGGCACGGCTTATTAATAATAAAGACTATTTTAAGAGTAACTACCGCTAAATCGTCCATCTTCTAGCACCAACTGACCATCCATCACCAAGAAAACGTAACACGTTAGTCCGCCAGCTGACTCAGCCTCTCTTTCTAAATGAAGAGAAATACCCCCACCTACGTCTCCTATTTTCCTGCCAGAACCGTGACTTTTGTTGTCGTCGGTTACCCTCGTATCTAGCCAAAGACCGTAACTAGTGCTTAAGTAGGAGCCTATCGTCATATCGTGCAAGCCCAAGTCTTTGCACACGCTGGCACCAAATTCTGTATTAGAGTCGCCGAAAAACTTGGTAATCTCATCCCAGTGTTGATAACGCTTCATGCCCTGACTATACAATTGATTCGGCTTACCCTCTATCGTAACGTCTACTTTTTCGATCTTTGGATTATAAAAAATTCGAGGATCTTTTTCGCCCGATGCTTTAAATAAAAGAAGTATACCTTTTGAGACTTCTAATGGCTTGATTTAGATTAATGTTCCAAGTAGTATCGGACTTGTTTAACGTTAAAACCGTATATCTTTGAACTTTTTCGTATAGAAAATGAGTTTTACCTCGATATTTTAGTCTGATACTATCAGCCAATGTTTTATTAGTCACCGTTTCAAACTCGAGATCTAACCCCGAAATTTTATACTTCGCGTTAGAATCGGTAGATTTTACTACGCTCGCGTGATCGTTAAATGTAAATTCGTAAGTTAGTCTGTCTTTGAGCGTCGATGGACTAAAAGGCTGATGATCCGTAAGCATTTCAAAATCTAGAGGAATGTAATATCGGTTACCGTAGGCGTTGGCAATCGCTTTGTCATTTCCACCATTCGCGCTAGCAACCCCATCGCTAGCGCCGATTCTGAGTTTCGTAACGTTGCTATCTTCGAGTCCTCGATACGCATCGTTCGCGCTGGCTGGTCGCCACAAGTCTTTATACGCGTTATATACATCGGCATCCGTAAACGCTACGAAATCTTTACCTTCTAGTTTGATTCTTACGCCACTAATTAAATTTCGTGCGACGTTATAATATAGAGTTCTTGCATCATCTTCGCCAGTGCCTTCAGATTCTAAGTCTATATTAAAAGCTAATCGTACTGTACCAGGTACGACTACATCGTCTTGACTCAACATAGGAAATTCAACGATCAACAGACTGCCAGCCGACGCGGTACTAGGATTATGAGTAAGAACCAACGATTGCCTCAACCCCTTCAACGCTCTAGGATTTTTTAAACTTCTGTGTGGATTCAGTTTGCTTCCATAAATTGCGTTCATTTTACTTAACGAAACAAAATAAAAAACACAAAATTTTTTAGACAAACTTATAAACTAAATAACCTAAAACAGCAGTGCCTCCTACGATAAATGGAATTTCGCCATCTTTTTTACCTTCGCTGGGTACGTAAAAGTCTGACAATACAGGCTCGCGAGGTAATCGCATATCTTCGTTGGTTACTTCGTTATATTCTCTCAACGCCTCATCTACATTTTTAAAATCTTTTTGAGCCCTGACTTCTTTATGTAGTCGATCGTTTAGATAATCTAGAACCTTGGTTCTTTGTTCCACCCACTCTTGTTTAGCTCGAGTTAATTGTTCTAAAGCGAGGTCGTGTCGTTTACGTTCTATGTCCGACGACCCACCCAGCTTAGAAAATATGAAGCTCGATCCTGTAAACGCTACAGCATTTATTATAGCTCCACCAATCATCATTAATACACTCGCCATTTTTTTTGTGTTCGTTTATAAAAACTTATTATAATATGGAAACAAAATTAAGTAAAATATTTTACAGTCCTAAAGGATATTGGAAAGGTGCAGGCGCTATAAAAAAATTGTCGTTAAAAGCTAACGTACCCGAGCCAGACGTTAGAAATTGGTTGAGAAAACAAGCCATGTGGCAAATATATTTGCCAGCCCCCAGTTTTATACCGAGACCTACGAGTCTCAATAAGGCCATCGCACGGCCTAATGAACAACATCAAGCGGATCTGTTATATCTACCTCACGATGTAGTTAAACGTAAAAGATATAAATACGCGTTGACGATCGTCGATGTGGCCACTCGATATAAAGAAGCTGAACCCTTGACGAATAAAACGAGTACTCAAGTTGTAGAGGCGATAAAAAAGATTTACAAAAGATCGCCCTTGTCTTGGCCTCTCACGATAAAAGTAGACCCCGGTACAGAATTTATGGCTGAATTTAATACTTTGATGAGGACTCGCAACGTCGTAGTACAGAAAGGCGAGGTTGGTAATCATAGAGCTCAAGGTATAGTAGAAAGATTTAATCGTACTTTAGCCGAAAGATTATTCGGTCATCAATACGCTCAAGAAATGTTAGAGCCTACCGAGCGTAGCCGAGAGTGGGTAAAAAGATTACCCGATGTTATAAAAGCGTTAAACGACAAAGAAACTAGATTGATATCGACTATGAAAGGTAAACCGTTAACTCCTCGAGCGGCTATGTCTCAGTTAGAAATAAAGCAATTGAGTTCCTCGGGGCTCAAGAGCCCCGAAGTCGCGCTAAGCGTAAATGACGATATCGTTAGATATCTTTACGCTCCTGGAGAGCTCGAAAAAGACGTTAGAAGAAGAGCTACCGATCCTATTTGGAGCTTAGAAATGTATACGATTAGGAGAACGACAAACCCCGGACAGCCCGCGTTGTACTGGCTGACTCACGGCCCCAAGAGATCGTTCGTTAAGAAAGAATTAATGGTAGTTCCGTCAGATACTGAGTTACCGCCTTCTTCAGCGACGTAAAATATCGTAAGCTAGATACCCAACCCCAGCAGCGGCCATTAAACCAACGACTAAAGCCGTTTTTTCTTGTTCGTGCGAGTCTGGCGGTTGAGTCGGTGGCGTAGCTTCGCTCGTAGGGAGTACTTGCGTAGCTACGCTCGTAGGGGTTGGTGATGGGTCTAAATTTTGTTGGGTTACTGCACGACTCTTTTTTATGGGAGAGGGTGGGGTTGGTAATGGATCTAAATCGTCTAAATCGTCTAGGGTTACTAGCTTACTCTTTTTTACGGGAGAGGGTGGCTCTGACTCTGGCGGGTCTAAATCGTCTGAGTTCAAGTTGATATTTAATCCTATCGATGCGCCTGGTGTAGCTATCTGTATATTATTATTATAACCTTGGTGAATACCGACTAAAAGCTCCATATTTGATGGAATTAAGTACAATCCAGGGCTAATCACAAAGTTTAACGAGCTTCTAGCGTACTGTAAAGAATCTTGAAATCTGGTTATAGAAGATTCCAAGTCCGTAGGGCTGTTGATTATATCTTCTACTATATTTTCAAATTGTCTTTGCGCATCTAATCCGGTACCTGCAGTTAGTATACTCGTTTTTGTTTGGGCTTGCGCGCCGAGTATGGCGTACACGTACGTTCTCACGCTTTCGTTTATTTTTTCTATACCGACGTCGGTAAACGAGCTCTTCTGACGTATAAAATTTCTAAAACCGAGTCGTACAACGTCCGCAGATTGTCTGATCCACGAGACTGTATAGCTACTAAAATGATACGCATCACCCGATTCTCCAAAACCCATACGGGTAGCGCCAGAGTATTTAGCGGAGGCATGCTCATTGATGAGCTCTCGAGGGTCGTAATTTCTACCGGGTACGGGTATATATTTACGCGAGTCCATATTGTAATAATACGCCGTACCTAATCCTCCAGAAGTTAAGTCCGCAGTCTGTTTAAAACTCACGTTTGGATCGACTTGAAAGCGTCGACAAGTATCGCTATAAGCGCCTTTATCGATGTTGTTGTTTAGATCGTCGAATACATTGTCTCCTGGAACTGGGCATTTTAAAAAGTAAAGTATCTTTCTGATCGTGAAATATACGTGAAACTTGAATAAAGCCGATATTACGGGGTTTTTATGTAGTAACGATTCTAGTCCTACGCCGCAACCCGACGTCGCGCACCAAAATGCAAAGTTGAGTTGATTTTGATAAAACGTCATGGGGTCCGATGCATAACGTTCGACCACTTCGTCGTGTTTTACGTCAGACATTTTATAAGCGCTAAATATATCAACTAGTCGAGCGATAAAAGACCTGTTGTCGTTGGTGTTTACGATGATGTTAAGTTGACTCAAGTGCATGTTTAACGGGGTACTCATGTCGCTAACGCTTTGTGCTTGCGTAGCTACTTGAGTACGCCCTATGCGAGCAGCTAGATTCGCGATATCTGGATTATTAGGGTTTAGAAGCGCCACAAATTGAGCGAATTTCATTTTATTTTAATAAACCAAATATTTTTTTGTTCTAATAAAATGGAATCGCACGTTTTTGAAATGTTTGATAACGAACAAACGTTTAGATTGTCAAAACCTATAGATAACTCTAAGGGAGATTACAGTATGAGTTTAACCAGCGCGATATTAACCGCGGGTTTCTACAACATGGCTAGTAATAGCGAAATTCTCTATTTTATACATCAAACGGGTAGTACGGATGGTAAAATTGATATTCCTGCTGGATATTACGATATAGATTGGATCGAAGAGAGACTCAGTAAATTAGTTTGGTTAGAAGTCTCTGTAGATAAACTTAATAAAAAAATATCTTTAAATGTAACGGAAGAAAATAACGTTCTACGCTTTGATAAAAACATTAAACAATTGTTGGGGATAACGGTCAAAAACTTAGTTTTTGGTGTAGATTATGTAGGGCATTATAATACAATGCCTGTCGATACAATTTTTTTACATTGCGATCAGTTATCTACGTCTAATAATTTCTATAACGGAGGGGGAACGCACTTGTTAGACGTTATACCGATAACGAAAAGAGACGATATGATTATCGAGCGTGCAAGATTAACCGCTCGTAGACTCGTGGGTGATAAGATAAACCAACTTAGCTTTAGTATCAGAGACCGAGACGGCGATTTAATAAATAATCGAGGAAAAAAGATTAGCTTTAACTTGACGATAGGTAAATTTTAAGCGATTTTTGAAGATTTTTTAGCTTAAATAAAATGGAATCGCACGTTTTTGAAATGACCGATAACGAACGAACGTTTACTTTGTCAAAACCTATAGATAACTCTAAGGGAGATTACTGTATGAGTTTAAACAACGCGATATTTAACGTCTGTTTTTTTAATATAGCTCAACGTCTGACTATAGGATGGGAAATAGTTACAGGCACTAGTTCAACTAACGGCGAAACGGTAATTCCACCTGGAAATTATACTATCGATGAGTTAGTAGTCGAACCTAATAAATTAAGATTAATCGTAGTTTTCGTAGACAAGATTAATAAAAAGATTATTTTTAATCTAGGTACGGTAACGACAAATCAATATCTTCATATTACTTTCGATCTATATGCTCGAAAAGTGTTGGGTCTACCCTTTAATTGGAGCCCTTTGAGTGATGGTGAACTTGTAGGACATTATAGTATAAATTATGTGAATACAATTTTTTTACATTGCAATCAGTTATCTACGTCTAATAATTTCTATAACGGAAAGAGCACGCATTTGCTAGACGTTATACCGATTGTATATAGTGAGGCTTATTCGAATGTAATAGCGACTGTACAGAATAAAAGAAAAACTGTCATACCTCTAATTAGGAGTAAAATACCCGAACTGAGTTTTTCTTTCAGAGACTGCGACGGCACTTTAATTGATAATAACCATAAGAAATTTATTTTTCGAGTAGATATTTATCGATCGTCTTGTTCTGGTTAGAATGATGACCATAAGCCAGAGTATCTATACCATTAGGTAAAATATATCTCTTCGTATCTAAAGGATTTAACGATTGCTTGACCTGAGCCTCTGTGTATATCATGTGACGCTCTGTTCCAAAACGAATCATCTTGTTTGAATAGCATTCGTTCGATAAAACACATCGCTTATACTTTTCGTAAGATAGATCGTTGTTTATAACCGCTCGGTTTACGCCTTTGGCCTTTTTTAATACGACGTCTCCGTATAAAATCGAGTACATCTTCGATCTGATGCAAGTAGCTTCGCTTATGACTTTTCCTCCGCATTCGTCTTTAAATTTACCGATAACTTTCTTGTTTGTATCGTCGTATAAAAAGTGGTCTTTCTCGTAGTTAGAAAAATCGTACAAGTCAGACTGTTTTTCTAGATTCCTATAAACGTCTTTCGTATAGATAATCAAAAGCAGCGAGTCCGTGTCTGTATACATCAATCTTACTTTATCGCCATACGTCTTTTTTAATTGGTTGTAATAAAAGTCGTACATTAGAGTCTTCGATAAATCTAAGATACTAACGCCGCAATAGATGGGTTTATTTAAATACGTTTTCTTTTTGTACGATTCCACGAATGAGAGACCGCATTCTTTAAACGCTGTAGTAGACTTGTAACAAGGTTTAGAAACTATTTTTTCGTATTCTTTTACTTGATCGTTTCTCAGTAGCACACCATCTATTCTATTTCTGACATTTTCCATCGTTTTGCCGAATACAGAATTATTCATTAATTTGAAAAAGTCTTTTTCGAAATCTGACTTTGCTTTCGTTCTGAGTTGCGTATTTTTATCGATGTATGATTTCATCCAAGGTTTTTGTTTAAATTGTAACGCCCGATGTACTTTAGTTAGTTTGAGGCCTAGCCTCAAACACTGTTTCAAATTGACATAGTGCAATACATATTTTTCTTTGCGATATAGCGTACCGGTTAATTTTTTTACCTTAGCTCCATCTCCTATATCACTCGCCAACTCTCGTTGATACTCCGATAACCATTCTTCAGGTATGATTATATTATCGGCGGCTAAAGGATAATCGTTGTGTAGATCGTGTAGTTCAGCTGGATATTCCAGGTCAACTTCGAACATATATCCCGTTTTAGTATCATCTTTTAACGCCATGATGCGATCGTGGGTAAATTGTTTTGTATTGACCCATTTAAATCCTCCGAAAGGTAGCGGCCGACTCATGGCCCATCCGTAGAGGTTGTTGGCGTCTAGATAGAGAATATACGAATCGGGTTTATCTTGATCGTAATCTTTCAGGTACTTATTGTTGGCCTTAGCATAGCGGCATGAGCCGACGCTCGATATTCCTCCTCTTTTTGCTTTTTCAAAAAATATATGTTTATCTACATCCGTCAAGAGCTCTAATTCTATTTTAGTATGTCTCAGCAACGCGTCCCAACTTAATCCCGGTGCTGTGAAGTAGTTGGCTGGATCCAACTTGTAATTCGTTCTACACATTTGTCTAAAATTCTCGAATACGCCGGCTAGTAAT
This sequence comes from Hippasteria phrygiana, assembly GCA_037893225.1. NCBI lineage: Eukaryota > Metazoa > Echinodermata > Asteroidea > Valvatida > Goniasteridae > Hippasteria > Hippasteria phrygiana. Next base: position 66,486 of record JAZGUH010001036.1, on the reverse strand, counting down.
AGAGTATCTGTGGTTACGTATAAGTCGTGATACTCGCCCATGTTTTTTATGTTAAAGGTCTGCCATACTCGTTGCGCGCGCGAGTAGTCTTCGTCCGTTATATGTTTATCTTTTAGAGCGCTGAAAAAAGATTCTTTAGGCGGCAGAGTAGCTTCGCTAAATCGTTCAAAGCTATCCATATACTCGTACGGATATACACCCTTTTGTAATAAGATGTCCGCGTTCTCTTCGCCATAACGTTTCAGGAGTAGCCTAAAGGCATCTCTCGGACAAGACGTTACCAATTTGTCGAGACCGCTAGACATAAAATGAAACGAGTCGATAAATCTATATTGACCGATCGAAAATGAAATGTATTTTTCTGAATTTTTGGGTATACACCAGATATCTTGTTGGTACTTGGAAATACCCTGCATGATTAAGTGCGCGTCATAATTTTCTAAGTTGTGAAAGACGACCGGTATTTTCGTTTCACCGGGTTTTACTCGTAATTTAAGATTACAGTAAGCGTGCGCGGCTCCTCTGTACTTACCCGTAGTGTGACAATGATCTCTTACTTTTCGAAATTTGTTAATTTTCTTTTGGCAGAACATACATGTTTTCTCGACGTATCCCTTTTCGTTTTCGTACGTGTATTCTTCCAGTTCTTCTTTACTTTTAGGTTCTACAGGCTTGCAGCACTGGCAATTACACGAGTAATTTGGATAAATTGGTTTTTCGCAAATCCAGCACTCGTTAGAGTTTAGGTGTATCTTTTCTTCTTTTAGCGTATATATTATCGGCTTACTGTGAGCTAGTAATTCATTAATCTTAGGTTCGAGTTCTTGCAACGAGGTTATAAAATTGTCTATAGCGCGTTCACCTCTATAAGTCTTTCGCTTGATCTGTCGGCCATCACATCTAACTACAACGTACGAATAGCCGCAGGCTCTATGTTCGTGAGTTTTACTCGACGGCTCCTTTGTTTTTTCTTGGGGTACTTGCGTAGCTACACTCGCAGAGGGTACCAAGATAGATTCAAAATCAGCGTATATGACATAGGGTGCATCTTGTAAATTCTTAAAGTTTTTAAACATTAATTTGCTTTTGTCCAAGTATTTGTTCGCATTTTCATGTGGCATTTTAACGGTAGATAAAGCAGAGTCTATTCCTTCACAATCTTTTATGTGTATATCCAGCTTCTCTTTCGAACTAAAATGCGTTAAACATCTTAAGCAAAACAGTTTACGATGCTGACTATTGGTAACGCCAGATAAGAATCTAGGTAAGTCACTTATCCAACAATAATGACCGTCAAATAATAGCAAACTGATAGTTTCCGTATCGTATGGTCTTTTAGATAAATATAGCGGATATATCAAGCCCCTTTTATCTTGTGGGTGGGTTTTATTTTTGCAGTCTGTGTCATATCCTAACACGTTTATACTTATATCGTTTTGTCTTTCTATTCTCGCTATCTGATTTATGGGTGTGGGGAAGTCTATGTCCTTAAAATTTAATCCGTCATCGGTTTTATAATTAGAAGCTCTGTTTTTTTGCCAACTATACAGCGGGTTGGTTTCTATTTGGTTTTTAACTTTATCGGTATATATACCTAGGGCGGCTCTTAAACACCATCTTATACACTCTTGATCTTCATTTATGATGTTGACGGTTGCGTGTTTTTAAATTATATATTCGGGTAGTTTTACGTAAGAAGCGCCTACCAGAGGGTTAACTCTGTTTATGTTGATGTAAAACGCGACTATTTTATCTATAGTCCAACCACTTCCTTTATTCGTAAATTTATCTATCTGAGATAATATCGTTTCATATTGTTTCCTAATAGTCGTAGCTATCTCGCTCTTGTTTAAGACTCGATTTTGGTAACTAAAATGAATAGCGGTTTGTGTTTTAGTCTCAACGCCTGATTTTTTTACATACTTTATTTTCATAGCGATCTGTAGTTTCATCGTTTTTATTTTTATTAACTCAGAGACGATTTTGTTTTTTATCATCGACATATGGGTGTTGTAAAATTGCTCTGGATCGTCGATAAACAGACTCGGAATCAGTTCCAAATTTCGATAACTGTTTTCAAATCTTCTAGTCTCTCGAAAGTCTGATTCCCGAAAAGTATTTTGCTCCTTAAATCTTTTTATTGCTTCGATGTAATCTTTTTTTATCGCTCGACCATTTCTACCCGTTGAAACGACCCGAATATTTTTATCGTGCGCGAGTTGCACTAACGAAGCTTTAGATCGTATTCTCAAATTTTTAAATTTGTCTTCTTCTTCTTTTATAGCTCGAATATAATCTCGCCTGATATACGTATTATGGCGTCCTGTTGGTGTTCCTAAAGATAAGTTATACTTATCGATATATCTTTTTAAAGATATTTTGTTCCATCTATTGTATCCTCGAATCGTGGGTTGTGTTTCCATCTTTTATAATAGCAATATAATATTTTTTTTAAAAATAAAAAATTATTTAATTTTTTTTGACATACGACAAATCATGTTATTTTAGGAGCAATATCTTTTTCGCCGGGCGCCCTGGTGATTTCGTACGCTTGTGGACTATGGAAAACACTTTTTATTTTCTTGATTTTGTGCTAATTTTGGTGTGTAGTACCCCAGCAAAATTTTGAATTAAATTTGGGGTATTTTTGATTATTTTTGTTTTTAAAAAATTTGACGTATGTATCTACAGTAAAATTGGGGAAGAAAGTGAAAAAATAGGATTTGTCGCTGAATCGGCATCTTCCTTACTACTGCTCAAATATAAACGACTATGTATTGACTATTTATGGTTGTTTGATAATACATTGACTGTCGTTTTTGCTCGTTTCGAAAAGGGATACTTTTAAATATTGACTGTTGGAACTACCAACTGTGTATATATTATATATTCACAGTCTATTGTATGTAAATAAATTGCCGAGAACTTCAGAACCTGATTCATTGTGCCTCCAAATCCCCGTTTCCTTAAAATATCTTCAATATAACCAACCTCTTCGGTTACACTTGTTTTGCATCAATTAATTTGGCGTGTTGAGTATTACCCTTCTCTTAATATGCCTTGTGTGTAGAAGAATCTTCCGGTGATATTTTTTGTGATGCATTTTTTTGTGGCAGGCCTAGAATGTGTATATTCCTATTATATGCAATATTGCCTGTTGTGCTGACATATTGTACTGCTATATTGTAGCTTAATTTGTTGGGTACTACGGTTCCAAATGTTGCTTCAATTTGGGTAGATTTCCCACGAGTATTATTATCGGCGAGTTGAAATATATCTTTTTGAACGATATCTTTGGGTATGATATTTCGCATTTTTCCTAAAATTGTGAAGAGTACAACGTACTTCAAGTCTTTTGAACGTTCACATTTTTTAGGAGAAATAACTCTTACTTACCGGTATTAGTTGATAATACATTTCATTAGTAAGTTGATGACAAGCTTTGCTCGAATGTCTCTATAGTTTGTTGGGGGTAACCTACCTCTATTTATGAGTCCAACTGATTTTATTTCAGTATGTAACCGGTGGTCTTGATAGCTGCGGTGATAGACCGGTAGAGTAAATCGCTAATTTCCACCAAACCCCTGCCACCTAGCTAACACATTGATGTTTTGATAACGTGGTATATTATGTTATGTGTAATGTTGTGATATTACGAAATAATGTTATGGCGACATGGTCTTACAAACGTTTCAGTGATACCTACATGACATTAATGAAAAAAACGTTGGTGCGATGTTTTCATAACGTTTCAAAATGTTTACAAACATTGCCCATGAAATATTAATTTGACATCGTAAAAATATTTCATGGGAATGTTTTGTGAACATTTTGAAACGTTATGAAAACATCGCACCAACGTTTTTTCATTAATGTCATGTAGGTATCACTAAAACGTTTGTAAGACCATGTCGCCATAACTTTATTTCGTAATATGATCACAACATTACACATAGCATTTATACCACGTTATCAAAACATCAATGTGTTAGCTGGGTTGCTTGTGACTGGCATTCAGCTCTTACATTGTTTTAATAATATAATGATATCTTAGAAATGTTAGGGAATTGCACCCAAATGTTACTAAAATGTTATAAAATAATAATTTGTATTAATTAACGTTTGAACTACGTGTTGGAGCAGTAATTTGCAAGCTCTATGCACTTTATGCCATTCCCACACTTAATCGTTCCTGCAATTAAAGGGACACATTGCCTTCAAATGTCATGAAATTTTGCTGTTTGGAAATGTTCCTTATCTTTTATAAGAGTTGTTCATGCAAAAAAACACGTATAATGTGTTGTAATTAGTGAGTAGTGATTACAAAACAAAAAATTGGCCGCTGACCCCTGACATCTGACCCGCGAAACATAGACTTATTTTCAGTAGTAAATACCAAAGTCTAAATAATGCGCAAAATACACTATAAGAGTCTTTAGGCTGGCGCCACAGCCAGTGGCCTTGTGAACCTATCAGATGATCGCCAGGTACAACTCTCTACCCCGCGACACATATCGCCAGTGCAGGGCGCTATGCCACAGAACATCAAAATGGATCAACAGAACGTACTTCAACCAGATGCGACTGGAAATACGACTGGTGAGCACGGTCCGCCATTTTGTGGAGTCAAAAATTTGGTTCTACAAAATGGCGGACCGTCATTTGTCACGAAATTAAACAAAAACCACGCAGTTTGAAGGGATAGTTATGTGAATCTTTATATTCTACTTTTAAAAAAGCTTCCCAACCGTATCCATTTAAGTTTTATAGCCCAAATCGCAAAATCCAAAGCAACGTGTCCCTTTAATGAAACGGTTTATGTTAGCAAGATTCGGCAACTCTGCTCCTGAAAATCAATGATTTATATCGGTTAATACTCAATTAATATTGGTTAATTTACTATACAATATATATAATGAAATGAGGAAGCCTCTCCTCCACTTTATGTACGTCCCTAAATGGTATATATATATATATGCCCAATATCAGCGTCGTCTTTAGTCACAGTTTGCAAGTAAATTTTATTTATTTTTTATTTTATTTTTTGTCAAATTTGTTTCTTTGAGACTTTGAATAGTTAAATATTACACAATTATCTCTATGAAAACACCCTAAAACATATCGCTGTTACGCAAAACATAACGTTTATGTGACAAAATTGTTTCACCAAGGATACCACGCCCACTTGGGGTCAACATGCAAATTGAGGTCACTATAACGTTGTCACAACATCAGTACGTGTATTTAACATCATAATAATGTTGCCATGCAGAACACCATCAACAACATTATCACAACGTTTAGAACATTTACCAAGGAGTGTTAAAACATCAAAATACAACGTGATTACGATGTGATGGTTATTATATCAATACATTGTCAACAAAATCAATGAATGCCTCGTTATTAACCTTCATGTTATACATGTATTAAAACTTAAAACACGGGGATACAGATAATGAAATTAAATGTTGTGGCAACCTTGATATAACGTATCAAGACGCATACAAAACATTTTTATAGTTCCTTGGACTCGAACATTTAGGACATGTTTAGACTGCTGTCAACTTTGTTTTCAAACATCAACAAATAATAGATATTTGTTATACCTCGATGTTTCAACAATGTTTTGCAAACATTCAACGTTTAATATGCGACAATAAATGTTTGTTTTTAAAATGATTTGAATTTGTTTTAATTATGTTTAATAACGTTTTTTATTTAATATGTTTAAAGGAACCATGCTTCTCCAATTGACAGGATCACATTTTATTTCATAAATAAATTCATTTATATGTATTAAATGTGAATTAAAAGCCGAACTGGTTTAAGCGAAGTTTTAGTGTGATTATTTTCCGCTCAAAAATGTACCCCCTTTTTGAAATTGGTTGAGACTCAAATTGAGGGCGCTGTTTGTGTCGTAGACCGAGGCACCGAAATTCATGGGTCAACTCGATAGTCTGGACCCGGCCCGTATACGTACACTAGGTCTACACGTGCAATTTCGTAAGTTGCAACAACTAACATCGAACGTACCCTGATTTTCTCCCTTTTAGCGAAGGCTCATCGGGGAATGGGCCGTTTAACTGCTTTCGCCTTTATCTTACTCGCATCCGGGAACTTTGTTGGGATGGCAGTGGACGGCTCAAAGCAGTCGCTACATAATGCTGAAAAGCTGCTGGGCCGGATCTCTTGCTCTTGTCACCTTCACTTTCGCCGTCCGAACTCTCCGATATTTTGCTTCAGTTGGAAATAAATGAAGGCTTACTCCACCCGTCGTTGTTTTGCTGCACGCAGCAGCCACACACCTTGTCGGCATGGCCGAAAAACCACTATATTTTGCTTAGATTTTGGACGAAGAACTTTCGCCGTACAATGTACACACAATGCATACCCGTGATGAATGGGTAATGTGCCTCGATCTACGTCACACACTTATGTTAATGAGGGTCCCACTCAGGGGGCGGAGTAGCTTGGACAAACATTTTCAGAAATTGTTTTCTCATATTTAATCTGGGAAATAATTGTCTCTGGACACAGAATATCATTGTCAAGATAATACTTTATTGTTTTAAGCAGGAATAATGCAATATAAATCCTATATCATGTTTCCTTTAATGACATTTTCAATACGTTTGTGTATTTTCATTAAAACATCTTTTACAAATATAACTGTTACATTATATAAACATTTTGTTGAATGCGACTACAATGTTTTAGTAATAGTCTAAAGATATGACAGTCGTAACGTCAATTTATAAATTATAAAAATATCGTAAAAACATTTCATTGAAATTCAAAATACATTTACACGATGTCCTTAAAATATTTTAAGTAGATGTTTTATTAATACCGTAATAACAATGTTATCTCTAAATGTTTTCTGTATGACATTTGTACAACTTTGTTGAAATGTTTTAATCACGTTAAGTGATTAACGTAAATTAAAATATCATAAATATATCGTTAAAATATTTCATTGAAAATTGAATGACATTTACACAATGTTCCTAAAATATTTCAAGTAAAAACAAAATAGCTTTTTCGAAACTTTAATCGAACATTTAAAAATAACATTTGTATAACATTTAAAAGATATTACCATTTAATTATTTGTACCTCAATGTTTTAACAATGTTTTTCAGATGTTTTTAAATTTCATCGAGATGTTTGATTAACACCATAACAATGTTATCACTAAATGTTTTGTGTATGACATATTTAAAACTTTGTGAAAATGTTTGAATCACGTTATGTGTTTGCTGGGTAGTCCCTAAACGTTTAACTTATTCTTTCAAGAACCCGACCTATAACGTATAACATGGTTTCATATTTTAAAAAGATGTTTTCAAAACATCATAAAAAACATATACATCTTCAGATGGTAACATTCTCATGACGTCTTTTTTATATCAAATGCCCGAAATATATTTATTACCGAAGACAGATTTTAAACATCAGGCAGAAATGCTTTTACAACATTATTAAAACGTTTACAATAGTTCTGTGGAATATTTATAACATATTTAGCGCCCACTCGAACAAAGATACTGACAATTTGGGAGACCGCCAACATAGGGCAAGATAGCTCAGTTGGTAGAGCGCCGGTACGGTAACCCGGAGGTCGCAGGTTCGAATCCCGCTCGTGCCAGTTTCTTTGTTCACTTTGAAAATGTTTTAAAAATGTTGTCAACAATTTGGTATATCATTTGTAAGATATTTCTGAAACATGTGTTAACGCTAAAGACATGTTTTAAGAACATCATAATAATGTACCACTATTTAGGCGGTAACATTCTAATGATGTCTTCTAAATATCAAATGCTCTAAGATATATATTTAATAATTCAGAAAAGTTTCAAACTCAATATGAAGTGCTTTTGGCAACATCATATAGGCCTAGTCCCTAAACGTTTAACTTATTCTTCCAAGAACCCAAACATTTATAACATGTTTTAAGAATGTTATGTATAATTTGGCATAACATTTTTAAGATTTAAAAAAAAAATGTTTTTTATGCTATACGCATATGTTTTAAGAACATTATAATAATAATATACGACTATTTTAGGTGGTAAAATTATAATGATGTCTTTTAAATATAAAATGCTCTGAAATATATTTAACAATTCAGACGTTTAACTGATTCTTTCATGGACTCAAACATTTACATCATGTAAGAATGTTGTCAACTCTTTGTCATAATATTTTAGGGATATGTGTGAAACATGGTTTCATATTTTTAAAAGATGTTTTAAGAACATCATGAAAACATACACATGTTCAGATGGTAACATTATCATAGCGTCGTTTCGATACCAAATGCCCGAGATTTATTTTTTACCTAAGACAAGTTTTAAACATCAGGCAGAAATGCTTTTTTGACATTATTAAAACATTAATAATAGTTATGTGGACTTAACATTCTTAAAACATGTTATAGCTTATGGTTTATGGTTTATGGTTTATTTAAAAACATGACACATAGCAGCTAAAAACCTGAATTGCATGTCATTTACAATAATTAAATAGCAATTAAAAGACACAAAAAAATATAAAAAGTATTTAAACTAAAACATATCACTGGGCAAGAACTGGTACACATATTCTGGGGTTATTTCACGTAAAAATCTACAAGACAGCTGGACTAGTATCACAAACATCCCACTACTAGACCGGAAGGCATCTCACAAGACCATTGGCAGAAAAAAAGAACACACAATGTCTTGAATGAGTGTGCAGCTTCGATATTTTTCCCCTTTGCCGACCCCGTTTGGGGGAGAGGCTAGAAATGCTGCCCCGTTATGAATATTTATCAATAATTTGGCATACTATTTTACACATAGTTCTGCAACATGTTTTTAAGGCTACAAATGTATGTTTTAAGAACATTATACAAACATACGACTGGTAACATTATAATGATGTCTTTTAAATATCAAATGTTCTGAGATATATTTAATAATTCGGACAAGTTTTAAACATCAGGATGAAGTGTTTTTTAAACATTATTTTAACGTTACTGATTCTTCCATGGACTCAACCATTTATAAAATGTTTTATGACTGTTGTCAACTCTGCGGTATGACATTTTAGGGATATTTGTAAAACATAGTATTATATTTTTTTAAATATGTTTTAAGAACATCCTTAAAACTTACAGATAATAAGGTGGCAACATTATAATGACGTCTTCAAAATATCACATGCACTGGCATTTATTTATTAAGTTAAACCACTTTTAAACATTAGGTAGAAGTGCATTTATAACATTTTCAAACGTTTGTGATAGTACCGTGGACTCGAGCATTTATGAGATGTTTTAGTAACGTTTTATGATATTTATAAAACATCTGGATAATGTTTGTAAAATATCACATTTATGGCAAACGTTTCCCTCATGGAAACTAATTTAAAACATTTGGTTATAACATTTGGATGACATCACTTTAACATACTCGATAAAACGTCAAATTTGAGACATTTAAGTTATGTTATTAAAATGTTGTTCTGTTTATCATAACATTTCTATAAGGTTTTAAAATGTTATTTTAAAATGTTTTATATATAACATCCGTACGACCTTTTCATAATGTTATAAAAGCTTAATGTGTTTGCTGGGCAGGTACGAGGTGATTTAGCTTGTTTATTCTGTAACTGTTCAATGTGAACATATTGAATAATTTAATGTAATTTTTTGGTCTCCAAATGTGTAAATATTTCGCAAAATTTAGGTTACTGAAAATGTGCAGCCTCTCAGTGAGAATTTTTTTTATTTTATTGAAATGATGCAGTGTTGAGTTACTAACTGGTGTTTCGACTATATTTGCGCACAAATTAGGTATCTGCAAATGAAAGTAAATTTCATGTTTGAAAATAATTATTTTCGGCATTCATGAAAATTGTATTTTCGGCTTTAATTACATGTATTTGTTTTTGTCTCAATTCTCTACAGACTCCCCTTATGGTGTGGTAGCCTTGTTATTAGCCTTATTTCTCACCCATAATTATTCAGGTGGTTTCATAGCCTTTTTGGTGATCATAAAATAACCACTGTACACTTACCCGGTTATTGCTTCACCTAAAATCTATGATTTAATGTTTGTATTGTCCTAATTAATTAAACCATCTTGTTGTCGGACCTGAAAAAGTACCATCGTACGTTTGTGTCACATCTTGCGTCTGCTTTGTTACAATAGGAATCCATACTGGGTCATTCAGTGTTACATTTTAGAGGTCATGTTAATATTCTCGGCCTTGGAAAATACATGCACCTCAAATTTCTACAGGTTTGTGTTAAAGATTGAAAGTTTAATGTTTCTCTTGTCTAAAATCTGTATTTAATGAGTAATAAAACCTTCTGAATTTGTTTTAATTTGTCTCATTTCTACAGAAAATACGGTGGACAAGGATTTATTTATGCTTCTTGATCTGTGTGCAGAGTCGCTTAGAGCTGATACCACAGGAGGTACTAGTCCCCACGTGATGTTTCCAGCCGGAAGAATCTCAACGAAGATGAGGTACATGTACCTTTACTTTTTATTTGACTTTGTGGATTTAAATCTTGTATGCCAACAAACAATAATGCCTCAAAAATGGTTCTGCTTCCGATTACATGCCTTTCAAAAATAGGGTAGGTAGGTCGGACATTGTTTTTCTTCCAATTTTGTTTGTGCTGATTGAATGGGGTATTTAATTATATCCGAATTTCAGTCTGAATTATTTCCATTTACGCTGCGAAAGCTATACACAAATTGTCCACAGAGATTTGAACGTTTGATGTATCATTTTAAAAGTGGAAAGGCATATCTTTCAAACCATAGCCAGTAACCCGGCCGTTGCTCCAGCCAATGACCGGGCCGCTGTGCCTAGCCAATGACTGTCCTGCACCGGTGCACACTAGATCCCCGAGAAGCGGATATAAGGACAACACCGACAGGTCTACACCATCGCCTGATGAATACCAGCAGTTGCAGTCGAAACGTCGAGGTCCACATTGTTGACTACATCTTGAGACAACGTATAAGTATTATTTTAATTATTATACTTAAAAATATTTCCAAAAAAACCACCCAACCATAAATACTTAAAACAAACTTTTAAAATCACAACCTAAAAAATCGTACAAAAATATAGCGTAAAAACTATAACCTAAGACCCTTACAAATTACAACTTGAAAAACCTTTAAAAATGCAACATAAAGAATACAACTTAAAAAACCTTAAATTTAAATATAGAAAACTTACGTAAAATACGTAAAAATTAGAACCTAAAAACTACTTTAAAAATTCCAAAGTCAAAATGTACAACCTAAAAAAAATACTTAAATTCAACTTTAAAAAATACTGTCAATATGTTTCCTGTATCAACACCTTTGCATATCATTTTTCTAAATTTCTTGCTAACATCTTAATTGTCTCCCCTTACAGGTTCATCGAACTTTGCGCGGTGCCCAACTCGGCGACCTTTTTGTGGAGACCATCCAGGAAGACGAGAGAATGGTTTCCCGATAAAGACGAGCAGTTGCAGTCCAAACGTCGTGCTCTACATCGTGAGACAACGGGTAAGGTTTAGTAAAATTATTAACCATCAAAATACTTTTAAAATGTTTCCTGTATCTCTCGTTACAGGTTCATCGGACTTCACGGTGTCCAAGTCAGCGGCCATTGCGGCCTCAGGGACGGATGTAGGTTTTAACTAAGGGGGGGGGGGGGGGGGGGGGGTTTACCCGAATGCACGCCTTGCTAGGGGGGTCCGGGGCATTAAACCTGTAAAGCATGCCCCCCGGAAAAATTTCACTGGGCAGCCCAAGGGGGGGGGGGGGGGGGGTTTAAACCCCCCAACCTCCCCCCCGCCACTGGGCCTACCTGCGCAAGGAGACCATCCAGGAAGACAAGACCATGGTTTCCTGATGAAGGCTAGCAGTCGAAACGTCGCGGTCCACATCGACTACATCGTGAGACAGCGGATAAGTATTGCTTCTAAAAGTTTTTTCTGTATGAATACCTTTGCATGTGATTTGTCTAAATTTCTTTCCAACATCGTAATTGTCTGCCCTTATAGGTTCATCGGACTTCACGTTGCCCAACTTGGCGACTCTTGCCGCCTACCTGCGCAAGGAGACCATCCGGGACGAAGAGACCGTGGTTTACTGATGGAGGCTTGCAATTGCCGTCGAAACGTCGCAGTCCACATCGTTGACTCCATCGTGAGACGAGTAAGAATTACTTACAATTATTACCTTTAAAGAAGTAGTTTAAAAATGCAACCCTAAAAATACTTATAAAATGTTTCCTGTATCGACACCTTTGCATATGATTTGTCTAAATTTCTTTCCAACATCGTAAATGTCTCCCCTGACAGGTTCATCGGACTTCACGGTGCCCAACTTGGCGACTCTTGCCGCCTACCTGCGCAAGGAGACCATCCGGGACGAAGAGACCGTGGTTTACTGATGGAGGCTTGCAATTGCCGTCGAAACGTCGCAGTCCACATCGTTGACTCCATCGTGAGACGAGTAAGAATTACTTACAATTATTACCTTTAAAGAAGTAGTTTAAAAATGCAACCCTAAAAATACTTATAAAATGTTTCCTGTATCGACACCTTTGCATATGATTTGTCTAAATTTCTTTCCAACATCGTAATTGTCTCCCCTTATAGGTTCATCGGACTTCACGGTGCCCAACTTGGCGACTCTTGCCGCCTACCTGCGCAAGGAGACCATCCGGGACGAAGAGACCGTGGTTTACTGATGGAGGCTTGCAATTGCCGTCGAAACGTCGCAGTCCACATCGTTGACTCCATCGTGAGACGAGTAAGAATTACTTACAATTATTACCTTTAAAGAAGTAGTTTAAAAATGCAACCCTAAAAATACTTATAAAATGTTTCCTGTATCGACACCTTTGCATATGATTTGTCTAAATTTCTTTCCAACATCGTAATTGTCTCCCCTGACAGGTTCATCGGACTTCACGGTGCCCAACTTGGCGACTCTTGCCGCCTACCTGCGCAAGGAGACCATCCGGGACGAAGAGACCGTGGTTTACTGATGGAGGCTTGCAATTGCCGTCGAAACGTCGCAGTCCACATCGTTGACTCCATCGTGAGACGAGTAAGAATTACTTACAATTATTACCTTTAAAGAAGTAGTTTAAAAATGCAACCCTAAAAATACTTATAAAATGTTTCCTGTATCGACACCTTTGCATATGATTTGTCTAAATTTCTTTCCAACATCGTAATTGTCTCCCCTTATAGGTTCATCGGACTTCACGGTGCCCAACTTGGCGACTCTTGCCGCCTACCTGCGCAAGGAGACCATCCGGGACGAAGAGACCGTGGTTTACTGATGGAGGCTTGCAATTGCCGTCGAAACGTCGCAGTCCACATCGTTGACTCCATCGTGAGACGAGTAAGAATTACTTACAATTATTACCTTTAAAGAAGTAGTTTAAAAATGCAACCCTAAAAATACTTATAAAATGTTTCCTGTATCGACACTTTTGCATATGATTTGTCTAAATTTCTTTCCAACATCGTAATTGTCTCCCCTGACAGGTTCATCGGACTTCACGGTGCCGAACTTGGCGTCTCTTGCCGCCTACCTGCGCAAGGAGACCATCCGCGACGAAGAGACCGTGGTTTACTGATGGAGGCTTGCAATTGCCGTCGAAACGTCGCAGTCCACATCGTTGACTCCATCGTGAGACGAGTCAGAATTACTTACAATTAGTACCTTTAAAGAAGTAGTTTAAAAATGCAACCCTAAAAATACTTATAAAATGTTTCCTGTATCGACACCTTTGCATATGATTTGTCTAAATTTCTTTCCAACATCGTAATTGTCTCCCCTGACAGGTTCATCGGACTTCACGGTGCCCAACTTGGCGACTCTTGCCGCCTACCTGCGCAAGGAGACCATCCGGGACGAAGAGACCGTGGTTTACTGATGGAGGCTTGCAATTGCCGTCGAAACGTCGCAGTCCACATCGTTGACTCCATCGTGAGACGAGTAAGAATTACTTACAATTATTACCTTTAAAGAAGTAGTTTAAAAATGCAACCCTAAAAATACTTATAAAATGTTTCCTGTATCGACACCTTTGCATATGATTTGTCTAAATTTCTTTCCAACATCGTAATTGTCTCCCCTTATAGGTTCATCGGACTTCACGGTGCCCAACTTGGCGACTCTTGCCGCCTATTTGTTCAAGGAGACCATCCGGGACGAAGAGACCGTGGTTTACTGATGGAGGCTTGCAATTGCCGTCGAAACGTCGCAGTCCACATCGTTGACTCCATCGTGAGACGAGTAAGAATTACTTACAATTATTACCTTTAAAGAAGTAGTTTAAAAATGCAACCCTAAAAATACTTATAAAATGTTTCCTGTATCGACACCTTTGCATATGATTTGTCTAAATTTCTTTCCAACATCGTAATTGTCTCCCCTTATAGGTTCATCGGACTTCACGGTGCCCAACTTGGCGACTGTTGCCGCCTACTTGCGCAAGGAGACCATCCGGGACGAAGAGACCGTGGTTTACTGATGGAGGCTTGGAATTGCCGTCGAAACGTCGCAGTCCACATCGTTGACTCCATCGTGAGACGAGTAAGAATTACTTACAATTAGTACCTTTAAAGAAGTAGTTTAAAAATGCAACCCTAAAAATACTTATAAAATGTTTGCTGTATCGACACCTTTGCATATGATTTGTCTAAATTTCTTTCCAACATCGTAATTGTCTCCCCTGACAGGTTCATCGGACTTCACGGTGCCCAACTTGGCGACTCTTGCCGCCTACCTGCGCAAGGAGACCATCCGGGACGAAGAGACCGTGGTTTACTGATGGAGGCTTGCAATTGCCGTCGAAACGTCGCAGTCCACATCGTTGACTCCATCGTGAGACGAGTAAGAATTACTTACAATTATTACCTTTAAAGAAGTAGTTTAAAAATGCAACCCTAAAAATACTTATAAAATGTTTCCTGTATCGACACCTTTGCATATGATTTGTCTAAATTTCTTTCCAACATCGTAATTGTCTCCCCTTATAGGTTCATCGGACTTCACGGTGCCCAACTTGGCGACTCTTGCCGCCTATTTATTCAAGGAGACCATCCGGGACGAAGAGACCGTGGTTTACTGATGGAGGCTTGCAATTGCCGTCGAAACGTCGCAGTCCACATCGTTGACTCCATCGTGAGACGAGTAAGAATTACTTACAATTATTACCTTTAAAGAAGTAGTTTAAAAATGCAACCCTAAAAATACTTATAAAATGTTTCCTGTATCGACACCTTTGCATATGATTTGTCTAAATTTCTTTCCAACATCGTAATTGTCTCCCCTGACAGGTTCATCGGACTTCACGGTGCCCAAGTCAGCGGCCATTGCTGCCTACCTGCGCAAGGAGACCATCCAGGAAGACAAGACCATGGTTTCCTGATGAAGGCTAGCAGTCGAAACGTCGCGGTCCACATCGACTACATCGTGAGACAGCGGATAAGTATTGCTTTCATTATGATACTCAAAAAACAACCTAAAAAAATACAACCTTAAAAAATACAAAGTAACAAATCTGTAAAAATTCAACTCTAAAAATTCAAGCTGAAAAAGCTTTATAAATTCAAGCTTAAAAATGTAACCTAAAAAATTCCACGCTAAAAAACTTTCAAAATTCAACCTAAAAAACTATACTTGAAAAATTCCACGTTAAAAAAGCTTACAAACTTCAACCCCAAAAATTGCACCTTAAAAATTTTAGAAATTCAAGCTAACAAAGCTTTAAAAATTCCACTGAAAAATAATTATATTTAAAAATTCATCAAACATTTCCTATAAAAAATATTAAACACCCTTAGAGCTTAAACAATATATACATCCAAACAATTTAAAAGAATTCAACCTAAAACAAATCCACCTAAAATGATAACGAAACCTAAAAATTGCAACCTAAAATCTTTAAAAATTCAACCCCTAAATGGAAACTAAACAATATTTGAAAATTTAACCTAAAAAATGTCACCTAAAAAATCCAAGGTAAATAAATGTTTTTAAAAATTCGATTTAAAAAGGCAAGCTAACAAAGTTTTAAAATTCCACTTGAAAAATTCGAGCTAAATACTACGTAAAAATACAACCTAACAACACAACCTAAAAATTTCTATCTCCAAAATATAATCTAAATCTTAAAAAAATACATCATGAAATACTTTTTACATGTTCCTGTATCAATACCTTTGCATATGATTTGTCTAAATGTCTTGCCAACATCTTGTCTCCTCTTATAGGTTCATCGGACTTCACGGTGCCCAACTTGGCGACCTACCTGCGCATAGAGACCATCTGGGACGAGACAATGGTTTCCTGATGAAGGCTTGCAGTTGCCGTCGAAACGTCGCAGTCCACATCGTTGACTCCATCGTTAGACGAGTAAGAATTACTTACAATTATCACCTTTAAAGAAATAGTTAAAAAATGCAAACCTAAAAATACTAATAAAATGTTTGCTGTATCGACACATTTGCATATGATTTGTCTAAATTTCTTTCCAACATCGTAATTGTCTCCCCTTACAGGTTCATCGGACTTCACGGTGCCCAAGTCGGCGACCTTTGTGGCCTACCTGCGCAACGAGAACATCCGGGACGACGAGACCATGGTTTCCTGATGAAGACGAGCAGTTGCAGTCAAAACGTCGGGATCCACATCGTGGACTACATCTTGATACGAGTAAGAATTACTAAAATTATTACCCTTAAAGAAATAGTTTTAAAAATGCAACCCTAAAAATACTTCTAAATTTTTTTTCTGTATGAATACCTTTGCATGTGATTTGTCTACATTTCTTTCCAACATCGTAATTGTCTCCCCTTATAGGTTCATCGGACTTCACGTTGCCCAACTTGGCGACTCTTGCCGCCTACCTGCGCAAGGAGACCATCCGGGACGACGAGACCATGGTTTCCTGATAAAGACGAGCAGTTGCAGTCAAAACGTCGCAGTCCACATCGTTGACTCCATCGTGAGACGAGTAAGAATTACTTACAATTATTACCTTTAAAGAAGTAGTTTAAAAATGCAAACCTAAAAATATTTATAAAATGTTTCCTGTATCGACACATTTGCATATGATTTGTCTAAATTTCTTTCCAACATCGTAATTGTCTCCCCTTACAGGTTCATCGGACTTCACGGTGCCCAAGTCGGCGACCTTTGTGGCCTACCTGCGCAACGAGAACATCCGGGACGACGAGACCATGGTTTCCTGATGAAGACGAGCAGTTGCAGTCAAAACGTCGCAGTCCACATCGTTGACTCCATCGTGAGACGAGTAAGAATTACTTACAATTATTACCTTTAAAGAAGTAGTTTAAAAATGCAACCCTAAAAATATTTATAAAATGTTTCCTGTATCGACACCTTTGCATATGATTTGTCTAAATTTCTTTCCAACATCGTAATTGTCTCCCCTTATAGGTTCATCAGACTTCACGTTGCCCAACTTGGCGACTCTTGCCGCCTACCTGCGCAAGGAGACCATCCGGGACGAAGAGACCGTGGTTTACTGATGGAGGCTTGCAATTGCCGTCGAAACGTCGCAGTCCACATCGTTGACTCCCTCGTGAGACGAGTAAGAATTACTTACAATTATTACCTTTAAAGAAGTAGTTTAAAAATGCAACCCTAAAAATACTTATAAAATGTTTCCTCTATCGACACCTTTGCATATGATTTGTCTAAATTTCTTTCCAACATCGTAATTGTCTCCCCTAACAGGTTCATCGGACTTCACGGTGCCCAAGTCGGCGGCCTTTGTGGCCTGGCTGCGCAACGAGAACATCCGGGACGACGAGACCATGGTTTCCTGATAAAGACGAGCAGTTGCAGTCAAAACGTCGCAGTCCACATCGTTGACTCCATCGTGAGACGAGTAAAAATTACTTACAATTATTACCTTTAAAGAAGTAGTTTAAAAATGCAACCCTAAAAATATTTATAAAATGTTTCCTGTATCGACACCTTTGCATATGATTTGTCTAAATTTCTTTCCAACATCGTAATTGTCTCCCCTTATAGGTTCATCAGACTTCACGGTGCCCAACTTGGCGACTCTTGCCGCCTACTTGCGCAAGGAGACCATCCGGGACGAAGAGACCGTGGTTTACTGATGGAGGCTTGCAATTGCCGTCGAAACGTCGCAGTCCACATCGTTGACTCCATCGTGAGACGAGTAAGAATTACTTACAATTAGTACCTTTAAAGAAGTAGTTTAAAAATGCAACCCTAAAAATACTTATAAAATGTTTCCTGTATCGACACCTTTGCATATGATTTGTCTAAATTTCTTTCCAACATCGTAATTGTCTCCCCTGACAGGTTCATCGGACTTCACGGTGCCCAACTTGGCGACTCTTGCCGCCTACCTGCGAAAGGAGACCATCCGGGACGAAGAGACCGTGGTTTACTGATGGAGGCTTGCAATTGCCGTCGAAACGTCGCAGTCCACATCGTTGACTCCATCGTGAGACGAGTAAGAATTACTTACAATTATTACCTTTAAAGAAGTAGTTTAAAAATGCAACCCTAAAAATACTTATAAAATGTTTCCTGTATCGACACCTTTGCATATGATTTGTCTAAATTTCTTTCCAACATCGTAATTGTCTCCCCTTATAGGTTCATCGGACTTCACGGTGCCCAACTTGGCGACTCTTGCCGCCTATTTGTTCAAGGAGACCATCCGGGACGAAGAGACCGTGGTTTACTGATGGAGGCTTGCAATTGCCGTCGAAACGTCGCAGTCCACATCGTTGACTCCATTGTGAGACGAGTAAGAATTACTTACAATTATTACCTTTAAAGAAGTAGTTTAAAAATGCAACCCTAAAAATACTTATAAAATGTTTCCTGTATCGACACCTTTGCATATGATTTGTCTAAATTTCTTTCCAACATCGTAATTGTCTCCCCTGACAGGTTCATCGGACTTCACGGTGCCCAAGTCAGCGGCCATTGCTGCCTACCTGCGCAAGGAGACCATCCAGGAAGACAAGACCATGGTTTCCTGATGAAGGCTAGCAGTCGAAACGTCGCGGTCCACATCGACTACATCGTGAGACAGCGGATAAGTATTGCTTTCATTATGATACTCAAAAAACAACCTAAAAAAATACAACCTTAAAAAATACAAAGTAACAAATCTGTAAAAATTCAACTCTAAAAATTCAAGCTGAAAAAGCTTTATAAATTCAAGCTTAAAAATGTAACCTAAAAAATTCCACGCTAAAAAACTTTCAAAATTCAACCTAAAAAACTATACTTGAAAAATTCCACGTTAAAAAAGCTTACAAACTTCAACCCCAAAAATTGCACCTTAAAAATTATAGAAATTCAAGCTAACAAAGCTTTAAAAATTCCACTGAAAAATAATTATATTTAAAAATTCATCAAACATTTCCTATAAAAAATATTAAACACCCTTAGAGCTTAAACAATATATACATCCAAACAATTTAAAAGAATTCAACCTAAAACAAATCCACCTAAAATGATAACGAAACCTAAAAATTGCAACCTAAAATCTTAAAAAATTCAACCCCTAAATGGAAACTAAACAATATTTGAAAATTTAACCTAAAAAATGTCACCTAAAAAATCCAAGGTAAATAAATGTTTTTAAAAATTCGATTTAAAAAGGCAAGCTAACAAAGTTTTAAAATTCCACTTAAAAAATTCGAGCTAAATACTACGTAAAAATACAACCTAACAACACAACCTAAAAATTTCTATCTCCAAAATATAATCTAAATCTTAAAAAAATACATCATGAAATACTTTTTACATGTTCCTGTATCAATACCTTTGCATATGATTTGTCTAAATGTCTTGCCAACATCTTGTCTCCTCTTATAGGTTCATCGGACTTCACGGTGCCCAACTTGGCGACCTACCTGCGCATAGAGACCATCTGGGACGAGACAATGGTTTCCTGATGAAGGCTTGCAGTTGCCGTCGAAACGTCGCAGTCCACATCGTTGACTCCATCGTTAGACGAGTAAGAATTACTTACAATTATCACCTTTAAAGAAATAGTTAAAAAATGCAAACCTAAAAATACTAATAAAATGTTTGCTGTATCGACACATTTGCATATGATTTGTCTAAATTTCTTTCCAACATCGTAATTGTCTCCCCTTACAGGTTCATCGGACTTCACGGTGCCCAAGTCGGCGACCTTTGTGGCCTACCTGCGCAACGAGAACATCCGGGACGACGAGACCATGGTTTCCTGATGAAGACGAGCAGTTGCAGTCAAAACGTCGGGATCCACATCGTGGACTACATCTTGATACGAGTAAGAATTACTAAAATTATTACCCTTAAAGAAATAGTTTTAAAAATGCAACCCTAAAAATACTTCTAAATTTTTTTTCTGTATGAATACCTTTGCATGTGATTTGTCTAAATTTCTTTCCAACATCGTAATTGTCTCCCCTTATAGGTTCATCGGACTTCACGTTGCCCAACTTGGCGACTCTTGCCGCCTACCTGCGCAAGGAGACCATCCGGGACGAAGAGACCGTGGTTTACTGATGGAGGCTTGCAATTGCCGTCGAAACGTCGCAGTCCACATCGTTGACTCCCTCGTGAGACGAGTAAGAATTACTTACAATTATTACCTTTAAAGAAGTAGTTTAAAAATGCAACCCTAAAAATACTTATAAAATGTTTCCTCTATCGACACCTTTGCATATGATTTGTCTAAATTTCTTTCCAACATCGTAATTGTCTCCCCTAACAGGTTCATCGGACTTCACGGTGCCCAAGTCGGCGGCCTTTGTGGCCTGGCTGCGCAACGAGAACATCCGGGACGACGAGACCATGGTTTCCTGATAAAGACGAGCAGTTGCAGTCAAAACGTCGCAGTCCACATCGTTGACTCCATCGTGAGACGAGTAAGAATTACTTACAATTATTACCTTTAAAGAAGTAGTTTAAAAATGCAAACCTAAAAATATTTATAAAATGTTTGCTGTATCGACACATTTGCATATGATTTGTCTAAATTTCTTTCCAACATCGTAATTGTCTCCCCTAACAGGTTCATCGGACTTCACGGTGCCCAAGTCGGCGGCCTTTGTGGCCTGGCTGCGCAACGAGAACATCCGGGACGACGAGACCATGGTTTCCTGATAAAGACGAGCAGTTGCAGTCAAAACGTCGCAGTCCACATCGTTGACTCCATCGTGAGACGAGTAAGAATTACTTACAATTATTACCTTTAAAGAAGTAGTTTAAAAATGCAACCCTAAAAATATTTATAAAATGTTTCCTGTATCGACACCTTTGCATATGATTTGTCTAAATTTCTTTCCAACATCGTAATTGTCTCCGCTTATAGGTTCATCAGACTTCACGGTGCCCAACTTGGCGACTCTTGCCGCCTACTTGCGCAAGGAGACCATCCGGGACGAAGAGACCGTGGTTTACTGATGGAGGCTTGCAATTGCCGTCGAAACGTCGCAGTCCACATCGTTGACTCCATCGTGAGACGAGTAAGAATTACTTACAATTAGTACCTTTAAAGAAGTAGTTTAAAAATGCAACCCTAAAAATACTTATAAAATGTTTCCTGTATCGACACCTTTGCATATGATTTGTCTAAATTTCTTTCCAACATCGTTATTGTCTCCCCTGACAGGTTCATCGGACTTCACGGTGCCCAACTTGGCGACTCTTGCCGCCTACCTGCGCAAGGAGACCATCCGGGACGAAGAGACCGTGGTTTACTGATGGAGGCTTGCAATTGCCGTCGAAACGTCGCAGTCCACATCGTTGACTCCATCGTGAGACGAGTAAGAATTACTTACAATTATTACCTTTAAAGAAGTAGTTTAAAAATGCAACCCTAAAAATACTTATAACATGTTTCCTGTATCGACACCTTTGCATATGATTTGTCTAAATTTCTTTCCAACATCGTAATTGTCTCCCCTTATAGGTTCATCGGACTTCACGGTGCCCAACTTGGCGACTCTTGCCGCCTATTTGTTCAAGGAGACCATCCGGGACGAAGAGACCGTGGTTTACTGATGGAGGCTTGCAATTGCCGTCGAAACGTCGCAGTCCACATCGTTGACTCCATCGTGAGACGAGTAAGAATTACTTACAATTAGTACCTTTAAAGAAGTAGTTTAAAAATGCAACCCTAAAAATACTTATAAAATGTTTCCTGTATCGACACCTTTGCATATGATTTGTCTAAATTTCTTTCCAACATCGTAATTGTCTCCCCTGACAGGTTCATCGGACTTCACGGTGCCCAACTTGGCGACTCTTGCCGCCTACCTGCGCAAGGAGACCATCCGGGACGAAGAGACCGTGGTTTACTGATGGAGGCTTGCAATTGCCGTCGAAACGTCGCAGTCCACATCGTTGACTCCATCGTGAGACGAGTAAGAATTACTTACAATTATTACCTTTAAAGAAGTAGTTTAAAAATGCAACCCTAAAAATATTCATAAAATGTTTCCTGTATCGACACCTTTGCATATGATTTGTCTAAATTTCTTTCCAACATCGTAATTGTCTCCCCTTATAGGTTCATCGGACTTCACGGTGCCCAACTTGGCGACTCTTGCCGCCTACTTGCGCAAGGAGACCATCCGGGACGAAGAGACCGTGGTTTACTGATGGAGGCTTGCAATTGCCGTCGAAACGTCGCAGTCCACATCGTTGACTCCATCGTGAGACGAGTAAGAATTACTTACAATTAGTACCTTTAAAGAAGTAGTTTAAAAATGCAACCCTAAAAATACTTATAAAATGTTTCCTGTATCGACACCTTTGCATATGATTTGTCTAAATTTCTTTCCAACATCGTAATTGTCTCCCCTGACAGGTTCATCGGACTTCACGGTGCCCAACTTGGCGACTCTTGCCGCCTACCTGCGAAAGGAGACCATCCGGGACGAAGAGACCGTGGTTTACTGATGGAGGCTTGCAATTGCCGTCGAAACGTCGCAGTCCACATCGTTGACTCCATCGTGAGACGAGTAAGAATTACTTACAATTATTACCTTTAAAGAAGTAGTTTAAAAATGCAACCCTAAAAATACTTATAAAATGTTTCCTGTATCGACACCTTTGCATATGATTTGTCTAAATTTCTTTCCAACATCGTAATTGTCTCCCCTTATAGGTTCATCGGACTTCACGGTGCCCAACTTGGCGACTCTTGCCGCCTATTTGTTCAAGGAGACCATCCGGGACGAAGAGACCGTGGTTTACTGATGGAGGCTTGCAATTGCCGTCGAAACGTCGCAGTCCACATCGTTGACTCCATCGTGAGACGAGTAAGAATTACTTACAATTATTACCTTTAAAGAAGTAGTTTAAAAATGCAACCCTAAAAATACTTATAAAATGTTTCCTGTATCGACACCTTTGCATATGATTTGTCTAAATTTCTTTCCAACATCGTAATTGTCTCCCCTGACAGGTTCATCGGACTTCACGGTGCCCAAGTCAGCGGCCATTGCTGCCTACCTGCGCAAGGAGACCATCCAGGAAGACAAGACCATGGTTTCCTGATGAAGGCTAGCAGTCGAAACGTCGCGGTCCACATCGACTACATCGTGAGACAGCGGATAAGTATTGCTTTCATTATGATACTCAAAAAACAACCTAAAAAAATACAACCTTAAAAAATACAAAGTAACAAATCTGTAAAAATTCAACTCTAAAAATTCAAGCTGAAAAAGCTTTATAAATTCAAGCTTAAAAATGTAACCTAAAAAATTCCACGCTAAAAAACTTTCAAAATTCAACCTAAAAAACTATACTTGAAAAATTCCACGTTAAAAAAGCTTACAAACTTCAACCCCAAAAATTGCACCTTAAAAATTATAGAAATTCAAGCTAACAAAGCTTTAAAAATTCCACTGAAAAATAATTATATTTAAAAATTCATCAAACATTTCCTATAAAAAATATTAAACACCCTTAGAGCTTAAACAATATATACATCCAAACAATTTAAAAGAATTCAACCTAAAACAAATCCACCTAAAATGATAACGAAACCTAAAAATTGCAACCTAAAATCTTAAAAAATTCAACCCCTAAATGGAAACTAAACAATATTTGAAAATTTAACCTAAAAAATGTCACCTAAAAAATCCAAGGTAAATAAATGTTTTTAAAAATTCGATTTAAAAAGGCAAGCTAACAAAGTTTTAAAATTCCACTTAAAAAATTCGAGCTAAATACTACGTAAAAATACAACCTAACAACACAACCTAAAAATTTCTATCTCCAAAATATAATCTAAATCTTAAAAAAATACATCATGAAATACTTTTTACATGTTCCTGTATCAATACCTTTGCATATGATTTGTCTAAATGTCTTGCCAACATCTTGTCTCCTCTTATAGGTTCATCGGACTTCACGGTGCCCAACTTGGCGACCTACCTGCGCATAGAGACCATCTGGGACGAGACAATGGTTTCCTGATGAAGGCTTGCAGTTGCCGTCGAAACGTCGCAGTCCACATCGTTGACTCCATCGTTAGACGAGTAAGAATTACTTACAATTATCACCTTTAAAGAAATAGTTAAAAAATGCAAACCTAAAAATACTAATAAAATGTTTGCTGTATCGACACATTTGCATATGATTTGTCTAAATTTCTTTCCAACATCGTAATTGTCTCCCCTTACAGGTTCATCGGACTTCACGGTGCCCAAGTCGGCGACCTTTGTGGCCTACCTGCGCAACGAGAACATCCGGGACGACGAGACCATGGTTTCCTGATGAAGACGAGCAGTTGCAGTCAAAACGTCGGGATCCACATCGTGGACTACATCTTGATACGAGTAAGAATTACTAAAATTATTACCCTTAAAGAAATAGTTTTAAAAATGCAACCCTAAAAATACTTCTAAATTTTTTTTCTGTATGAATACCTTTGCATGTGATTTGTCTAAATTTCTTTCCAACATCGTAATTGTCTCCCCTTATAGGTTCATCGGACTTCACGTTGCCCAACTTGGCGACTCTTGCCGCCTACCTGCGCAAGGAGACCATCCGGGACGAAGAGACCGTGGTTTACTGATGGAGGCTTGCAATTGCCGTCGAAACGTCGCAGTCCACATCGTTGACTCCCTCGTGAGACGAGTAAGAATTACTTACAATTATTACCTTTAAAGAAGTAGTTTAAAAATGCAACCCTAAAAATACTTATAAAATGTTTCCTCTATCGACACCTTTGCATATGATTTGTCTAAATTTCTTTCCAACATCGTAATTGTCTCCCCTAACAGGTTCATCGGACTTCACGGTGCCCAAGTCGGCGGCCTTTGTGGCCTGGCTGCGCAACGAGAACATCCGGGACGACGAGACCATGGTTTCCTGATAAAGACGAGCAGTTGCAGTCAAAACGTCGCAGTCCACATCGTTGACTCCATCGTGAGACGAGTAAGAATTACTTACAATTATTACCTTTAAAGAAGTAGTTTAAAAATGCAAACCTAAAAATATTTATAAAATGTTTCCTGTATCGACACATTTGCATATGATTTGTCTAAATTTCTTTCCAACATCGTAATTGTCTCCCCTAACAGGTTCATCGGACTTCACGGTGCCCAAGTCGGCGGCCTTTGTGGCCTGGCTGCGCAACGAGAACATCCGGGACGACGAGACCATGGTTTCCTGATAAAGACGAGCAGTTTCAGTCAAAACGTCGCAGTCCACATCGTTGACTCCATCGTGAGACGAGTAAGAATTACTTACAATTATTACCTTTAAAGAAGTAGTTTAAAAATGCAACCCTAAAAATATTTATAAAATGTTTCCTGTATCGACACCTTTGCATATGATTTGTCTAAATTTCTTTCCAACATCGTAATTGTCTCCGCTTATAGGTTCATCAGACTTCACGGTGCCCAACTTGGCGACTCTTGCCGCCTACTTGCGCAAGGAGACCATCCGGGACGAAGAGACCGTGGTTTACTGATGGAGGCTTGCAATTGCCGTCGAAACGTCGCAGTCCACATCGTTGACTCCATCGTGAGACGAGTAAGAATTACTTACAATTAGTACCTTTAAAGAAGTAGTTTAAAAATGCAACCCTAAAAATACTTATAAAATGTTTCCTGTATCGACACCTTTGCATATGATTTGTCTAAATTTCTTTCCAACATCGTAATTGTCTCCCCTGACAGGTTCATCGGACTTCACGGTGCCCAACTTGGCGACTCTTGCCGCCTACCTGCGCAAGGAGACCATCCGGGACGAAGAGACCGTGGTTTACTGATGGAGGCTTGCAATTGCCGTCGAAACGTCGCAGTCCACATCGTTGACTCCATCGTGAGACGAGTAAGAATTACTTACAATTATTACCTTTAAAGAAGTAGTTTAAAAATGCAACCCTAAAAATACTTATAACATGTTTCCTGTATCGACACCTTTGCATATGATTTGTCTAAATTTCTTTCCAACATCGTAATTGTCTCCCCTTATAGGTTCATCGGACTTCACGGTGCCCAACTTGGCGACTCTTGCCGCCTATTTGTTCAAGGAGACCATCCGGGACGAAGAGACCGTGGTTTACTGATGGAGGCTTGCAATTGCCGTCGAAACGTCGCAGTCCACATCGTTGACTCCATCGTGAGACGAGTAAGAATTACTTACAATTAGTACCTTTAAAGAAGTAGTTTAAAAATGCAACCCTAAAAATACTTATAAAATGTTTCCTGTATCGACACCTTTGCATATGATTTTTCTAAATTTCTTTCCAACATCGTAATTGTCTCCCCTGACAGGTTCATCGGACTTCACGGTGCCCAACTTGGCGACTCTTGCCGCCTACCTGCGCAAGGAGACCATCCGGGACGAAGAGACCGTGGTTTACTGATGGAGGCTTGCAATTGCCGTCGAAACGTCGCAGTCCACATCGTTGACTCCATCGTGAGACGAGTAAGAATTACTTACAATTATTACCTTTAAAGAAGTAGTTTAAAAATGCAACCCTAAAAATACTTATAACATGTTTCCTGTATCGACACCTTTGCATATGATTTGTCTAAATTTCTTTCCAACATCGTAATTGTCTCCCCTTATAGGTTCATCGGACTTCACGGTGCCCAACTTGGCGACTCTTGCCGCCTATTTGTTCAAGGAGACCATCCGGGACGAAGAGACCGTGGTTTACTGATGGAGGCTTGCAATTGCCGTCGAAACGTCGCAGTCCACATCGTTGACTCCATCGTGAGACGAGTAAGAATTACTTACAATTATTACCTTTAAAGAAGTAGTTTAAAAATGCAACCCTAAAAATACTTATAAAATGTTTCCTGTATCGACACCTTTGCATATGATTTGTCTAAATTTCTTTCCAACATCGTAATTGTCTCCCCTGACAGGTTCATCGGACTTCACGGTGCCCAAGTCAGCGGCCATTGCTGCCTACCTGCGCAAGGAGACCATCCAGGAAGACAAGACCATGGTTTCCTGATGAAGGCTAGCAGTCGAAACGTCGCGGTCCACATCGACTACATCGTGAGACAGCGGATAAGTATTGCTTTCATTATGATACTCAAAAAACAACCTAAAAAAATACAACCTTAAAAAATACAAAGTAACAAATCTGTAAAAATTCAACTCTAAAAATTCAAGCTGAAAAAGCTTTATAAATTCAAGCTTAAAAATGTAACCTAAAAAATTCCACGCTAAAAAACTTTCAAAATTCAACCTAAAAAACTATACTTGAAAAATTCCACGTTAAAAAAGCTTACAAACTTCAACCCCAAAAATTGCACCTTAAAAATTTTAGAAATTCAAGCTAACAAAGCTTTAAAAATTCCACTGAAAAATAATTATATTTAAAAATTCATCAAACATTTCCTATAAAAAATATTAAACACCCTTAGAGCTTAAACAATATATACATCCAAACAATTTAAAAGAATTCAACCTAAAACAAATCCACCTAAAATGATAACGAAACCTAAAAATTGCAACCTAAAATCTTTAAAAATTCAACCCCTAAATGGAAACTAAACAATATTTGAAAATTTAACCTAAAAAATGTCACCTAAAAAATCCAAGGTAAATAAATGTTTTTAAAAATTCGATTTAAAAAGGCAAGCTAACAAAGTTTTAAAATTCCACTTAAAAAATTCGAGCTAAATACTACGTAAAAATACAACCTAACAACACAACCTAAAAATTTCTATCTCCAAAATATAATCTAAATCTTAAAAAAATACATCATGAAATACTTTTTACATGTTCCTGTATCAATACCTTTGCATATGATTTGTCTAAATGTCTTGCCAACATCTTGTCTCCTCTTATAGGTTCATCGGACTTCACGGTGCCCAACTTGGCGACCTACCTGCGCATAGAGACCATCTGGGACGAGACAATGGTTTCCTGATGAAGGCTTGCAGTTGCCGTCGAAACGTCGCAGTCCACATCGTTGACTCCATCGTTAGACGAGTAAGAATTACTTACAATTATCACCTTTAAAGAAATAGTTAAAAAATGCAAACCTAAAAATACTAATAAAATGTTTGCTGTATCGACACATTTGCATATGATTTGTCTAAATTTCTTTCCAACATCGTAATTGTCTCCCCTTACAGGTTCATCGGACTTCACGTTGCCCAACTTGGCGACTCTTGCCGCCTACCTGCGCAAGGAGACCATCAGGGACGAAGAGACCGTGGTTTACTGATGGAGGCTTGCAATTGCCGTCGAAACGTCGCAGTCCACATCGTTGACTCCCTCGTGAGACGAGTAAGAATTACTTACAATTATTACCTTTAAAGAAGTAGTTTAAAAATGCAACCCTAAAAATACTTATAAAATGTTTCCTCTATCGACACCTTTGCATATGATTTGTCTAAATTTCTTTCCAACATCGTAATTGTCTCCCCTAACAGGTTCATCGGACTTCACGGTGCCCAAGTCGGCGGCCTTTGTGGCCTGGCTGCGCAACGAGAACATCCGGGACGACGAGACCATGGTTTCCTGATAAAGACGAGCAGTTGCAGTCAAAACGTCGCAGTCCACATCGTTGACTCCATCGTGAGACGAGTAAGAATTACTTACAATTATTACCTTTAAAGAAGTAGTTTAAAAATGCAAACCTAAAAATATTTATAAAATGTTTCCTGTATCGACACATTTGCATATGATTTGTCTAAATTTCTTTCCAACATCGTAATTGTCTCCCCTTACAGGTTCATCGGACTTCACGGTGCCCAAGTCGGCGACCTTTGTGGCCTACCTGCGCAACGAGAACATCCGGGACGACGAGACCATGGTTTACTGATGAAGACGAGCAGTTGCAGTCAAAACGTCGCAGTCCACATCGTTGACTCCATCGTGAGACGAGTAAGAATTACTTACAATTATTACCTTTAAAGAAGTAGTTTAAAAATGCAACCCTAAAAATATTTATAAAATGTTTCCTGTATCGACACCTTTGCATGTGATTTGTCTAAATTTCTTTCCAACATCGTAATTGTCTCCCCTTATAGGTTCATCAGACTTCACGTTGCCCAACTTGGCGACTCTTGCCGCCTACCTGCGCAAGGAGACCATCCGGGACGAAGAGACCGTGGTTTACTGATGGAGGCTTGCAATTGCCGTCGAAACGTCGCAGTCCACATCGTTGACTCCCTCGTGAGACGAGTAAGAATTACTTACAATTATTACCTTTAAAGAAGTAGTTTAAAAATGCAACCCTAAAAATACTTATAAAATGTTTCCTCTATCGACACCTTTGCATATGATTTGTCTAAATTTCTTTCCAACATCGTAATTGTCTCCCCTAACAGGTTCATCGGACTTCACGGTGCCCAAGTCGGCGGCCTTTGTGGCCTGGCTGCGCAACGAGAACATCCGGGACGACGAGACCATGGTTTCCTGATAAAGACGAGCAGTTGCAGTCAAAACGTCGCAGTCCACATCGTTGACTCCATCGTGAGACGAGTAAGAATTACTTACAATTATTACCTTTAAAGAAGTAGTTTAAAAATGCAACCCTAAAAATATTTATAAAATGTTTCCTGTATCGACACCTTTGCATATGATTTGTCTAAATTTCTTTCCAACATCGTAATTGTCTCCCCTTATAGGTTCATCAGACTTCACGGTGCCCAACTTGGCGACTCTTGCCGCCTACTTGCGCAAGGAGACCATCCGGGACGAAGAGACCGTGGTTTACTGATGGAGGCTTGCAATTGCCGTCGAAACGTCGCAGTCCACATCGTTGACTCCATCGTGAGACGAGTAAGAATTACTTACAATTAGTACCTTTAAAGAAGTAGTTTAAAAATGCAACCCTAAAAATACTTATAAAATGTTTCCTGTATCGACACCTTTGCATATGATTTGTCTAAATTTCTTTCCAACATCGTAATTGTCTCCCCTGACAGGTTCATCGGACTTCACGGTGCCCAACTTGGCGACTCTTGCCGCCTACCTGCGAAAGGAGACCATCCGGGACGAAGAGACCGTGGTTTACTGATGGAGGCTTGCAATTGCCGTCGAAACGTCGCAGTCCACATCGTTGACTCCATCGTGAGACGAGTAAGAATTACTTACAATTATTACCTTTAAAGAAGTAGTTTAAAAATGCAACCCTAAAAATACTTATAAAATGTTTCCTGTATCGACACCTTTGCATATGATTTGTCTAAATTTCTTTCCAACATCGTAATTGTCTCCCCTTATAGGTTCATCGGACTTCACGGTGCCCAACTTGGCGACTCTTGCCGCCTATTTGTTCAAGGAGACCATCCGGGACGAAGAGACCGTGGTTTACTGATGGAGGCTTGCAATTGCCGTCGAAACGTCGCAGTCCACATCGTTGACTCCATCGTGAGACGAGTAAGAATTACTTACAATTATTACCTTTAAAGAAGTAGTTTAAAAATGCAACCCTAAAAATACTTATAAAATGTTTCCTGTATCGACACCTTTGCATATGATTTGTCTAAATTTCTTTCCAACATCGTAATTGTCTCCCCTGACAGGTTCATCGGACTTCACGGTGCCCAAGTCAGCGGCCATTGCTGCCTACCTGCGCAAGGAGACCATCCAGGAAGACAAGACCATGGTTTCCTGATGAAGGCTAGCAGTCGAAACGTCGCGGTCCACATCGACTACATCGTGAGACAGCGGATAAGTATTGCTTTCATTATGATACTCAAAAAACAACCTAAAAAAATACAACCTTAAAAAATACAAAGTAACAAATCTGTAAAAATTCAACTCTAAAAATTCAAGCTGAAAAAGCTTTATAAATTCAAGCTTAAAAATGTAACCTAAAAAATTCCACGCTAAAAAACTTTCAAAATTCAACCTAAAAAACTATACTTGAAAAATTCCACGTTAAAAAAGCTTACAAACTTCAACCCCAAAAATTGCACCTTAAAAATTATAGAAATTCAAGCTAACAAAGCTTTAAAAATTCCACTGAAAAATAATTATATTTAAAAATTCATCAAACATTTCCTATAAAAAATATTAAACACCCTTAGAGCTTAAACAATATATACATCCAAACAATTTAAAAGAATTCAACCTAAAACAAATCCACCTAAAATGATAACGAAACCTAAAAATTGCAACCTAAAATCTTAAAAAATTCAACCCCTAAATGGAAACTAAACAATATTTGAAAATTTAACCTAAAAAATGTCACCTAAAAAATCCAAGGTAAATAAATGTTTTTAAAAATTCGATTTAAAAAGGCAAGCTAACAAAGTTTTAAAATTCCACTTAAAAAATTCGAGCTAAATACTACGTAAAAATACAACCTAACAACACAACCTAAAAATTTCTATCTCCAAAATATAATCTAAATCTTAAAAAAATACATCATGAAATACTTTTTACATGTTCCTGTATCAATACCTTTGCATATGATTTGTCTAAATGTCTTGCCAACATCTTGTCTCCTCTTATAGGTTCATCGGACTTCACGGTGCCCAACTTGGCGACCTACCTGCGCATAGAGACCATCTGGGACGAGACAATGGTTTCCTGATGAAGGCTTGCAGTTGCCGTCGAAACGTCGCAGTCCACATCGTTGACTCCATCGTTAGACGAGTAAGAATTACTTACAATTATTACCTTTAAAGAAGTAGTTTAAAAATGCAACCCTAAAAATACTTATAACATGTTTCCTGTATCGACACCTTTGCATATGATTTGTCTAAATTTCTTTCCAACATCGTAATTGTCTCCCCTTATAGGTTCATCGGACTTCACGGTGCCCAACTTGGCGACTCTTGCCGCCTATTTGTTCAAGGAGACCATCCGGGACGAAGAGACCGTGGTTTACTGATGGAGGCTTGCAATTGCCGTCGAAACGTCGCAGTCCACATCGTTGACTCCATCGTGAGACGAGTAAGAATTACTTACAATTATTACCTTTAAAGAAGTAGTTTAAAAATGCAACCCTAAAAATACTTATAAAATGTTTCCTGTATCGACACCTTTGCATATGATTTGTCTAAATTTCTTTCCAACATCGTAATTGTCTCCCCTGACAGGTTCATCGGACTTCACGGTGCCCAAGTCAGCGGCCATTGCTGCCTACCTGCGCAAGGAGACCATCCAGGAAGACAAGACCATGGTTTCCTGATGAAGGCTAGCAGTCGAAACGTCGCGGTCCACATCGACTACATCGTGAGACAGCGGATAAGTATTGCTTTCATTATGATACTCAAAAAACAACCTAAAAAAATACAACCTTAAAAAATACAAAGTAACAAATCTGTAAAAATTCAACTCTAAAAATTCAAGCTGAAAAAGCTTTATAAATTCAAGCTTAAAAATGTAACCTAAAAAATTCCACGCTAAAAAACTTTCAAAATTCAACCTAAAAAACTATACTTGAAAAATTCCACGTTAAAAAAGCTTACAAACTTCAACCCCAAAAATTGCACCTTAAAAATTTTAGAAATTCAAGCTAACAAAGCTTTAAAAATTCCACTGAAAAATAATTATATTTAAAAATTCATCAAACATTTCCTATAAAAAATATTAAACACCCTTAGAGCTTAAACAATATATACATCCAAACAATTTAAAAGAATTCAACCTAAAACAAATCCACCTAAAATGATAACGAAACCTAAAAATTGCAACCTAAAATCTTTAAAAATTCAACCCCTAAATGGAAACTAAACAATATTTGAAAATTTAACCTAAAAAATGTCACCTAAAAAATCCAAGGTAAATAAATGTTTTTAAAAATTCGATTTAAAAAGGCAAGCTAACAAAGTTTTAAAATTCCACTTAAAAAATTCGAGCTAAATACTACGTAAAAATACAACCTAACAACACAACCTAAAAATTTCTATCTCCAAAATATAATCTAAATCTTAAAAAAATACATCATGAAATACTTTTTACATGTTCCTGTATCAATACCTTTGCATATGATTTGTCTAAATGTCTTGCCAACATCTTGTCTCCTCTTATAGGTTCATCGGACTTCACGGTGCCCAACTTGGCGACCTACCTGCGCATAGAGACCATCTGGGACGAGACAATGGTTTCCTGATGAAGGCTTGCAGTTGCCGTCGAAACGTCGCAGTCCACATCGTTGACTCCATCGTTAGACGAGTAAGAATTACTTACAATTATCACCTTTAAAGAAATAGTTAAAAAATGCAAACCTAAAAATACTAATAAAATGTTTGCTGTATCGACACATTTGCATATGATTTGTCTAAATTTCTTTCCAACATCGTAATTGTCTCCCCTTACAGGTTCATCGGACTTCACGGTGCCCAAGTCGGCGACCTTTGTGGCCTACCTGCGCAACGAGAACATCCGGGACGACGAGACCATGGTTTCCTGATGAAGACGAGCAGTTGCAGTCAAAACGTCGGGATCCACATCGTGGACTACATCTTGATACGAGTAAGAATTACTAAAATTATTACCCTTAAAGAAATAGTTTTAAAAATGCAACCCTAAAAATACTTCTAAATTTTTTTTCTGTATGAATACCTTTGCATGTGATTTGTCTAAATTTCTTTCCAACATCGTAATTGTCTCCCCTTATAGGTTCATCGGACTTCACGTTGCCCAACTTGGCGACTCTTGCCGCCTACCTGCGCAAGGAGACCATCCGGGACGAAGAGACCGTGGTTTACTGATGGAGGCTTGCAATTGCCGTCGAAACGTCGCAGTCCACATCGTTGACTCCCTCGTGAGACGAGTAAGAATTACTTACAATTATTACCTTTAAAGAAGTAGTTTAAAAATGCAACCCTAAAAATACTTATAAAATGTTTCCTCTATCGACACCTTTGCATATGATTTGTCTAAATTTCTTTCCAACATCGTAATTGTCTCCCCTAACAGGTTCATCGGACTTCACGGTGCCCAAGTCGGCGGCCTTTGTGGCCTGGCTGCGCAACGAGAACATCCGGGACGACGAGACCATGGTTTCCTGATAAAGACGAGCAGTTGCAGTCAAAACGTCACAGTCCACATCGTTGACTCCATCGTGAGACGAGTAAGAATTACTTACAATTATTACCTTTAAAGAAGTAGTTTAAAAATGCAACCCTAAAAATATTTATAAAATGTTTCCTGTATCGACACCTTTGCATATGATTTGTCTAAATTTCTTTCCAACATCGTAATTGTCTCCGCTTATAGGTTCATCAGACTTCACGGTGCCCAACTTGGCGACTCTTGCCGCCTACTTGCGCAAGGAGACCATCCGGGACGAAGAGACCGTGGTTTACTGATGGAGGCTTGCAATTGCCGTCGAAACGTCGCAGTCCACATCGTTGACTCCATCGTGAGACGAGTAAGAATTACTTACAATTAGTACCTTTAAAGAAGTAGTTTAAAAATGCAACCCTAAAAATACTTATAAAATGTTTCCTGTATCGACACCTTTGCATATGATTTGTCTAAATTTCTTTCCAACATCGTAATTGTCTCCCCTGACAGGTTCATCGGACTTCACGGTGCCCAACTTGGCGACTCTTGCCGCCTACCTGCGCAAGGAGACCATCCGGGACGAAGAGAGCGTGGTTTACTGATGGAGGCTTGCAATTGCCGTCGAAACGTCGCAGTCCACATCGTTGACTCCATCGTGAGACGAGTAAGAATTACTTACAATTATTACCTTTAAAGAAGTAGTTTAAAAATGCAACCCTAAAAATACTTATAACA
Source organism: Hippasteria phrygiana (assembly GCA_037893225.1). NCBI lineage: Eukaryota > Metazoa > Echinodermata > Asteroidea > Valvatida > Goniasteridae > Hippasteria > Hippasteria phrygiana. The sequence goes on along the minus strand of JAZGUH010001036.1, from coordinate 31,249 downwards.
TGTTTCCTGTATCGACACCTTTGCATATGATTTGTCTAAATTTCTTTCCAACATCGTAATTGTCTCCCCTTATAGGTTCATCGGACTTCACGGTGCCCAACTTGGCGACTCTTGCCGCCTATTTGTTCAAGGAGACCATCCGGGACGAAGAGACCGTGGTTTACTGATGGAGGCTTGCAATTGCCGTCGAAACGTCGCAGTCCACATCGTTGACTCCATCGTGAGACGAGTAAGAATTACTTACAATTAGTACCTTTAAAGAAGTAGTTTAAAAATGCAACCCTAAAAATACTTATAAAATGTTTCCTGTATCGACACCTTTGCATATGATTTGTCTAAATTTCTTTCCAACATCGTAATTGTCTCCCCTTATAGGTTCATCGGACTTCACGGTGCCCAACTTGGCGACTCTTGCCGCCTATTTGTTCAAGGAGACCATCCGGGACGAAGAGACCGTGGTTTACTGATGGAGGCTTGCAATTGCCGTCGAAACGTCGCAGTCCACATCGTTGACTCCATCGTGAGACGAGTAAGAATTACTTACAATTATTACCTTTAAAGAAGTAGTTTAAAAATGCAACCCTAAAAATACTTATAAAATGTTTCCTGTATCGACACCTTTGCATATGATTTGTCTAAATTTCTTTCCAACATCGTAATTGTCTCCCCTGACAGGTTCATCGGACTTCACGGTGCCCAAGTCAGCGGCCATTGCTGCCTACCTGCGCAAGGAGACCATCCAGGAAGACAAGACCATGGTTTCCTGATGAAGGCTAGCAGTCGAAACGTCGCGGTCCACATCGACTACATCGTGAGACAGCGGATAAGTATTGCTTTCATTATGATACTCAAAAAACAACCTAAAAAAATACAACCTTAAAAAATACAAAGTAACAAATCTGTAAAAATTCAACTCTAAAAATTCAAGCTGAAAAAGCTTTATAAATTCAAGCTTAAAAATGTAACCTAAAAAATTCCACGCTAAAAAACTTTCAAAATTCAACCTAAAAAACTATACTTGAAAAATTCCACGTTAAAAAAGCTTACAAACTTCAACCCCAAAAATTGCACCTTAAAAATTATAGAAATTCAAGCTAACAAAGCTTTAAAAATTCCACTGAAAAATAATTATATTTAAAAATTCATCAAACATTTCCTATAAAAAATATTAAACACCCTTAGAGCTTAAACAATATATACATCCAAACAATTTAAAAGAATTCAACCTAAAACAAATCCACCTAAAATGATAACGAAACCTAAAAATTGCAACCTAAAATCTTTAAAAATTCAACCCCTAAATGGAAACTAAACAATATTTGAAAATTTAACCTAAAAAATGTCACCTAAAAAATCCAAGGTAAATAAATGTTTTAAAAAATTCGATTTAAAAAGGCAAGCTAACAAAGTTTTAAAATTCCACTTAAAAAATTCGAGCTAAATACTACGTAAAAATACAACCTAACAACACAACCTAAAAATTTCTATCTCCAAAATATAATCTAAATCTTAAAAAAATACATCATGAAATACTTTTTACATGTTCCTGTATCAATACCTTTGCATATGATTTGTCTAAATGTCTTGCCAATATCTTGTCTCCTCTTATAGGTTCATCGGACTTCACGGTGCCCAACTTGGCGACCTACCTGCGCATAGAGACCATCTGGGACGAGACAATGGTTTCCTGATGAAGGCTTGCAGTTGCCGTCGAAACGTCGCAGTCCACATCGTTGACTCCATCGTTAGACGAGTAAGAATTACTTACAATTATCACCTTTAAAGAAATAGTTAAAAAATGCAAACCTAAAAATACTAATAAAATGTTTGCTGTATCGACACATTTGCATATGATTTGTCTAAATTTCTTTCCAACATCGTAATTGTCTCCCCTTACAGGTTCATCGGACTTCACGGTGCCCAAGTCGGCGACCTTTGTGGCCTACCTGCGCAACGAGAACATCCGGGACGACGAGACCATGGTTTCCTGATGAAGACGAGCAGTTGCAGTCAAAACGTCGGGATCCACATCGTGGACTACATCTTGATACGAGTAAGAATTACTAAAATTATTACCCTTAAAGAAATAGTTTTAAAAATGCAACCCTAAAAATACTTCTAAATTTTTTTTCTGTATGAATACCTTTGCATGTGATTTGTCTACATTTCTTTCCAACATCGTAATTGTCTCCCCTTATAGGTTCATCGGACTTCACGTTGCCCAACTTGGCGACTCTTGCCGCCTACCTGCGCAAGGAGACCATCCGGGACGAAGAGACCGTGGTTTACTGATGGAGGCTTGCAATTGCCGTCGAAACGTCGCAGTCCACATCGTTGACTCCCTCGTGAGACGAGTAAGAATTACTTACAATTATTACCTTTAAAGAAGTAGTTTAAAAATGCAACCCTAAAAATACTTATAAAATGTTTCCTCTATCGACACCTTTGCATATGATTTGTCTAAATTTCTTTCCAACATCGTAATTGTCTCCCCTAACAGGTTCATCGGACTTCACGGTGCCCAAGTCGGCGGCCTTTGTGGCCTGGCTGCGCAACGAGAACATCCGGGACGACGAGACCATGGTTTCCTGATAAAGACGAGCAGTTGCAGTCAAAACGTCGCAGTCCACATCGTTGACTCCATCGTGAGACGAGTAAGAATTACTTACAATTATTACCTTTAAAGAAGTAGTTTAAAAATGCAAACCTAAAAATATTTATAAAATGTTTCCTGTATCGACACATTTGCATATGATTTGTCTAAATTTCTTTCCAACATCGTAATTGTCTCCCCTTACAGGTTCATCGGACTTCACGGTGCCCAAGTCGGCGACCTTTGTGGCCTACCTGCGCAACGAGAACATCCGGGACGACGAGACCATGGTTTCCTGATGAAGACGAGCAGTTGCAGTCAAAACGTCGCAGTCCACATCGTTGACTCCATCGTGAGACGAGTAAGAATTACTTACAATTATTACCTTTAAAGAAGTAGTTTAAAAATGCAACCCTAAAAATATTTATAAAATGTTTCCTGTATCGACACCTTTGCATATGATTTGTCTAAATTTCTTTCCAACATCGTAATTGTCTCCCCTTATAGGTTCATCAGACTTCACGGTGCCCAACTTGGCGACTCTTGCCGCCTACTTGCGCAAGGAGACCATCCGGGACGAAGAGACCGTGGTTTACTGATGGAGGCTTGCAATTGCCGTCGAAACGTCGCAGTCCACATCGTTGACTCCATCGTGAGACGAGTAAGAATTACTTACAATTAGTACCTTTAAAGAAGTAGTTTAAAAATGCAACCCTAAAAATACTTATAAAATGTTTCCTCTATCGACACCTTTGCATATGATTTGTCTAAATTTCTTTCCAACATCGTAATTGTCTCCCCTTATAGGTTCATCGGACTTCACGGTGCCCAACTTGGCGACTCTTGCCGCCTACCTGCGCAAGGAGACCATCCGGGACGAAGAGACCGTGGTTTACTGATGGAGGCTTGCAATTGCCGTCGAAACGTCGCAGTCCACATCGTTGACTCCATCGTGAGACGAGTAAGAATTACTTACAATTATTACCTTTAAAGAAGTAGTTTAAAAATGCAACCCTAAAAATACTTATAAAATGTTTCCTGTATCGACACCTTTGCATATGATTTGTCTAAATTTCTTTCCAACATCGTAATTGTCTCCCCTGACAGGTTCATCGGACTTCACGGTGCCCAAGTCAGCGGCCATTGCTGCCTACCTGCGCAAGGAGACCATCCAGGAAGACAAGACCATGGTTTCCTGATGAAGGCTAGCAGTCGAAACGTCGCGGTCCACATCGACTACATCGTGAGACAGCGGATAAGTATTGCTTTCATTATGATACTCAAAAAACAACCTAAAAAAATACAACCTTAAAAAATACAAAGTAACAAATCTGTAAAAATTCAACTCTAAAAATTCAAGCTGAAAAAGCTTTATAAATTCAAGCTTAAAAATGTAACCTAAAAAATTCCACGCTAAAAAACTTTCAAAATTCAACCTAAAAAACTATACTTGAAAAATTCCACGTTAAAAAAGCTTACAAACTTCAACCCCAAAAATTGCACCTTAAAAATTATAGAAATTCAAGCTAACAAAGCTTTAAAAATTCCACTGAAAAATAATTATATTTAAAAATTCATCAAACATTTCCTATAAAAAATATTAAACACCCTTAGAGCTTAAACAATATATACATCCAAACAATTTAAAAGAATTCAACCTAAAACAAATCCACCTAAAATGATAACGAAACCTACAAATTGCAACCTAAAATCTTTAAAAATTCAACCCCTAAATGGAAACTAAACAATATTTGAAAATTTAACCTAAAAAATGTCACCTAAAAAATCCAAGGTAAATAAATGTTTTAAAAAATTCGATTTAAAAAGGCAAGCTAACAAAGTTTTAAAATTCCACTTAAAAAATTCGAGCTAAATACTACGTAAAAATACAACCTAACAACACAACCTAAAAATTTCTATCTCCAAAATATAATCTAAATCTTAAAAAAATACATCATGAAATACTTTTTACATGTTCCTGTATCAATACCTTTGCATATGATTTGTCTAAATGTCTTGCCAATATCTTGTCTCCTCTTATAGGTTCATCGGACTTCACGGTGCCCAACTTGGCGACCTACCTGCGCATAGAGACCATCTGGGACGAGACAATGGTTTCCTGATGAAGGCTTGCAGTTGCCGTCGAAACGTCGCAGTCCACATCGTTGACTCCATCGTTAGACGAGTAAGAATTACTTACAATTATCACCTTTAAAGAAATAGTTAAAAAATGCAAACCTAAAAATACTAATAAAATGTTTGCTGTATCGACACATTTGCATATGATTTGTCTAAATTTCTTTCCAACATCGTAATTGTCTCCCCTTACAGGTTCATCGGACTTCACGGTGCCCAAGTCGGCGACCTTTGTGGCCTACCTGCGCAACGAGAACATCCGGGACGACGAGACCATGGTTTCCTGATGAAGACGAGCAGTTGCAGTCAAAACGTCGGGATCCACATCGTGGACTACATCTTGATACGAGTAAGAATTACTAAAATTATTACCCTTAAAGAAATAGTTTTAAAAATGCAACCCTAAAAATACTTCTAAATTTTTTTTCTGTATGAATACCTTTGCATGTGATTTGTCTACATTTCTTTCCAACATCGTAATTGTCTCCCCTTATAGGTTCATCGGACTTCACGTTGCCCAACTTGGCGACTCTTGCCGCCTACCTGCGCAAGGAGACCATCCGGGACGAAGAGACCGTGGTTTACTGATGGAGGCTTGCAATTGCCGTCGAAACGTCGCAGTCCACATCGTTGACTCCCTCGTGAGACGAGTAAGAATTACTTACAATTATTACCTTTAAAGAAGTAGTTTAAAAATGCAACCCTAAAAATACTTATAAAATGTTTCCTCTATCGACACCTTTGCATATGATTTGTCTAAATTTCTTTCCAACATCGTAATTGTCTCCCCTAACAGGTTCATCGGACTTCACGGTGCCCAAGTCGGCGGCCTTTGTGGCCTGGCTGCGCAACGAGAACATCCGGGACGACGAGACCATGGTTTCCTGATAAAGACGAGCAGTTGCAGTCAAAACGTCGCAGTCCACATCGTTGACTCCATCGTGAGACGAGTAAGAATTACTTACAATTATTACCTTTAAAGAAGTAGTTTAAAAATGCAAACCTAAAAATATTTATAAAATGTTTCCTGTATCGACACATTTGCATATGATTTGTCTAAATTTCTTTCCAACATCGTAATTGTCTCCCCTTACAGGTTCATCGGACTTCACGGTGCCCAAGTCGGCGACCTTTGTGGCCTACCTGCGCAACGAGAACATCCGGGACGACGAGACCATGGTTTCCTGATGAAGACGAGCAGTTGCAGTCAAAACGTCGCAGTCCACATCGTTGACTCCATCGTGAGACGAGTAAGAATTACTTACAATTATTACCTTTAAAGAAGTAGTTTAAAAATGCAACCCTAAAAATATTTATAAAATGTTTCCTGTATCGACACCTTTGCATATGATTTGTCTAAATTTCTTTCCAACATCGTAATTGTCTCCCCTTATAGGTTCATCAGACTTCACGGTGCCCAACTTGGCGACTCTTGCCGCCTACTTGCGCAAGGAGACCATCCGGGACGAAGAGACCGTGGTTTACTGATGGAGGCTTGCAATTGCCGTCGAAACGTCGCAGTCCACATCGTTGACTCCATCGTGAGACGAGTAAGAATTACTTACAATTAGTACCTTTAAAGAAGTAGTTTAAAAATGCAACCCTAAAAATACTTATAAAATGTTTCCTCTATCGACACCTTTGCATATGATTTGTCTAAATTTCTTTCCAACATCGTAATTGTCTCCCCTTATAGGTTCATCGGACTTCACGGTGCCCAACTTGGCGACTCTTGCCGCCTACCTGCGCAAGGAGACCATCCGGGACGAAGAGACCGTGGTTTACTGATGGAGGCTTGCAATTGCCGTCGAAACGTCGCAGTCCACATCGTTGACTCCATCGTGAGACGAGTAAGAATTACTTACAATTATTACCTTTAAAGAAGTAGTTTAAAAATGCAACCCTAAAAATACTTATAAAATGTTTCCTGTATCGACACCTTTGCATATGATTTGTCTAAATTTCTTTCCAACATCGTAATTGTCTCCCCTTATAGGTTCATCGGACTTCACGGTGCCCAAGTCAGCGGCCATTGCTGCCTACCTGCGCAAGGAGACCATCCAGGAAGACAAGACCATGGTTTCCTGATGAAGGCTAGCAGTCGAAACGTCGCGGTCCACATCGACTACATCGTGAGACAGCGGATAAGTATTGCTTTCATTATGATACTCAAAAAACAACCTAAAAAAATACAACCTTAAAAAATACAAAGTAACAAATCTGTAAAAATTCAACTCTAAAAATTCAAGCTGAAAAAGCTTTATAAATTCAAGCTTAAAAATGTAACCTAAAAAATTCCACGCTAAAAAACTTTCAAAATTCAACCTAAAAAACTATACTTGAAAAATTCCACGTTAAAAAAGCTTACAAACTTCAACCCCAAAAATTGCACCTTAAAAATTATAGAAATTCAAGCTAACAAAGCTTTAAAAATTCCACTGAAAAATAATTATATTTAAAAATTCATCAAACATTTCCTATAAAAAATATTAAACACCCTTAGAGCTTAAACAATATATACATCCAAACAATTTAAAAGAATTCAACCTAAAACAAATCCACCTAAAATGATAACGAAACCTAAAAATTGCAACCTAAAATCTTTAAAAATTCAACCGCTAAATGGAAACTAAACAATATTTGAAAATTTAACCTAAAAAATGTCACCTAAAAAATCCAAGGTAAATAAATGTTTTTAAAAATTCGATTTAAAAAGGCAAGCTAACAAAGTTTTAAAATTCCACTTAAAAAATTCGAGCTAAATACTACGTAAAAATACAACCTAACAACACAACCTAAAAATTTCTATCTCCAAAATATAATCTAAATCTTAAAAAAATACATCATGAAATACTTTTTACATGTTCCTGTATCAATACCTTTGCATATGATTTGTCTAAATGTCTTGCCAACATCTTGTCTCCTCTTATAGGTTCATCGGACTTCACGGTGCCCAACTTGGCGACCTACCTGCGCATAGAAACCATCTGGGACGAGACAATGGTTTCCTGATGAAGGCTTGCAGTTGCCGTCGAAACGTCGCAGTCCACATCGTTGACTCCATCGTTAGACGAGTAAGAATTACTTACAATTATCACCTTTAAAGAAATAGTTAAAATATGCAAACCTAAAAATACTAATAAAATGTTTGCTGTATCGACACATTTGCATATGATTTGTCTAAATTTCTTTCCAACATCGTAATTGTCTCCCCTTATAGGTTCATCGGACTTCACGGTGCCCAACTTGGCGATTCTTGCCGCCTACCTGCGCAAGGAGACCATCCGGGACGAAGAGACCGTGGTTTACTGATGGAGGCTTGCAATTGCCGTCGAAACGTCGCAGTCCACATCGTTGACTCCATCGTGAGACGAGTAAGAATTACTTACAATTATTACCTTTAAAGAAGTAGTTTAAAAATGCAACCCTAAAAATACTTATAAAATGTTTCCTGTATCGACACCTTTGCATATGATTTGTCTAAATTTCTTTCCAACATCGTAATTGTCTCCCCTTATAGGTTCATCGGACTTCACGGTGCCCAACTTGGCGTCTCTTGCCGCCTACCTGCGCAAGGAGACCATCCGGGACGAAGAGACCGTGGTTTACTGATGGAGGCTTGCAATTGCCGTCGAAACGTCGCAGTCCACATCGTTGACTCCATCGTGAGACGAGTAAGAATTACTTACAATTATTACCTTTAAAGAAGTAGTTTAAAAATGCAACCCTAAAAATACTTATAAAATGTTTGCTGTATCGACACCTTTGCATATGATTTGTCTAAATTTCTTTCCAACATCGTAATTGTCTCCCCTTATAGGTTCATCGGACTTCACGGTGCCCAACTTGGCGATTCTTGCCGCCTACCTGCGCAAGGAGACCATCCGGGACGAAGAGACCGTGGTTTACTGATGGAGGCTTGCAATTGCCGTCGAAACGTCGCAGTCCACATCGTTGACTCCCTCGTGAGACGAGTAAGAATTACTTACAATTATTACCTTTAAAGAAGTAGTTTAAAAATGCAACCCTAAAAATACTTATAAAATGTTTCCTCTATCGACACCTTTGCATATGATTTGTCTAAATTTCTTTCCAACATCGTAATTGTCTCCCCTGACAGGTTCATCGGACTTCACGGTGCCCGAGTCGGCGGCCTTTGTGGCCTGGCTGCGCAACGAGAACATCCGGGACGACGAGACCATGGTTTCCTGATAAAGACGAGCAGTTGCAGTCAAAACGCCGCAGTCCACATCGTTGACTCCATCGTGAGACGAGTAAGAATTACTTACAATTATTACCTTTAAAGAAGTAGTTTAAAAATGCAACCCTAAAAATACTTATAAAATGTTTCCTGTATCGACACCTTTGCATATGATTTGTCTAAATTTCTTTCCAACATCGTAATTGTCTCCCCTTATAGGTTCATCGGACTTCACGGTGCCCAACTTGGCGACTCTTGCCGCCTACTTGCGCAAGGAGACCATCCGGGACGAAGAGACCGTGGTTTACTGATGGAGGCTTGCAATTGCCGTCGAAACGTCGCAGTAGTCCACATCGTTGACTCCATCGTGAGACGAGTAAGAATTACTTACAATTAGTACCTTTAAAGAAGTAGTTTAAAAATGCAACCCTAAAAATACTTATAAAATGTTTGCTGTATCGACACCTTTGCATATGATTTGTCTAAATTTCTTTCCAACATCGTAATTGTCTCCCCTGACAGGTTCATCGGACTTCACGGTGCCCAACTTGGCGACTCTTGCCGCCTACCTGCGCAAGGAGACCATCCGGGACGAAGAGACCGTGGTTTACTGATGGAGGCTTGCAATTGCCGTCGAAACGTCGCAGTCCACATCGTTGACTCCCTCGTGAGACGAGTAAGAATTACTTACAATTATTACCTTTAAAGAAGTAGTTTAAAAATGCAACCCTAAAAATATGTATAAAATGTTTCCTGTATCGACACCTTTGCATATGATTTGTCTAAATTTCTTTCCAACATCGTAATTGTCTCCCCTTATAGATTCATCGGACTTCACGGTGCCCAACTTGGCGACTGTTGCCGCCTACTTGCGCAAGGAGACCATCCGGGACGAAGAGACCGTGGTTTACTGATGGAGGCTTGCAATTGCCGTCGAAACGTCGCAGTCCACATCGTTGACTCCATCGTGAGACGAGTAAGAATTACTTACAATTAGTACCTTTAAAGAAGTAGTTTCAAAATGCAACCCTAAAAATACTTATAAAATGTTTCCTGTATCGACACCTTTGCATATGATTTGTCTAAATTTCTTTCCAACATCGTAATTGTCTCCCCTGACAGGTTCATCGGACTTCACGGTGCCCAAGTCGGCGACCTTTGCTGCCTACCTGCGCAAGGAGACCATCCAGGAAGACGAGACCATGGTTTCCTGATGAAGGATAGCAGTCGAAACGTCGCGGTCCACATCGACTACATCGTGAGACAGCGGATAAGTGTTGCTTTCATTATGATACTCAAAAAGCAACCTAAAAAAATACAACCTTAAAAAATACAAAGTAACAAATCTGTAAAAATTCAACCCTAAAAATTCAAGCTGAAAAAGCTTTATAAATTCAACCTTAAAAATTCAACCTAAAAAACTATATTTGAAAAATTCCAAATTAAAAAAGCCTAAAAACTTCAACCCCAAAAATTGCACCTTAAAAATTATAGAAATTCAAGCTATCAAAGCTTTAAAAATTCCACTGAAAAATAATTATATTTAAAAATTCATCAAAAATTTCCTATAAAAAATATTAAACACCCTTAAAGCTTAAACAATATATACATCCAAACAATTTAAAAGAATTCAACCTAAAACAAATCCACCTAAAATGATAACGAAACCTACAAATTGCAACCTAAAATCTTTAAAAATTCAACCCCTAAATGGAAACTAAACAATATTTGAAAATTTAACCAAAAAAATGTCACCTAAAAAATCCAAGGTAAATAAATGTTTTTACAAATTCGATTTAAAAAGGCAAGCTAAAAAAGTTATAAAATTCCACTTTAAAAATTCGAGCTAAATACTACCTAAAAATACAACCTAACACAACCTAAAAATTTCTATCACCAATATATAATCTAAATCTGAAAAAAATACATCATGAAATACTTTTTACATGTTCCTGTATCAATACCTTTGCATATGATTTGTCTGAATGTCTTGCCAACATCTTGTCTCCCCTTATAGGTTCATTGGACGGTGCCCAACTTAGCGACCTTTGCGGCCTATATGCGCAACGAGACCATCCGGGACGAAGAGACCATGGTTTACTGATAGAGGCTTGCAGTTGCAGTCCAAATGTCGCTGTCCACATCGTTGACTTCCTCGTGAGACGAGTAAGAATTACTTACAATTATTACCTTTACAGAAGTAGTTTAAAAATGCAACCCTAAAAATAGTTACAAAATGTTTCCTGTATCGACACCTTTGCATATGATTTGTCTAAATTTCTTTCCAACATCGTAATTGTCTCCCCTTATAGGTTCATCGGACTTCACGGTGCCCAAGTCGGCGACCTTTGTGGCCTACCTGCGCAACGAGAACATCCGGGACGACGAGACCATGGTTTCCTGATGAAGACGAGCAGTTGCAGTCAAAACGTCGGGATCCACATCGTGGACTACATCTTGATACAACGAGTAAGAATTACTAAAATTATTACCCTTAAAGAAATAGTTTTAAAAATGCAACCCTAAAAATACTTCTAAAATGTTTCCTGTATCGACAACTTTGCATATGATTTGTCTACATTTCTTTCCAACATCTTAATTGTCTCCCCTTACAGGTTCATTGGACTTCACGGTGCCCAAGTCGGCGACCTACCTGCGCAACGAGACCATCCAGGAAGACGAAACCATGGTTTCCTGATGAAGGCTAGCAGTCGAAACGTCGCGGTCCACATCTACTACATCGTGAGACAGCGGATAAGTATTGCTTTCATTATGATACTAAAAAAAAAAAACCTAAAAAATACAACCATACAAAATACAAAGTAACAAATCTGTAAAATTTCAACCCTAAAAGTTTAAGCTAAAAAAGTGTATAAATTCAACCTTAAAAATTCAACCTAAAAAGTTCCAAGCTAAAAAACTTTCAAAATTCAACCTAAAAAACTCCACTTGAAAAATTCCACCTAAAAAAATTATATTTAAAAATTCATCTAAAATTTCCTATAAAAAACATTAAACACCCTAACAGGCTTAAACAATTCAAGCTAAACAAATATAATTTAAATCTTAAAAAAATACAATATGAAATAATTTTAACATAGGGTTTCCTGTATCAATACCTTTGCATATGATTTGTCTAAATGTCTTGCCAACATCTTGTCTCCCCTTATAGGTTCATCGGACTTCACGGCGCCCAACCTGGCGACCTTTTCCGCCTACCTGCGGAAGGAGACCATCCGGGACGAAGAGATCGTGGTTTACTGATGGAGGCTTGCAGTTGTAGTCCAAACGTCGCGGTTCACATCGACTACATCGTGAGACAGCGGATAAGTATTGCTTTCATTATGATATTAAAAAAGACACCTAAAAAAATACAATCTTAAGAAATACAAAGTAACAAATCTTTAGAAATTCAACCCTAAAAATTTAATCTCAAAAAACTTTATAAATTTAACCTTAAAAATTCAACCGAAAAACTCCACTTAAAAAATTGCACGTGATAAAAAGCTTAAAAACTTAAACCCCAAAAATTTCCGTAAAAAAGATTAAATACTCTAAAAAGCTTAAACAATTCAAGCTAAAAAAAAAAAAAAAAAAAAAAAAAAATCCAACCAATTTAAAATAATGAAACCTAAAATAAAAATCCACCTAAAATTTTAAAGAAACTTTAAAAATGCAACCTAAAATCTTTCAACTGGCACAATAGTCCTTTAAAATCTTTAAAAATTCAACCCGAAAAATTCCACCTAAAAAATCTAAGGTAAATATTTTAATTTTTTTTTCGATCTAAAAATGCAAGCTAACAAAGCTTTAAAAATTCCACTGAAATTCCCCATAAGAAAGCTGAAACAATTCAAGCTAAAAAGCTTTTAAAAAAAGAACTAAACGTAAACAATTTGAAAGAATTCAACCTACCAAAAAAATCCATCTAAAAATAATATTTAAACTAAAATATTCAACGGAAAGTATTTAAAAATTCAACCTAAAAAAGTGCACATAAAAAATGCAATGTAAAACATATTTTGTAAAAAGGAAAGTTATAAAGGTTTAAAAATTGCACTTCCAAAATTCAAGCTGAATACTACCTAAAAATACAACCAAAAATTTATATTAAAAAATTAACTTAAATCTTTAAAAAATGCAACCTTAAATTCTTTGTACATGTTTCCTGTATCAAAACGTTTGCACGTGATTTGTCTAAATTTCTTGCCAACATCTTGTCTCCTCTTATAGGTTCATCGGATTTCATGGTATTGAAGTCGCCAACCATTGCGGCCTACCTGCGCAAGGAGACCTTGCAGGAAGACGAGACCATGGTTTCCTGTTGAAGGCTAGCAGTCGAAACGTCGCGGTCTACATCGTTGACTGCATTGAGGGACAGCGGATAAGCATTTGTGGTTATTTTAATTAAAATTAAAAAATCTTTATGAATGCAACCTAAAACATCTGTACAATTTCAACATAAGAAAGTTGCAGCTAAAAAAAGAATAGCTTGAACCAGATATTAGAGTTGAAAAAGCTTAAAACCATGCTAAAATTTAACCTGAAATGTATTAAATATAACTTTAAAAAATCTGTAAAGTCTTCAACTGGCACAATAGTCCATTTAAAAAACCCAACCCTTCAACTTGCACAATAGTCCATTTAAAAACCTCCAACCCTTCAACTGGCACAATATTCTATTTTAAAATCTCCAACCTTCAACTGGCACAATATTCTATTTAGAAAACCCAACCCTTCAACTGGCACAATAGTCCATTTAAAAAACCCAACCCTTCAACTGGCACAATATTCTATTTTAAAATCTCCAACCTTCAACTGGCACAATAGTCCATTTTAAACCCCCAACCTTCAACTGGCACAATAGTCCATTTTAAAATCTGCAATCTTCAACTGGCACAATATTCTATTTTAAAACCCCCAACCCCCTTCAAGTGGCACAATATTCCATTTTAAAATCTGCAACCCTTCAACTGGCACAATATTCTATTTTAAAATCTGCAACCTTCAACTGGCACAATATTCTATTTAGAAAACCCAACCCTTCAACTGGCACAATAGTCCATTTTAAAACCCCCAACCCCCTTCAACTGGCACAATATTCCATTTAAAAAACCCAACCCTTCAACTGGCACAATAGTCTATTTAAAAAACCCAACCCTTCAACTGGCACAATATTCTATTTTAAACCCCCAACCCTTCAACTGGAACAATATTCTATTTTAAAATCTCCAACTTTCAACTGGCACAATATTCCATTTAAAAAACCCAACCCTTCAACTGGCACAATATTCTATTTTAAAATCTCCAACCTTCAACTGGCACAATATTCTATTTAGAAAACCCAACCCTTCAACTGGCACAATAGTCCATTTTAAAACCCCCAACCCCCTTCAACTGGCACAATAGTCCATTTTAAAACCCCCAACCCCCTTCAACTGGCACAATAGTCCATTTTAAAACTCCCAACCCTTCAACTGGCACAATAGTCCATTTTAAAACCTCCAACACTTCAACTGGCACAATATTTCATTTAAACCCCCGAACACTTCAACTGGCACAATATTCCATTTAAACCCCCCACCCTTCAACTGGCACAATATTCTATTTTAAAAAACCCAACCCTTCAACTGGCACAATATTACATTTGAAAATCTCCAACCTTCAACTGGCACAATATTGCATTTAAAAAACCCCAACCCCCTTCAACTGGCACAATATTCCATTTAAAAAAACCCAACCCTCTTCAACTGGCACAATATTCCATTTAAAAAACCCAACCTTTCAACTGGCACAATATTCTATTTTAAAATCTCCAACTTTCAACTGGCACAATATTCTATTTTAAAATCTCTAACCTTCAACTGGCACAATATTCCATTAAAAAAAAACCCAACCCCCTTCAACTGGCACAATATTCCATTTAAAACCCCCAACCCTTCAACTGGCACAATAGTCCATTTTAAAACCTCCAACACTTCAACTGGCACAATATTCCATTTGAAAATCTCAAACCTTCAACTGGCACAATATTCTATTTTAAAACCCCCAACCCCTTTCAACTGGCACAATATTCTATTTTAAAACTTCCAACCTTCAACTGGCACAATTGTCCAATTATTTAACTCGACCCGACCCCCCCCCCCCCCTCAATCCGAACCTCTCAATCCGAACCTCTCAATCCGAACCTCTCAATCCGAACCTCTCAATCCGAACCTCTCAATCCGAACCTCTCAATCCGAACCTCTCAATCCGAACCTCTCAATCCGAACCTCTCAATCCGAACCTCTCAATCCGAACCTCTCAATCCGAACCTCTCAATCCGAACCTCTCAATCCGAACCTCTCAATCCGAACCTCTCAATCCGAAACTCTCAATCCGAAACTCTCAATCCGAAACTCTCAATCCGAAACTCTCAATCCGAAACTCTCAATCCGAAACTCTCAATCCGAAACTCTCAATCCGAAACTCTCAATCCGAAACTCTCAATCCGAAACTCTCAATCCGAAACTCTCAATCCGAAACTCTCAATCCGAAACTCTCAATCCGAAACTCTCAATCCGAAACTCTCAATCCGAAACTCTCAATCCGAAACTCTCAATCCGAAACTCTCAATCCGAAACTCTCAATCCGAAACTCTCAACTCTCAATCCGAAACTCTCAACTCTCAATCCGAAACTCTCAACTCTCAATCCGAAACTCTCAACTCTCAATCCGAAACTCTCAACTCTCAATCCGAAACTCTCAACTCTCAATCCGAAACTCTCAACTCTCAATCCGAAACTCTCAACTCTCAATCCGAACCCGAAACTCTCAATCCGAACCCGAAACTCTCAATCCGAAACTCTCAATCCGAACCCGACTACCCGACCCCTCAACTTGAATCCAACACCGGTTAAGGGTTCTATAAGTTGTGGGTTAGGGTTAGGGTTAGGGTTAGGGTTAGGGTTAGGGTTAGGGTTAGGGTTAGGGTTAGGGTTAGGGTTAGGGTTAGGGTTAGGGTTAGGGTTAGGGTTAGGGTTAGGGTTAGGGTTAGGGTTAGGGTTAGGGTTAGGGTTAGGGTTAGGGTTAGGGTTAGGGTTAGGGTTAGGGTTAGGGTTAGGGTTAGGGTTAGGGTTAGGGTTAGGGTTAGGGTTAGGGTTAGGGTTAGGGTTAGGGTTAGGGTTAGGGTTAGGGTTAGGGTTAGGGTTAGGGTTAGGGTTAGGGTTAGGGTTAGGGTTAGGGTTAGGGTTAGGGTTAGGGTTAGGGTTAGGGTTAGGGTTAGGGTTAGGGTTAGGGTTAGGGTTAGGGTTAGGGTTAGGGTTAGGGTTAGGGTTAGGGTTAGGGTTAGGGTTAGGGTTAGGGTTAGGGTTAGGGTTAGGGTTAGGGTTAGGGTTAGGGTTAGGGTTAGGGTTAGGGTTAGGGTTAGGGTTAGGGTTAGGGTTAGGGTTAGGGTTAGGGTTAGGGTTAGGGTTAGGGTTAGGGTTAGGGTTAGGGTTAGGGTTAGGGTTAGGGTTAGGGTTAGGGTTAGGGTTAGGGTTAGGGTTAGGGTTAGGGTTAGGGTTAGGGTTAGGGTTAGGGTTAGGGTTAGGGTTAGGGTTAGGGTTAGGGTTAGGGTTAGGGTTAGGGTTAGGGTTAGGGTTAGGGTTAGGGTTAGGGTTAGGGTTAGGGTTAGGGTTAGGGTTAGGGTTAGGGTTAGGGTTAGGGTTAGGGTTAGGGTTAGGGTTAGGGTTAGGGTTAGGGTTAGGGTTAGGGTTAGGGTTAGGGTTAGGGTTAGGGTTAGGGTTAGGGTTAGGGTTAGGGTTAGGGTTAGGGTTAGGGTTAGGGTTAGGGTTAGGGTTAGGGTTAGGGTTAGGGTTAGGGTTAGGGTTAGGGTTAGGGTTAGGGTTAGGGTTAGGGTTAGGGTTAGGGTTAGGGTTAGGGTTAGGGTTAGGGTTAGGGTTAGGGTTAGGGTTAGGGTTAGGGTTAGGGTTAGGGTTAGGGTTAGGGTTAGGGTTAGGGTTAGGGTTAGGGTTAGGGTTAGGGTTAGGGTTAGGGTTAGGGTTAGGGTTAGGGTTAGGGTTAGGGTTAGGGTTAGGGTTAGGGTTAGGGTTAGGGTTAGGGTTAGGGTTAGGGTTAGGGTTAGGGTTAGGGTTAGGGTTAGGGTTAGGGTTAGGGTTAGGGTTAGGGTTAGGGTTAGGGTTAGGGTTAGGGTTAGGGTTAGGGTTAGGGTTAGGGTTAGGGTTAGGGTTAGGGTTAGGGTTAGGGTTAGGGTTAGGGTTAGGGTTAGGGTTAGGGTTAGGGTTAGGGTTAGGGTTAGGGTTAGGGTTAGGGTTAGGGTTAGGGTTAGGGTTAGGGTTAGGGTTAGGGTTAGGGTTAGGGTTAGGGTTAGGGTTAGGGTTAGGGTTAGGGTTAGGGTTAGGGTTAGGGTTAGGGTTAGGGTTAGGGTTAGGGTTAGGGTTAGGGTTAGGGTTAGGGTTAGGGTTAGGGTTAGGGTTAGGGTTAGGGTTAGGGTTAGGGTTAGGGTTAGGGTTAGGGTTAGGGTTAGGGTTAGGGTTAGGGTTAGGGTTAGGGTTAGGGTTAGGGTTAGGGTTAGGGTTAGGGTTAGGGTTAGGGTTAGGGTTAGGGTTAGGGTTAGGGTTAGGGTTAGGGTTAGGGTTAGGGTTAGGGTTAGGGTTAGGGTTAGGGTTAGGGTTAGGGTTAGGGTTAGGGTTAGGGTTAGGGTTAGGGTTAGGGTTAGGGTTAGGGTTAGGGTTAGGGTTAGGGTTAGGGTTAGGGTTAGGGTTAGGGTTAGGGTTAGGGTTAGGGTTAGGGTTAGGGTTAGGGTTAGGGTTAGGGTTAGGGTTAGGGTTAGGGTTAGGGTTAGGGTTAGGGTTAGGGTTAGGGTTAGGGTTAGGGTTAGGGTTAGGGTTAGGGTTAGGGTTAGGGTTAGGGTTAGGGTTAGGGTTAGGGTTAGGGTTAGGGTTAGGGTTAGGGTTAGGGTTAGGGTTAGGGTTAGGGTTAGGGTTAGGGTTAGGGTTAGGGTTAGGGTTAGGGTTAGGGTTAGGGTTAGGGTTAGGGTTAGGGTTAGGGTTAGGGTTAGGGTTAGGGTTAGGGTTAGGGTTAGGGTTAGGGTTAGGGTTAGGGTTAGGGTTAGGGTTAGGGTTAGGGTTAGGGTTAGGGTTAGGGTTAGGGTTAGGGTTAGGGTTAGGGTTAGGGTTAGGGTTAGGGTTAGGGTTAGGGTTAGGGTTAGGGTTAGGGTTAGGGTTAGGGTTAGGGTTAGGGTTAGGGTTAGGGTTAGGGTTAGGGTTAGGGTTAGGGTTAGGGTTAGGGTTAGGGTTAGGGTTAGGGTTAGGGTTAGGGTTAGGGTTAGGGTTAGGGTTAGGGTTAGGGTTAGGGTTAGGGTTAGGGTTAGGGTTAGGGTTAGGGTTAGGGTTAGGGTTAGGGTTAGGGTTAGGGTTAGGGTTAGGGTTAGGGTTAGGGTTAGGGTTAGGGTTAGGGTTAGGGTTAGGGTTAGGGTTAGGGTTAGGGTTAGGGTTAGGGTTAGGGTTAGGGTTAGGGTTAGGGTTAGGGTTAGGGTTAGGGTTAGGGTTAGGGTTAGGGTTAGGGTTAGGGTTAGGGTTAGGGTTAGGGTTAGGGTTAGGGTTAGGGTTAGGGTTAGGGTTAGGGTTAGGGTTAGGGTTAGGGTTAGGGTTAGGGTTAGGGTTAGGGTTAGGGTTAGGGTTAGGGTTAGGGTTAGGGTTAGGGTTAGGGTTAGGGTTAGGGTTAGGGTTAGGGTTAGGGTTAGGGTTAGGGTTAGGGTTAGGGTTAGGGTTAGGGTTAGGGTTAGGGTTAGGGTTAGGGTTAGGGTTAGGGTTAGGGTTAGGGTTAGGGTTAGGGTTA
>JAZGUH010001035.1:0-29550 GCA_037893225.1 Hippasteria phrygiana | reverse complement strand
CAACATGTAGCGCCAGATCTAAGCTATCCATACATGTCAAAATTACTGAATTTGGTTGATATTTCATGCAATTATGAATGAGTAAAGCAAGTCCATACCCCAGGGAATTTGACATGCATGGAGCAATAAATAGACGGTAACATGTACACAGATGTTGGCCGAAAGAAAATAAACATTGCGAGGTTTGACTTTTCTCCACAAGTGTTAACTCTAAGAAGCCGCCGATAATTGCAACATGTAGCGCCAGATCTAAGCTATCCATACATGTCAAAATTACTGAATTTGGTTGATATTTCATGCAATTATGAATGAGTAAAGCAAGTCCATACCCCAGGGAATTTGACATGCATGGAGCAATAAATAGACGGTAACATGTACACAGATGTTGGCCGGAAAGAAAATAAACATTGCGAGGTTTGACTTTTCTCCACAAGTGTTAACTCTAAGAAGCCGCCGATAATTGCAACATGTAGCGCCAGATCTAAGCTATCCATACATGTCAAAATTACTGAATTTGGTTGATATTTCATGCAATTATGAATGAGTAAAGCAAGTCCATACCCCAGGGAATTTGACAGGCATGGAGCAATAAATAAAAGGTAATCTGCACACAGATGTTGGCCGGAAAGAAAATAAACATTGCGAGGTTTGACTTTTCTCCACAAGTGTTAACTCTAAGAAGCCGCCGATAATTGCAACATGTAGCGCCAGATCTAAGCTATCCATACATGTCAAAATTACTGTATTTGGTTGATATTTCATGCAATTATGAATGAGTAAAGCAAGTCCATACCCCAGGGAATTTGACATGCATGGAGCAATAAATAGACGGTAACATGTACACAGATGTTGGCCGGAAAGAAAATAAACATTGCGAGGTTTGACTTTTCTCCACAAGTGTTAACTCTAAGAAGCCGCCGATAATTGCAACATGTAGCGCCAGATCTAAGCTATCCATACATGTCAAAATTACTGAATTTGGTTGATATTTCATGCAATTATGAATGAGTAAAGCAAGTCCATACCCCAGGGAATTTGACATGCATGGAGCAATAAATAGACGGTAACATGTACACAGATGTTGGCCGGAAAGAAAATAAACATTGCGAGGTTTGACTTTTCTCCACAAGTGTTAACTCTAAGAAGCCGCCGATAATTGCAACATGTAGCGCCAGATCTAAGCTATCCATACATGTCAAAATTACTGAATTTGGTTGATATTTCATGCAATTATGAATGAGTAAAGCAAGTCCATACCCCAGGGAATTTGACAGGCATGGAGCAATAAATAAAAGGTAATCTGCACACAGATGTTGGCCGAAAGAAAATAAACATTGCGAGGTTTGACTTTTCTCCACAAGTGTTAACTCTAAGAAGCCGCCGATAATTGCAACATGTAGCGCCAGATCTAAGCTATCCATACATGTCAAAATTACTGTATTTGGTTGATATTTCATGCAATTATGAATGAGTAAAGCAAGTCCATACCCCAGGGAATTTGACATGCATGGAGCAATAAATAGACGGTAACATGTACACAGATGTTGGCCGGAAAGAAAATAAACATTGCGAGGTTTGACTTTTCTCCACAAGTGTTAACTCTAAGAAGCCGCCGATAATTGCAACATGTAGCGCCAGATCTAAGCTATCCATACATGTCAAAATTACTGAATTTGGTTGATATTTCATGCAATTATGAATGAGTAAAGCAAGTCCATACCCCAGGGAATTTGACATGCATGGAGCAATAAATAGACGGTAACATGTACACAGATGTTGGCCGGAAAGAAAATAAACATTGCGAGGTTTGAATTTTCTCCACAAGTTTTAACTCTAAGAAGCCGCCGATAATTGCAACATGTAGCGCCAGATCTAAGCTATCCATACATGTCAAAATTACTGAATTTGGTTGATATTTCATGCAATTATGAATGAGTAAAGCAAGTCCATACCCCAGGGAATTTGACATGCATGGAGCAATAAATAGACGGTAACATGTACACAGATGTTGGCCGAAAGAAAATAAACATTGCGAGGTTTGAATTTTCTCCACAAGTTTTAACTCTAAGAAGCCGCCGATAATTGCAACATGTAGCGCCAGATCTAAGCTATCCATACATGTCAAAATTACTGAATTTGGTTGATATTTCATGCAATTATGAATGAGTAAAGCAAGTCCATACCCCAGGGAATTTGACATGCATGGAGCAATAAATAGACGGTAACATGTACACAGATGTTGGCCGGAAAGAAAATAAACATTGCGAGGTTTGACTTTTCTCCACAAGTGTTAACTCTAAGAAGCCGCCGATAATTGCAACATGTAGCGCCAGATCTAAGCTATCCATACATGTCAAAATTACTGAATTTGGTTGATATTTCATGCAATTATGAATGAGTAAAGCAAGTCCATACCCCAGGGAATTTGACATGCATGGAGCAATAAATAGACGGTAACATGTACACAGATGTTGGCCGGAAAGAAAATAAACATTGCGAGGTTTGACTTTTCTCCACAAGTGTTAACTCTAAGAAGCCGCCGATAATTGCAACATGTAGCGCCAGATCTAAGCTATCCATACATGTCAAAATTACTGAATTTGGTTGATATTTCATGCAATTATGAATGAGTAAAGCAAGTCCATACCCCAGGGAATTTGACAGGCATGGAGCAATAAATAAAAGGTAATCTGCACACAGATGTTGGCCGGAAAGAAAATAAACATTGCGAGGTTTGACTTTTCTCCACAAGTGTTAACTCTAAGAAGCCGCCGATAATTGCAACATGTAGCGCCAGATCTAAGCTATCCATACATGTCAAAATTACTGTATTTGGTTGATATTTCATGCAATTATGAATGAGTAAAGCAAGTCCATACCCCAGGGAATTTGACATGCATGGAGCAATAAATAGACGGTAACATGTACACAGATGTTGGCCGGAAAGAAAATAAACATTGCGAGGTTTGACTTTTCTCCACAAGTGTTAACTCTAAGAAGCCGCCGATAATTGCAACATGTAGCGCCAGATCTAAGCTATCCATACATGTCAAAATTACTGAATTTGGTTGATATTTCATGCAATTATGAATGAGTAAAGCAAGTCCATACCCCAGGGAATTTGACAGGCATGGAGCAATAAATAAAAGGTAATCTGCACACAGATGTTGGCCGGAAAGAAAATAAACATTGCGAGGTTTGACTTTTCTCCACAAGTGTTAACTCTAAGAAGCCGCCGATAATTGCAACATGTAGCGCCAGATCTAAGCTATCCATACATGTCAAAATTACTGTATTTGGTTGATATTTCATGCAATTATGAATGAGTAAAGCAAGTCCATACCCCAGGGAATTTGACATGCATGGAGCAATAAATAGACGGTAACATGTACACAGATGTTGGCCGGAAAGAAAATAAACATTGCGAGGTTTGAATTTTCTCCACAAGTTTTAACTCTAAGAAGCCGCCGATAATTGCAACATGTAGCGCCAGATCTAAGCTATCCATACATGTCAAAATTACTGAATTTGGTTGATATTTCATGCAATTATGAATGAGTAAAGCAAGTCCATACCCCAGGGAATTTGACATGCATGGAGCAATAAATAGACGGTAACATGTACACAGATGTTGGCCGGAAAGAAAATAAACATTGCGAGGTTTGACTTTTCTCCACAAGTGTTAACTCTAAGAAGCCGCCGATAATTGCAACATGTAGCGCCAGATCTAAGCTATCCATACATGTCAAAATTACTGAATTTGGTTGATATTTCATGCAATTATGAATGAGTAAAGCAAGTCCATACCCCAGGGAATTTGACATGCATGGAGCAATAAATAGACGGTAACATGTACACAGATGTTGGCCGGAAAGAAAATAAACATTGCGAGGTTTGACTTTTCTCCACAAGTGTTAACTCTAAGAAGCCGCCGATAATTGCAACATGTAGCGCCAGATCTAAGCTATCCATACATGTCAAAATTACTGAATTTGGTTGATATTTCATGCAATTATGAATGAGTAAAGCAAGTCCATACCCCAGGGAATTTGACAGGCATGGAGCAATAAATAAAAGGTAATCTGCACACAGATGTTGGCCGGAAAGAAAATAAACATTGCGAGGTTTGACTTTTCTCCACAAGTGTTAACTCTAAGAAGCCGCCGATAATTGCAACATGTAGCGCCAGATCTAAGCTATCCATACATGTCAAAATTACTGTATTTGGTTGATATTTCATGCAATTATGAATGAGTAAAGCAAGTCCATACCCCAGGGAATTTGACATGCATGGAGCAATAAATAGACGGTAACATGTACACAGATGTTGGCCGGAAAGAAAATAAACATTGCGAGGTTTGACTTTTCTCCACAAGTGTTAACTCTAAGAAGCCGCCGATAATTGCAACATGTAGCGCCAGATCTAAGCTATCCATACATGTCAAAATTACTGAATTTGGTTGATATTTCATGCAATTATGAATGAGTAAAGCAAGTCCATACCCCAGGGAATTTGACATGCATGGAGCAATAAATAGACGGTAACATGTACACAGATGTTGGCCGAAAGAAAATAAACATTGCGAGGTTTGACTTTTCTCCACAAGTGTTAACTCTAAGAAGCCGCCGATAATTGCAACATGTAGCGCCAGATCTAAGCTATCCATACATGTCAAAATTACTGAATTTGGTTGATATTTCATGCAATTATGAATGAGTAAAGCAAGTCCATACCCCAGGGAATTTGACATGCATGGAGCAATAAATAGACGGTAACATGTACACAGATGTTGGCCGGAAAGAAAATAAACATTGCGAGGTTTGAATTTTCTCCACAAGTTTTAACTCTAAGAAGCCGCCGATAATTGCAACATGTAGCGCCAGATCTAAGCTATCCATACATGTCAAAATTACTGAATTTGGTTGATATTTCATGCAATTATGAATGAGTAAAGCAAGTCCATACCCCAGGGAATTTGACATGCATGGAGCAATAAATAGACGGTAACATGTACACAGATGTTGGCCGGAAAGAAAATAAACATTGCGAGGTTTGAATTTTCTCCACAAGTGTTAACTCTAAGAAGCCGCCGATAATTGCAACATGTAGCGCCAGATCTAAGCTATCCATACATGTCAAAATTACTGAATTTGGTTGATATTTCATGCAATTATGAATGAGTAAAGCAAGTCCATACCCCAGGGAATTTGACATGCATGGAGCAATAAATAGACGGTAACATGTACACAGATGTTGGCCGGAAAGAAAATAAACATTGCGAGGTTTGAATTTTCTCCACAAGTTTTAACTCTAAGAAGCCGCCGATAATTGCAACATGTAGCGCCAGATCTAAGCTATCCATACATGTCAAAATTACTGAATTTGGTTGATATTTCATGCAATTATGAATGAGTAAAGCAAGTCCATACCCCAGGGAATTTGACATGCATGGAGCAATAAATAGACGGTAACATGTACACAGATGTTGGCCGGAAAGAAAATAAACATTGCGAGGTTTGACTTTTCTCCACAAGTGTTAACTCTAAGAAGCCGCCGATAATTGCAACATGTAGCGCCAGATCTAAGCTATCCATACATGTCAAAATTACTGAATTTGGTTGATATTTCATGCAATTATGAATGAGTAAAGCAAGTCCATACCCCAGGGAATTTGACATGCATGGAGCAATAAATAGACGGTAACATGTACACAGATGTTGGCCGGAAAGAAAATAAACATTGCGAGGTTTGAATTTTCTCCACAAGTTTTAACTCTAAGAAGCCGCCGATAATTGCAACATGTAGCGCCAGATCTAAGCTATCCATACATGTCAAAATTACTGAATTTGGTTGATATTTCATGCAATTATGAATGAGTAAAGCAAGTCCATACCCCAGGGAATTTGACATGCATGGAGCAATAAATAGACGGTAACATGTACACAGATGTTGGCCGGAAAGAAAATAAACATTGCGAGGTTTGAATTTTCTCCACAAGTTTTAACTCTAAGAAGCCGCCGATAATTGCAACATGTAGCGCCAGATCTAAGCTATCCATACATGTCAAAATTACTGAATTTGGTTGATATTTCATGCAATTATGAATGAGTAAAGCAAGTCCATACCCCAGGGAATTTGACATGCATGGAGCAATAAATAGACGGTAACATGTACACAGATGTTGGCCGGAAAGAAAATAAACATTGCGAGGTTTGACTTTTCTCCACAAGTGTTAACTCTAAGAAGCCGCCGATAATTGCAACATGTAGCGCCAGATCTAAGCTATCCATACATGTCAAAATTACTGAATTTGGTTGATATTTCATGCAATTATGAATGAGTAAAGCAAGTCCATACCCCAGGGAATTTGACATGCATGGAGCAATAAATAGACGGTAACATGTACACAGATGTTGGCCGGAAAGAAAATAAACATTGCGAGGTTTGACTTTTCTCCACAAGTGTTAACTCTAAGAAGCCGCCGATAATTGCAACATGTAGCGCCAGATCTAAGCTATCCATACATGTCAAAATTACTGAATTTGGTTGATATTTCATGCAATTATGAATGAGTAAAGCAAGTCCATACCCCAGGGAATTTGACAGGCATGGAGCAATAAATAAAAGGTAATCTGCACACAGATGTTGGCCGGAAAGAAAATAAACATTGCGAGGTTTGACTTTTCTCCACAAGTGTTAACTCTAAGAAGCCGCCGATAATTGCAACATGTAGCGCCAGATCTAAGCTATCCATACATGTCAAAATTACTGTATTTGGTTGATATTTCATGCAATTATGAATGAGTAAAGCAAGTCCATACCCCAGGGAATTTGACATGCATGGAGCAATAAATAGACGGTAACATGTACACAGATGTTGGCCGGAAAGAAAATAAACATTGCGAGGTTTGACTTTTCTCCACAAGTGTTAACTCTAAGAAGCCGCCGATAATTGCAACATGTAGCGCCAGATCTAAGCTATCCATACATGTCAAAATTACTGAATTTGGTTGATATTTCATGCAATTATGAATGAGTAAAGCAAGTCCATACCCCAGGGAATTTGACATGCATGGAGCAATAAATAGACGGTAACATGTACACAGATGTTGGCCGGAAAGAAAATAAACATTGCGAGGTTTGACTTTTCTCCACAAGTGTTAACTCTAAGAAGCCGCCGATAATTGCAACATGTAGCGCCAGATCTAAGCTATCCATACATGTCAAAATTACTGAATTTGGTTGATATTTCATGCAATTATGAATGAGTAAAGCAAGTCCATACCCCAGGGAATTTGACAGGCATGGAGCAATAAATAAAAGGTAATCTGCACACAGATGTTGGCCGGAAAGAAAATAAACATTGCGAGGTTTGACTTTTCTCCACAAGTGTTAACTCTAAGAAGCCGCCGATAATTGCAACATGTAGCGCCAGATCTAAGCTATCCATACATGTCAAAATTACTGTATTTGGTTGATATTTCATGCAATTATGAATGAGTAAAGCAAGTCCATACCCCAGGGAATTTGACATGCATGGAGCAATAAATAGACGGTAACATGTACACAGATGTTGGCCGGAAAGAAAATAAACATTGCGAGGTTTGACTTTTCTCCACAAGTGTTAACTCTAAGAAGCCGCCGATAATTGCAACATGTAGCGCCAGATCTAAGCTATCCATACATGTCAAAATTACTGAATTTGGTTGATATTTCATGCAATTATGAATGAGTAAAGCAAGTCCATACCCCAGGGAATTTGACATGCATGGAGCAATAAATAGACGGTAACATGTACACAGATGTTGGCCGGAAAGAAAATAAACATTGCGAGGTTTGAATTTTCTCCACAAGTTTTAACTCTAAGAAGCCGCCGATAATTGCAACATGTAGCGCCAGATCTAAGCTATCCATACATGTCAAAATTACTGAATTTGGTTGATATTTCATGCAATTATGAATGAGTAAAGCAAGTCCATACCCCAGGGAATTTGACATGCATGGAGCAATAAATAGACGGTAACATGTACACAGATGTTGGCCGGAAAGAAAATAAACATTGCGAGGTTTGAATTTTCTCCACAAGTGTTAACTCTAAGAAGCCGCCGATAATTGCAACATGTAGCGCCAGATCTAAGCTATCCATACATGTCAAAATTACTGAATTTGGTTGATATTTCATGCAATTATGAATGAGTAAAGCAAGTCCATACCCCAGGGAATTTGACATGCATGGAGCAATAAATAGACGGTAACATGTACACAGATGTTGGCCGGAAAGAAAATAAACATTGCGAGGTTTGAATTTTCTCCACAAGTTTTAACTCTAAGAAGCCGCCGATAATTGCAACATGTAGCGCCAGATCTAAGCTATCCATACATGTCAAAATTACTGAATTTGGTTGATATTTCATGCAATTATGAATGAGTAAAGCAAGTCCATACCCCAGGGAATTTGACATGCATGGAGCAATAAATAGACGGTAACATGTACACAGATGTTGGCCGGAAAGAAAATAAACATTGCGAGGTTTGACTTTTCTCCACAAGTGTTAACTCTAAGAAGCCGCCGATAATTGCAACATGTAGCGCCAGATCTAAGCTATCCATACATGTCAAAATTACTGAATTTGGTTGATATTTCATGCAATTATGAATGAGTAAAGCAAGTCCATACCCCAGGGAATTTGACATGCATGGAGCAATAAATAGACGGTAACATGTACACAGATGTTGGCCGGAAAGAAAATAAACATTGCGAGGTTTGACTTTTCTCCACAAGTGTTAACTCTAAGAAGCCGCCGATAATTGCAACATGTAGCGCCAGATCTAAGCTATCCATACATGTCAAAATTACTGAATTTGGTTGATATTTCATGCAATTATGAATGAGTAAAGCAAGTCCATACCCCAGGGAATTTGACAGGCATGGAGCAATAAATAAAAGGTAATCTGCACACAGATGTTGGCCGGAAAGAAAATAAACATTGCGAGGTTTGACTTTTCTCCACAAGTGTTAACTCTAAGAAGCCGCCGATAATTGCAACATGTAGCGCCAGATCTAAGCTAT
Organism: Hippasteria phrygiana; assembly: GCA_037893225.1. Taxonomy (NCBI): domain Eukaryota; kingdom Metazoa; phylum Echinodermata; class Asteroidea; order Valvatida; family Goniasteridae; genus Hippasteria; species Hippasteria phrygiana. The sequence continues at coordinate 20,479 of JAZGUH010001035.1, read as the reverse complement.
CCATACATGTCAAAATTACTGTATTTGGTTGATATTTCATGCAATTATGAATGAGTAAAGCAAGTCCATACCCCAGGGAATTTGACATGCATGGAGCAATAAATAGACGGTAACATGTACACAGATGTTGGCCGGAAAGAAAATAAACATTGCGAGGTTTGACTTTTCTCCACAAGTGTTAACTCTAAGAAGCCGCCGATAATTGCAACATGTAGCGCCAGATCTAAGCTATCCATACATGTCAAAATTACTGAATTTGGTTGATATTTCATGCAATTATGAATGAGTAAAGCAAGTCCATACCCCAGGGAATTTGACATGCATGGAGCAATAAATAGACGGTAACATGTACACAGATGTTGGCCGGAAAGAAAATAAACATTGCGAGGTTTGAATTTTCTCCACAAGTTTTAACTCTAAGAAGCCGCCGATAATTGCAACATGTAGCGCCAGATCTAAGCTATCCATACATGTCAAAATTACTGAATTTGGTTGATATTTCATGCAATTATGAATGAGTAAAGCAAGTCCATACCCCAGGGAATTTGACATGCATGGAGCAATAAATAGACGGTAACATGTACACAGATGTTGGCCGGAAAGAAAATAAACATTGCGAGGTTTGACTTTTCTCCACAAGTGTTAACTCTAAGAAGCCGCCGATAATTGCAACATGTAGCGCCAGATCTAAGCTATCCATACATGTCAAAATTACTGAATTTGGTTGATATTTCATGCAATTATGAATGAGTAAAGCAAGTCCATACCCCAGGGAATTTGACAGGCATGGAGCAATAAATAAAAGGTAATCTGCACACAGATGTTGGCCGGAAAGAAAATAAACATTGCGAGGTTTGACTTTTCTCCACAAGTGTTAACTCTAAGAAGCCGCCGATAATTGCAACATGTAGCGCCAGATCTAAGCTATCCATACATGTCAAAATTACTGTATTTGGTTGATATTTCATGCAATTATGAATGAGTAAAGCAAGTCCATACCCCAGGGAATTTGACATGCATGGAGCAATAAATAGACGGTAACATGTACACAGATGTTGGCCGGAAAGAAAATAAACATTGCGAGGTTTGACTTTTCTCCACAAGTGTTAACTCTAAGAAGCCGCCGATAATTGCAACATGTAGCGCCAGATCTAAGCTATCCATACATGTCAAAATTACTGAATTTGGTTGATATTTCATGCAATTATGAATGAGTAAAGCAAGTCCATACCCCAGGGAATTTGACATGCATGGAGCAATAAATAGACGGTAACATGTACACAGATGTTGGCCGGAAAGAAAATAAACATTGCGAGGTTTGAATTTTCTCCACAAGTTTTAACTCTAAGAAGCCGCCGATAATTGCAACATGTAGCGCCAGATCTAAGCTATCCATACATGTCAAAATTACTGAATTTGGTTGATATTTCATGCAATTATGAATGAGTAAAGCAAGTCCATACCCCAGGGAATTTGACATGCATGGAGCAATAAATAGACGGTAACATGTACACAGATGTTGGCCGGAAAGAAAATAAACATTGCGAGGTTTGAATTTTCTCCACAAGTGTTAACTCTAAGAAGCCGCCGATAATTGCAACATGTAGCGCCAGATCTAAGCTATCCATACATGTCAAAATTACTGAATTTGGTTGATATTTCATGCAATTATGAATGAGTAAAGCAAGTCCATACCCCAGGGAATTTGACATGCATGGAGCAATAAATAGACGGTAACATGTACACAGATGTTGGCCGGAAAGAAAATAAACATTGCGAGGTTTGAATTTTCTCCACAAGTTTTAACTCTAAGAAGCCGCCGATAATTGCAACATGTAGCGCCAGATCTAAGCTATCCATACATGTCAAAATTACTGAATTTGGTTGATATTTCATGCAATTATGAATGAGTAAAGCAAGTCCATACCCCAGGGAATTTGACATGCATGGAGCAATAAATAGACGGTAACATGTACACAGATGTTGGCCGGAAAGAAAATAAACATTGCGAGGTTTGACTTTTCTCCACAAGTGTTAACTCTAAGAAGCCGCCGATAATTGCAACATGTAGCGCCAGATCTAAGCTATCCATACATGTCAAAATTACTGAATTTGGTTGATATTTCATGCAATTATGAATGAGTAAAGCAAGTCCATACCCCAGGGAATTTGACATGCATGGAGCAATAAATAGACGGTAACATGTACACAGATGTTGGCCGGAAAGAAAATAAACATTGCGAGGTTTGACTTTTCTCCACAAGTGTTAACTCTAAGAAGCCGCCGATAATTGCAACATGTAGCGCCAGATCTAAGCTATCCATACATGTCAAAATTACTGAATTTGGTTGATATTTCATGCAATTATGAATGAGTAAAGCAAGTCCATACCCCAGGGAATTTGACAGGCATGGAGCAATAAATAAAAGGTAATCTGCACACAGATGTTGGCCGGAAAGAAAATAAACATTGCGAGGTTTGACTTTTCTCCACAAGTGTTAACTCTAAGAAGCCGCCGATAATTGCAACATGTAGCGCCAGATCTAAGCTATCCATACATGTCAAAATTACTGTATTTGGTTGATATTTCATGCAATTATGAATGAGTAAAGCAAGTCCATACCCCAGGGAATTTGACATGCATGGAGCAATAAATAGACGGTAACATGTACACAGATGTTGGCCGGAAAGAAAATAAACATTGCGAGGTTTGACTTTTCTCCACAAGTGTTAACTCTAAGAAGCCGCCGATAATTGCAACATGTAGCGCCAGATCTAAGCTATCCATACATGTCAAAATTACTGAATTTGGTTGATATTTCATGCAATTATGAATGAGTAAAGCAAGTCCATACCCCAGGGAATTTGACATGCATGGAGCAATAAATAGACGGTAACATGTACACAGATGTTGGCCGGAAAGAAAATAAACATTGCGAGGTTTGAATTTTCTCCACAAGTTTTAACTCTAAGAAGCCGCCGATAATTGCAACATGTAGCGCCAGATCTAAGCTATCCATACATGTCAAAATTACTGAATTTGGTTGATATTTCATGCAATTATGAATGAGTAAAGCAAGTCCATACCCCAGGGAATTTGACATGCATGGAGCAATAAATAGACGGTAACATGTACACAGATGTTGGCCGGAAAGAAAATAAACATTGCGAGGTTTGACTTTTCTCCACAAGTGTTAACTCTAAGAAGCCGCCGATAATTGCAACATGTAGCGCCAGATCTAAGCTATCCATACATGTCAAAATTACTGAATTTGGTTGATATTTCATGCAATTATGAATGAGTAAAGCAAGTCCATACCCCAGGGAATTTGACATGCATGGAGCAATAAATAGACGGTAACATGTACACAGATGTTGGCCGGAAAGAAAATAAACATTGCGAGGTTTGAATTTTCTCCACAAGTTTTAACTCTAAGAAGCCGCCGATAATTGCAACATGTAGCGCCAGATCTAAGCTATCCATACATGTCAAAATTACTGAATTTTGTTGATATTTCATGCAATTATGAATGAGTAAAGCAAGTCCATACCCCAGGGAATTTGACAGGCATGGAGCAATAAATAAAAGGTAATCTGCACACAGATGTTGGCCGGAAAGAAAATAAACATTGCGAGGTTTGACTTTTCTCCACAAGTGTTAACTCTAAGAAGCCGCCGATAATTGCAACATGTAGCGCCAGATCTAAGCTATCCATACATGTCAAAATTACTGTATTTGGTTGATATTTCATGCAATTATGAATGAGTAAAGCAAGTCCATACCCCAGGGAATTTGACATGCATGGAGCAATAAATAGACGGTAACATGTACACAGATGTTGGCCGGAAAGAAAATAAACATTGCGAGGTTTGACTTTTCTCCACAAGTGTTAACTCTAAGAAGCCGCCGATAATTGCAACATGTAGCGCCAGATCTAAGCTATCCATACATGTCAAAATTACTGAATTTGGTTGATATTTCATGCAATTATGAATGAGTAAAGCAAGTCCATACCCCAGGGAATTTGACATGCATGGAGCAATAAATAGACGGTAACATGTACACAGATGTTGGCCGGAAAGAAAATAAACATTGCGAGGTTTGAATTTTCTCCACAAGTTTTAACTCTAAGAAGCCGCCGATAATTGCAACATGTAGCGCCAGATCTAAGCTATCGATACATGTCAAAATTACTGAATTTGGTTGATATTTCATGCAATTATGAATGAGTAAAGCAAGTCCATACCCCAGGGAATTTGACATGCATGGAGCAATAAATAGACGGTAACATGTACACAGATGTTGGCCGGAAAGAAAATAAACATTGCGAGGTTTGACTTTTCTCCACAAGTGTTAACTCTAAGAAGCCGCCGATAATTGCAACATGTAGCGCCAGATCTAAGCTATCCATACATGTCAAAATTACTGAATTTGGTTGATATTTCATGCAATTATGAATGAGTAAAGCAAGTCCATACCCCAGGGAATTTGACATGCATGGAGCAATAAATAGACGGTAACATGTACACAGATGTTGGCCGGAAAGAAAATAAACATTGCGAGGTTTGAATTTTCTCCACAAGTTTTAACTCTAAGAAGCCGCCGATAATTGCAACATGTAGCGCCAGATCTAAGCTATCCATACATGTCAAAATTACTGAATTTGGTTGATATTTCATGCAATTATGAATGAGTAAAGCAAGTCCATACCCCAGGGAATTTGACATGCATGGAGCAATAAATAGACGGTAACATGTACACAGATGTTGGCCGGAAAGAAAATAAACATTGCGAGGTTTGAATTTTCTCCACAAGTGTTAACTCTAAGAAGCCGCCGATAATTGCAACATGTAGCGCCAGATCTAAGCTATCCATACATGTCAAAATTACTGAATTTGGTTGATATTTCATGCAATTATGAATGAGTAAAGCAAGTCCATACCCCAGGGAATTTGACAGGCATGGAGCAATAAATAAAAGGTAATCTGCACACAGATGTTGGCCGGAAAGAAAATAAACATTGCGAGGTTTGACTTTTCTCCACAAGTGTTAACTCTAAGAAGCCGCCGATAATTGCAACATGTAGCGCCAGATCTAAGCTATCCATACATGTCAAAATTACTGAATTTGGTTGATATTTCATGCAATTATGAATGAGTAAAGCAAGTCCATACCCCAGGGAATTTGACATGCATGGAGCAATAAATAGACGGTAACATGTACACAGATGTTGGCCGGAAAGAAAATAAACATTGCGAGGTTTGAATTTTCTCCACAAGTTTTAACTCTAAGAAGCCGCCGATAATTGCAACATGTAGCGCCAGATCTAAGCTATCCATACATGTCAAAATTACTGAATTTGGTTGATATTTCATGCAATTATGAATGAGTAAAGCAAGTCCATACCCCAGGGAATTTGACATGCATGGAGCAATAAATAGACGGTAACATGTACACAGATGTTGGCCGGAAAGAAAATAAACATTGCGAGGTTTGAATTTTCTCCACAAGTTTTAACTCTAAGAAGCCGCCGATAATTGCAACATGTAGCGCCAGATCTAAGCTATCCATACATGTCAAAATTACTGAATTTGGTTGATATTTCATGCAATTATGAATGAGTAAAGCAAGTCCATACCCCAGGGAATTTGACATGCATGGAGCAATAAATAAAAGGTAATCTGCACACAGATGTTGGCCGGAAAGAAAATAAACATTGCGAGGTTTGAATTTTCTCCACAAGTTTTAACTCTAAGAAGCCGCCGATAATTGCAACATGTAGCGCCAGATCTAAGCTATCCATACATGTCAAAATTACTGTATTTGGTTGATATTTCATGCAATTATGAATGAGTAAAGCAAGTCCATACCCCAGGGAATTTGACATGCATGGAGCAATAAATAGACGGTAACATGTACACAGATGTTGGCCGGAAAGAAAATAAACATTGCGAGGTTTGACTTTTCTCCACAAGTGTTAACTCTAAGAAGCCGCCGATAATTGCAACATGTAGCGCCAGATCTAAGCTATCCATACATGTCAAAATTACTGAATTTGGTTGATATTTCATGCAATTATGAATGAGTAAAGCAAGTCCATACCCCAGGGAATTTGACAGGCATGGAGCAAAAAATACAAGGTAATCTGCACACAGATGTTGGCCGGGAAGAAAATAAACATTGCGAGGTTTGACTTTTCTCCACAAGTGTTAACTCTAAGAAGCCGCCGATAATTGCAACATGTAGCGCCAGATCTAAGCTATCCATACATGTCAAAATTACTGAATTTGGTTGATATTTCATGCAATTATGAATGAGTAAAGCAAGTCCATACCCCAGGGAATTTGACAGGCATGGAGCAATAAATAATAGGTAATCTGCACACAGATGTTGGCCGGGAAGAAAATAAACATTGCGAGGTTTGACTTTTCTCCACAAGTGTTAACTCTAAGAAGCCGCCGATAATTGCAACATGTAGCGCCAGATCTAAGCTATCCATACATGTCAAAATTACTGAATTTGATTGATATTTCATGCAATTATGAATGAGTAAAGCAAGTCCATACCCCAGGGAATTTGACAGGCATGGAGCAATAAATAAAAGGTAATCTGCACACAGATGTTGGCCGGAAAGAAAATAAACATTGCGAGGTTTGAATTTTCTCCACAAGTGTTAACTCTAAGAAGCCGCCGATAATTGCAACATGTAGCGCCAGATCTAAGCTATCCATACATGTCAAAATTACTGAATTTGGTTGATATTTCATGCAATTATGAATGAGTAAAGCAAGTCCATACCCCAGGGAATTTGACATGCATGGAGCAATAAATAGACGGTAACATGTACACAGATGTTGGCCGGAAAGAAAATAAACATTGCGAGGTTTGAATTTTCTCCACAAGTTTTAACTCTAAGAAGCCGCCGATAATTGCAACATGTAGCGCCAGATCTAAGCTATCCATACATGTCAAAATTACTGTATTTGGTTGATATTTCATGCAATTATGAATGAGTAAAGCAAGTCCATACCCCAGGGAATTTGACATGCATGGAGCAATAAATAGACGGTAACATGTACACAGATGTTGGCCGGAAAGAAAATAAACATTGCGAGGTTTGACTTTTCTCCACAAGTGTTAACTCTAAGAAGCCGCCGATAATTGCAACATGTAGCGCCAGATCTAAGCTATCCATACATGTCAAAATTACTGAATTTGGTTGATATTTCATGCAATTATGAATGAGTAAAGCAAGTCCATACCCCAGGGAATTTGACAGGCATGGAGCAATAAATAAAAGGTAATCTGCACACAGATGTTGGCTGGGAAGAAAATAAACATTGCGAGGTTTGAATTGTCTCCACAAGTGTTAACTCTAAGAAGCCGCCGATAATTGCAACATGTAGCGCCAGATCTAAGCTATCCATACATGTCAAAATTACTGAATTTGGTTGATATTTCATGCAATTATGAATGAGTAAAGCAAGTCCATACCCCAGGGAATTTGACATGCATGGAGCAATAAATAGACGGTAACATGTACACAGATGTTGGCCGGAAAGAAAATAAACATTGCGAGGTTTGAATTTTCTCCACAAGTTTTAACTCTAAGAAGCCACCGATAATTGCAACATGTAGCGCCAGATCTAAGCTATCCATACATGTCAAAATTACTGAATTTGGTTGATATTTCATGCAATTATGAATGAGTAAAGCAAGTCCATACCCCAGGGAATTTGACAGGCATGGAGCAATAAATAAAAGGTAATCTGCACACAGATGTTGGCCGGAAAGAAAATAAACATTGCGAGGTTTGACTTTTCTCCACAAGTGTTAACTCTAAGAAGCCGCCGATAATTGCAACATGTAGCGCCAGATCTAAGCTATCCATACATGTCAAAATTACTGAATTTGGTTGATATTTCATGCAATTATGAATGAGTAAAGCAAGTCCATACCCCAGGGAATTTGACATGCATGGAGCAATAAATAGACGGTAACATGTACACAGATGTTGGCCGGAAAGAAAATAAACATTGCGAGGTTTGAATTTTCTCCACAAGTTTTAACTCTAAGAAGCCGCCGATAATTGCAACATGTAGCGCCAGATCTAAGCTATCCATACATGTCAAAATTACTGAATTTGGTTGATATTTCATGCAATTATGAATGAGTAAAGCAAGTCCATACCCCAGGGAATTTGACATGCATGGAGCAATAAATAGACGGTAACATGTACACAGATGTTGGCCGGAAAGAAAATAAACATTGCGAGGTTTGAATTTTCTCCACAAGTTTTAACTCTAAGAAGCCGCCGATAATTGCAACATGTAGCGCCAGATCTAAGCTATCCATACATGTCAAAATTACTGAATTTGGTTGATATTTCATGCAATTATGAATGAGTAAAGCAAGTCCATACCCCAGGGAATTTGACATGCATGGAGCAATAAATAAAAGGTAATCTGCACACAGATGTTGGCCGGAAAGAAAATAAACATTGCGAGGTTTGAATTTTCTCCACAAGTTTTAACTCTAAGAAGCCGCCGATAATTGCAACATGTAGCGCCAGATCTAAGCTATCCATACATGTCACAATTACTGTATTTGGTTGATATTTCATGCAATTATGAATGAGTAAAGCAAGTCCATACCCCAGGGAATTTGACAGGCATGGAGCAATAAATAGACGGTAACATGTACACAGATGTTGGCCGGAAAGAAAATAAACATTGCGAGGTTTGACTTTTCTCCACAAGTGTTAACTCTAAGAAGCCGCCGATAATTGCAACATGTAGCGCCAGATCTAAGCTATCCATACATGTCAAAATTACTGAATTTGGTTGATATTTCATGCAATTATGAATGAGTAAAGCAAGTCCATACCCCAGGGAATTTGACAGGCATGGAGCAAAAAATACAAGGTAATCTGCACACAGATGTTGGCCGGGAAGAAAATAAACATTGCGAGGTTTGACTTTTCTCCACAAGTGTTAACTCTAAGAAGCCGCCGATAATTGCAACATGTAGCGCCAGATCTAAGCTATCCATACATGTCAAAATTACTGAATTTGATTGATATTTCATGCAATTATGAATGAGTAAAGCAAGTCCATACCCCAGGGAATTTGACAGGCATGGAGCAATAAATAAAAGGTAATCTGCACACAGATGTTGGCCGGAAAGAAAATAAACATTGCGAGGTTTGAATTTTCTCCACAAGTGTTAACTCTAAGAAGCCGCCGATAATTGCAACATGTAGCGCCAGATCTAAGCTATCCATACATGTCAAAATTACTGAATTTGGTTGATATTTCATGCAATTATGAATGAGTAAAGCAAGTCCATACCCCAGGGAATTTGACATGCATGGAGCAATAAATAGACGGTAACATGTACACAGATGTTGGCCGGAAAGAAAATAAACATTGCGAGGTTTGACTTTTCTCCACAAGTGTTAACTCTAAGAAGCCGCCGATAATTGCAACATGTAGCGCCAGATCTAAGCTATCCATACATGTCAAAATTACTGAATTTGATTGATATTTCATGCAATTATGAATGAGTAAAGCAAGTCCATACCCCAGGGAATTTGACAGGCATGGAGCAATAAATAAAAGGTAATCTGCACACAGATGTTGGCCGGAAAGAAAATAAACATTGCGAGGTTTGAATTTTCTCCACAAGTGTTAACTCTAAGAAGCCGCCGATAATTGCAACATGTAGCGCCAGATCTAAGCTATCCATACATGTCAAAATTACTGAATTTGGTTGATATTTCATGCAATTATGAATGAGTAAAGCAAGTCCATACCCCAGGGAATTTGACATGCATGGAGCAATAAATAGACGGTAACATGTACACAGATGTTGGCCGGAAAGAAAATAAACATTGCGAGGTTTGAATTTTCTCCACAAGTTTTAACTCTAAGAAGCCGCCGATAATTGCAACATGTAGCGCCAGATCTAAGCTATCCATACATGTCAAAATTACTGAATTTGGTTGATATTTCATGCAATTATGAATGAGTAAAGCAAGTCCATACCCCAGGGAATTTGACATGCATGGAGCAATAAATAGACGGTAACATGTACACAGATGTTGGCCGGAAAGAAAATAAACATTGCGAGGTTTGACTTTTCTCCACAAGTGTTAACTCTAAGAAGCCGCCGATAATTGCAACATGTAGCGCCAGATCTAAGCTATCCATACATGTCAAAATTACTGAATTTGGTTGATATTTCATGCAATTATGAATGAGTAAAGCAAGTCCATACCCCAGGGAATTTGACAGGCATGGAGCAATAAATAAAAGGTAATCTGCACACAGATGTTGGCCGGGAAGAAAATAAACATTGCGAGGTTTGACTTTTCTCCACAAGTGTTAACTCTAAGAAGCCGCCGATAATTGCAACATGTAGCGCCAGATCTAAGCTATCCATACATGTCAAAATTACTGAATTTGATTGATATTTCATGCAATTATGAATGAGTAAAGCAAGTCCATACCCCAGGGAATTTGACATGCATGGAGCAATAAATAGACGGTAACATGTACACAGATGTTGGCCGGAAAGAAAATAAACATTGCGAGGTTTGACTTTTCTCCACAAGTGTTAACTCTAAGAAGCCGCCGATAATTGCAACATGTAGCGCCAGATCTAAGCTATCCATACATGTCAAAATTACTGAATTTGGTTGATATTTCATGCAATTATGAATGAGTAAAGCAAGTCCATACCCCAGGGAATTTGACATGCATGGAGCAATAAATAGACGGTAACATGTACACAGATGTTGGCCGGAAAGAAAATAAACATTGCGAGGTTTGAATTTTCTCCACAAGTTTTAACTCTAAGAAGCCGCCGATAATTGCAACATGTAGCGCCAGATCTAAGCTATCCATACATGTCAAAATTACTGAATTTGGTTGATATTTCATGCAATTATGAATGAGTAAAGCAAGTCCATACCCCAGGGAATTTGACAGGCATGGAGCAATAAATAAAAGGTAATCTGCACACAGATGTTGGCCGGAAAGAAAATAAACATTGCGAGGTTTGACTTTTCTCCACAAGTGTTAACTCTAAGAAGCCGCCGATAATTGCAACATGTAGCGCCAGATCTAAGCTATCCATACATGTCAAAATTACTGTATTTGGTTGATATTTCATGCAATTATGAATGAGTAAAGCAAGTCCATACCCCAGGGAATTTGACAGGCATGGAGCAATAAATAAAAGGTAATCTGCACACAGATGTTGGCCGGGAAGAAAATAAACATTGCGAGGTTTGACTTTTCTCCACAAGTGTTAACTCTAAGAAGCCGCCGATAATTGCAACATGTAGCGCCAGATCTAAGCTATCCATACATGTCAAAATTACTGAATTTGGTTGATATTTCATGCAATTATGAATGAGTAAAGCAAGTCCATACCCCAGGGAATTTGACATGCATGGAGCAATAAATAGACGGTAACATGTACACAGATGTTGGCCGGAAAGAAAATAAACATTGCGAGGTTTGAATTTTCTCCACAAGTTTTAACTCTAAGAAGCCGCCGATAATTGCAACATGTAGCGCCAGATCTAAGCTATCCATACATGTCAAAATTACTGAATTTGGTTGATATTTCATGCAATTATGAATGAGTAAAGCAAGTCCATACCCCAGGGAATTTGACATGCATGGAGCAATAAATAGACGGTAACATGTACACAGATGTTGGCCGGAAAGAAAATAAACATTGCGAGGTTTGACTTTTCTCCACAAGTGTTAACTCTAAGAAGCCGCCGATAATTGCAACATGTAGCGCCAGATCTAAGCTATCCATACATGTCAAAATTACTGAATTTGGTTGATATTTCATGCAATTATGAATGAGTAAAGCAAGTCCATACCCCAGGGAATTTGACAGGCATGGAGCAATAAATAAAAGGTAATCTGCACACAGATGTTGGCCGGGAAGAAAATAAACATTGCGAGGTTTGACTTTTCTCCACAAGTGTTAACTCTAAGAAGCCGCCGATAATTGCAACATGTAGCGCCAGATCTAAGCTATCCATACATGTCAAAATTACTGAATTTGATTGATATTTCATGCAATTATGAATGAGTAAAGCAAGTCCATACCCCAGGGAATTTGACATGCATGGAGCAATAAATAGACGGTAACATGTACACAGATGTTGGCCGGAAAGAAAATAAACATTGCGAGGTTTGACTTTTCTCCACAAGTGTTAACTCTAAGAAGCCGCCGATAATTGCAACATGTAGCGCCAGATCTAAGCTATCCATACATGTCAAAATTACTGAATTTGGTTGATATTTCATGCAATTATGAATGAGTAAAGCAAGTCCATACCCCAGGGAATTTGACAGGCATGGAGCAATAAATAAAAGGTAATCTGCACACAGATGTTGGCCGGGAAGAAAATAAACATTGCGAGGTTTGACTTTTCTCCACAAGTGTTAACTCTAAGAAGCCGCCGATAATTGCAACATGTAGCGCCAGATCTAAGCTATCCATACATGTCAAAATTACTGAATTTGATTGATATTTCATGCAATTATGAATGAGTAAAGCAAGTCCATACCCCAGGGAATTTGACAGGCATGGAGCAATAAATAAAAGGTAATCTGCACACAGATGTTGGCCGGAAAGAAAATAAACATTGCGAGGTTTGACTTTTCTCCACAAGTGTTAACTCTAAGAAGCCGCCGATAATTGCAACATGTAGCGCCAGATCTAAGCTATCCATACATGTCAAAATTACTGAATTTGGTTGATATTTCATGCAATTATGAATGAGTAAAGCAAGTCCATACCCCAGGGAATTTGACAGGCATGGAGCAATAAATAAAAGGTAATCTGCACACAGATGTTGGCCGGGAAGAAAATAAACATTGCGAGGTTTGACTTTTCTCCACAAGTGTTAACTCTAAGAAGCCGCCGATAATTGCAACATGTAGCGCCAGATCTAAGCTATCCATACATGTCAAAATTACTGAATTTGATTGATATTTCATGCAATTATGAATGAGTAAAGCAAGTCCATACCCCAGGGAATTTGACAGGCATGGAGCAATAAATAAAAGGTAATCTGCACACAGATGTTGGCCGGGAAGAAAATAAACATTGCGAGGTTTGACTTTTCTCCACAAGTGTTAACTCTAAGAAGCCGCCGATAATTGCAACATGTAGCGCCAGATCTAAGCTATCCATACATGTCAAAATTACTGAATTTGATTGATATTTCATGCAATTATGAATGAGTAAAGCAAGTCCATACCCCAGGGAATTTGACAGGCATGGAGCAATAAATAAAAGGTAATCTGCACACAGATGTTGGCCGGAAAGAAAATAAACATTGCGAGGTTTGAATTTTCTCCACAAGTGTTAACTCTAAGAAGCCGCCGATAATTGCAACATGTAGCGCCAGATCTAAGCTATCCATACATGTCAAAATTACTAATTTGGTTGATATTTCATGCAATTATGAATGAGTAAAGCAAGTCCATACCCCAGGGAATTTGACATGCATGGAGCAATAAATAGACGGTAACATGTACACAGATGTTGGCCGGAAAGAAAATAAACATTGCGAGGTTTGAATTTTCTCCACAAGTTTTAACTCTAAGAAGCCGCCGATAATTGCAACATGTAGCGCCAGATCTAAGCTATCCATACATGTCAAAATTACTGAATTTGGTTGATATTTCATGCAATTATGAATGAGTAAAGCAAGTCCATACCCCAGGGAATTTGACATGCATGGAGCAATAAATAAAAGGTAATCTGCACACAGATGTTGGCCGGAAAGAAAATAAACATTGCGAGGTTTGAATTTTCTCCACAAGTTTTAACTCTAAGAAGCCGCCGATAATTGCAACATGTAGCGCCAGATCTAAGCTATCCATACATGTCAAAATTACTGAATTTGGTTGATATTTCATGCAATTATGAATGAGTAAAGCAAGTCCATACCCCAGGGAATTTGACAGGCATGGAGCAATAAATAAAAGGTAATCTGCACACAGATGTTGGCCGGAAAGAAAATAAACATTGCGAGGTTTGACTTTTCTCCACAAGTGTTAACTCTAAGAAGCCGCCGATAATTGCAACATGTAGCGCCAGATCTAAGCTATCCATACATGTCAAAATTACTGAATTTGGTTGATATTTCATGCAATTATGAATGAGTAAAGCAAGTCCATACCCCAGGGAATTTGACATGCATGGAGCAATAAATAGACGGTAACATGTACACAGATGTTGGCCGGAAAGAAAATAAACATTGCGAGGTTTGAATTTTCTCCACAAGTTTTAACTCTAAGAAGCCGCCGATAATTGCAACATGTAGCGCCAGATCTAAGCTATCCATACATGTCAAAATTACTGAATTTGGTTGATATTTCATGCAATTATGAATGAGTAAAGCAAGTCCATACCCCAGGGAATTTGACATGCATGGAGCAATAAATAGACGGTAACATGTACACAGATGTTGGCCGGAAAGAAAATAAACATTGCGAGGTTTGACTTTTCTCCACAAGTGTTAACTCTAAGAAGCCGCCGATAATTGCAACATGTAGCGCCAGATCTAAGCTATCCATACATGTCAAAATTACTGAATTTGGTTGATATTTCATGCAATTATGAATGAGTAAAGCAAGTCCATACCCCAGGGAATTTGACAGGCATGGAGCAATAAATAAAAGGTAATCTGCACACAGATGTTGGCCGGGAAGAAAATAAACATTGCGAGGTTTGACTTTTCTCCACAAGTGTTAACTCTAAGAAGCCGCCGATAATTGCAACATGTAGCGCCAGATCTAAGCTATCCATACATGTCAAAATTACTGAATTTGATTGATATTTCATGCAATTATGAATGAGTAAAGCAAGTCCATACCCCAGGGAATTTGACATGCATGGAGCAATAAATAGACGGTAACATGTACACAGATGTTGGCCGGAAAGAAAATAAACATTGCGAGGTTTGACTTTTCTCCACAAGTGTTAACTCTAAGAAGCCGCCGATAATTGCAACATGTAGCGCCAGATCTAAGCTATCCATACATGTCAAAATTACTGAATTTGGTTGATATTTCATGCAATTATGAATGAGTAAAGCAAGTCCATACCCCAGGGAATTTGACAGGCATGGAGCAATAAATAAAAGGTAATCTGCACACAGATGTTGGCCGGGAAGAAAATAAACATTGCGAGGTTTGACTTTTCTCCACAAGTGTTAACTCTAAGAAGCCGCCGATAATTGCAACATGTAGCGCCAGATCTAAGCTATCCATACATGTCAAAATTACTGAATTTGATTGATATTTCATGCAATTATGAATGAGTAAAGCAAGTCCATACCCCAGGGAATTTGACAGGCATGGAGCAATAAATAAAAGGTAATCTGCACACAGATGTTGGCCGGGAAGAAAATAAACATTGCGAGGTTTGACTTTTCTCCACAAGTGTTAACTCTAAGAAGCCGCCGATAATTGCAACATGTAGCGCCAGATCTAAGCTATCCATACATGTCAAAATTACTGAATTTGATTGATATTTCATGCAATTATGAATGAGTAAAGCAAGTCCATACCCCAGGGAATTTGACAGGCATGGAGCAATAAATAAAAGGTAATCTGCACACAGATGTTGGCCGGAAAGAAAATAAACATTGCGAGGTTTGAATTTTCTCCACAAGTGTTAACTCTAAGAAGCCGCCGATAATTGCAACATGTAGCGCCAGATCTAAGCTATCCATACATGTCAAAATTACTAATTTGGTTGATATTTCATGCAATTATGAATGAGTAAAGCAAGTCCATACCCCAGGGAATTTGACATGCATGGAGCAATAAATAGACGGTAACATGTACACAGATGTTGGCCGGAAAGAAAATAAACATTGCGAGGTTTGAATTTTCTCCACAAGTTTTAACTCTAAGAAGCCGCCGATAATTGCAACATGTAGCGCCAGATCTAAGCTATCCATACATGTCAAAATTACTGAATTTGGTTGATATTTCATGCAATTATGAATGAGTAAAGCAAGTCCATACCCCAGGGAATTTGACATGCATGGAGCAATAAATAAAAGGTAATCTGCACACAGATGTTGGCCGGAAAGAAAATAAACATTGCGAGGTTTGAATTTTCTCCACAAGTTTTAACTCTAAGAAGCCGCCGATAATTGCAACATGTAGCGCCAGATCTAAGCTATCCATACATGTCAAAATTACTGAATTTGGTTGATATTTCATGCAATTATGAATGAGTAAAGCAAGTCCATACCCCAGGGAATTTGACAGGCATGGAGCAATAAATAAAAGGTAATCTGCACACAGATGTTGGCCGGAAAGAAAATAAACATTGCGAGGTTTGACTTTTCTCCACAAGTGTTAACTCTAAGAAGCCGCCGATAATTGCAACATGTAGCGCCAGATCTAAGCTATCCATACATGTCAAAATTACTGAATTTGGTTGATATTTCATGCAATTATGAATGAGTAAAGCAAGTCCATACCCCAGGGAATTTGACATGCATGGAGCAATAAATAGACGGTAACATGTACACAGATGTTGGCCGGAAAGAAAATAAACATTGCGAGGTTTGAATTTTCTCCACAAGTTTTAACTCTAAGAAGCCGCCGATAATTGCAACATGTAGCGCCAGATCTAAGCTATCCATACATGTCAAAATTACTGAATTTGGTTGATATTTCATGCAATTATGAATGAGTAAAGCAAGTCCATACCCCAGGGAATTTGACATGCATGGAGCAATAAATAGACGGTAACATGTACACAGATGTTGGCCGGAAAGAAAATAAACATTGCGAGGTTTGACTTTTCTCCACAAGTGTTAACTCTAAGAAGCCGCCGATAATTGCAACATGTAGCGCCAGATCTAAGCTATCCATACATGTCAAAATTACTGAATTTGGTTGATATTTCATGCAATTATGAATGAGTAAAGCAAGTCCATACCCCAGGGAATTTGACAGGCATGGAGCAATAAATAAAAGGTAATCTGCACACAGATGTTGGCCGGGAAGAAAATAAACATTGCGAGGTTTGACTTTTCTCCACAAGTGTTAACTCTAAGAAGCCGCCGATAATTGCAACATGTAGCGCCAGATCTAAGCTATCCATACATGTCAAAATTACTGAATTTGATTGATATTTCATGCAATTATGAATGAGTAAAGCAAGTCCATACCCCAGGGAATTTGACATGCATGGAGCAATAAATAGACGGTAACATGTACACAGATGTTGGCCGGAAAGAAAATAAACATTGCGAGGTTTGACTTTTCTCCACAAGTGTTAACTCTAAGAAGCCGCCGATAATTGCAACATGTAGCGCCAGATCTAAGCTATCCATACATGTCAAAATTACTGAATTTGGTTGATATTTCATGCAATTATGAATGAGTAAAGCAAGTCCATACCCCAGGGAATTTGACAGGCATGGAGCAATAAATAAAAGGTAATCTGCACACAGATGTTGGCCGGGAAGAAAATAAACATTGCGAGGTTTGACTTTTCTCCACAAGTGTTAACTCTAAGAAGCCGCCGATAATTGCAACATGTAGCGCCAGATCTAAGCTATCCATACATGTCAAAATTACTGAATTTGATTGATATTTCATGCAATTATGAATGAGTAAAGCAAGTCCATACCCCAGGGAATTTGACAGGCATGGAGCAATAAATAAAAGGTAATCTGCACACAGATGTTGGCCGGGAAGAAAATAAACATTGCGAGGTTTGACTTTTCTCCACAAGTGTTAACTCTAAGAAGCCGCCGATAATTGCAACATGTAGCGCCAGATCTAAGCTATCCATACATGTCAAAATTACTGAATTTGATTGATATTTCATGCAATTATGAATGAGTAAAGCAAGTCCATACCCCAGGGAATTTGACAGGCATGGAGCAATAAATAAAAGGTAATCTGCACACAGATGTTGGCCGGAAAGAAAATAAACATTGCGAGGTTTGAATTTTCTCCACAAGTGTTAACTCTAAGAAGCCGCCGATAATTGCAACATGTAGCGCCAGATCTAAGCTATCCATACATGTCAAAATTACTAATTTGGTTGATATTTCATGCAATTATGAATGAGTAAAGCAAGTCCATACCCCAGGGAATTTGACATGCATGGAGCAATAAATAGACGGTAACATGTACACAGATGTTGGCCGGAAAGAAAATAAACATTGCGAGGTTTGAATTTTCTCCACAAGTTTTAACTCTAAGAAGCCGCCGATAATTGCAACATGTAGCGCCAGATCTAAGCTATCCATACATGTCAAAATTACTGAATTTGGTTGATATTTCATGCAATTATGAATGAGTAAAGCAAGTCCATACCCCAGGGAATTTGACAGGCATGGAGCAATAAATAAAAGGTAATCTGCACACAGATGTTGGCCGGAAAGAAAATAAACATTGCGAGGTTTGAATTTTCTCCACAAGTGTTAACTCTAAGAAGCCGCCGATAATTGCAACATGTAGCGCCAGATCTAAGCTATCCATACATGTCAAAATTACTGAATTTGGTTGATATTTCAAGCAATTATGAATGAGTAAAGCAAGTCCATACCCCAGGGAATTTGACATGCATGGAGCAATAAATAGACGGTAACATGTACACAGATGTTGGCCGGAAAGAAAATAAACATTGCGAGGTTTGACTTTTCTCCACAAGTGTTAACTCTAAGAAGCCGCCGATAATTGCAACATGTAGCGCCAGATCTAAGCTATCCATACATGTCAAAATTACTGAATTTGATTGATATTTCATGCAATTATGAATGAGTAAAGCAAGTCCATACCCCAGGGAATTTGACAGGCATGGAGCAATAAATAAAAGGTAATCTGCACACAGATGTTGGCCGGAAAGAAAATAAACATTGCGAGGTTTGAATTTTCTCCACAAGTGTTAACTCTAAGAAGCCGCCGATAATTGCAACATGTAGCGCCAGATCTAAGCTATCCATACATGTCAAAATTACTGAATTTGGTTGATATTTCATGCAATTATGAATGAGTAAAGCAAGTCCATACCCCAGGGAATTTGACATGCATGGAGCAATAAATAGACGGTAACATGTACACAGATGTTGGCCGGAAAGAAAATAAACATTGCGAGGTTTGAATTTTCTCCACAAGTTTTAACTCTAAGAAGCCGCCGATAATTGCAACATGTAGCGCCAGATCTAAGCTATCCATACATGTCAAAATTACTGAATTTGGTTGATATTTCATGCAATTATGAATGAGTAAAGCAAGTCCATACCCCAGGGAATTTGACATGCATGGAGCAATAAATAGACGGTAACATGTACACAGATGTTGGCCGGAAAGAAAATAAACATTGCGAGGTTTGACTTTTCTCCACAAGTGTTAACTCTAAGAAGCCGCCGATAATTGCAACATGTAGCGCCAGATCTAAGCTATCCATACATGTCAAAATTACTGAATTTGGTTGATATTTCATGCAATTATGAATGAGTAAAGCAAGTCCATACCCCAGGGAATTTGACATGCATGGAGCAATAAATAGACGGTAACATGTACACAGATGTTGGCCGGAAAGAAAATAAACATTGCGAGGTTTGACTTTTCTCCACAAGTGTTAACTCTAAGAAGCCGCCGATAATTGCAACATGTAGCGCCAGATCTAAGCTATCCATACATGTCAAAATTACTGAATTTGATTGATATTTCATGCAATTATGAATGAGTAAAGCAAGTCCATACCCCAGGGAATTTGACAGGCATGGAGCAATAAATAAAAGGTAATCTGCACACAGATGTTGGCCGGAAAGAAAATAAACATTGCGAGGTTTGAATTTTCTCCACAAGTGTTAACTCTAAGAAGCCGCCGATAATTGCAACATGTAGCGCCAGATCTAAGCTATCCATACATGTCAAAATTACTGAATTTGGTTGATATTTCATGCAATTATGAATGAGTAAAGCAAGTCCATACCCCAGGGAATTTGACATGCATGGAGCAATAAATAGACGGTAACATGTACACAGATGTTGGCCGGAAAGAAAATAAACATTGCGAGGTTTGAATTTTCTCCACAAGTTTTAACTCTATGAAGCCGCCGATGATTGCAACATGTAGCGCCAGATCTAAGCTATCCATACATGTCAAAAGTACTGTATTTGGTTGATATTTCATGCAATTATGAATGAGTAAAGCAAGTCCATACCCCAGGGAATTTGACATGCATGGAGCAATAAATAGACGGTAACATGTACACAGATGTTGGCCGGAAAGAAAATAAACATTGCGAGGTTTGAATTTTCTCCACAAGTTTTAACTCTAAGAAGCCGCCGATGATTGCAACATGTAGCGCCAGATCTAAGCTATCCATACATGTCAAAATTACTGAATTTGGTTGATATTTCATGCAATTATGAATGAATAAAGCAAGTC
>JAZGUH010001034.1:0-153102 GCA_037893225.1 Hippasteria phrygiana | reverse complement strand
CAACCCACCATCAACCCACATCACCCCACATCAACCACCATCCCATCAACCCACCATCACCCACCATCAACCCACCATCAACCCACCATCAACCCACCATCAACCCCAACCATCAACCCCACCATCAACCCACCATCAACCCACCCATCAACCCCACCATCAACCCATCCATCAACCCACCATCAACCCACCATCAACCCCACCATCAACCCCACCATCAACCCACCATCAACCCCACATCAACCCACCATCAACCCACCATCAACCCCACCATCAACCCACCATCAACCCACCATCAACCCAGCCACCATCACCCCACCATCAACCCACCATCAACCCCACCATCAACCCACCATCAACCCACCATCAACCCCACCATCAACCCACCATCAGACCCACCATCAACCCACCATCAACCCCACCATCAAACCCACCATCAACCCCACCATCAACCCACCATCAACCCCACCATCAACCCCACCATCAACCCCACCATCAACCCACCATCAACCCACCATCAACCCCATCCCCACAAACCACAACACATCAACCCCACCCATCAACCCACCATGCAACCCACCATCAACCCACCATCAACCCCACCATCAACCCCACCATCAACCCACCATCAACCCCACCATCAACCCACCATCAACCCCACCATCACCCACCATCAACCCCACCATCAACCCACCATCAACCCCACCATCAACCCCGCCATCACCCACCATCAACCCCACCATCAACCCACATCAACCCACCATCAACCCACCATCAACCCACCATCACCCACCATCAACCCCACCATCAACCCACCATCACCCAACATCAACCCACCATCAACCCACCATCAACCACCATCAACCCACCATCAACCCCACCATCAACCACCATCAACCCACATCAACCCACCATCAACCACCATCAACCCCAACCATCAACCCACCATCAACCCACCATCAACCCCACCATCAACCCACCATCAACCCACCATCAACCCCACATCAACCCCACCATCAACCCACCATCAACCCCACCATCAACCCACCATCAACCCCACCATCAACCCCACCATCAACCCACATCAACCCACCATCAACCCCACCATCAACCCCACCATCAACCCCACCATCAACCCCACCATCAACCCACCATCAACCCCACCATCACCCATCATCAACCCCACCATCAACCCCAACCATCAACCCACCATCAACCCCACCATCAACCCACCATCAACCCCACCATCAACCCCACCATCAACCCCACCATCAACCCCACCATCAACCCACCATCAACCCCACCATCAACCCACCATCAACCCCACCATCAACCCCACCATCAACGCACCATCAACGCCCACCATCAACCCACCATCAACCCCACCATCAACCCCACCATCAACCCACCATCAACCCACCATCAACCCCACCATCAACCCACACCATCAACCCACCATCAACCCCACCATAAACCCACCATCAACCCACCATCAACCCCCACCATCAACCCACCATCAACCCCACCATCAACCCACCATCAACCCCACATCAACCCCACCATCAACCCACCATCAACCCCACCATCAACCCCACCATCAACCCACCATCCAACCCACCATCAACCCCACCATTCAACCCACCATCAAACCCCACCATCAACCCACCATCAACCCACCATCAACCCACCATCCACCCCACCATCAACCCACCATCAACCCACCATCACCCACCATCACCCACCATCAACCCCACCATCAACCCACCATCAACCCACCATCAACCCCACCATCAACCCACCATCAACCCCACCATCAACCCCACCATCAACCCACCATCAACCCCACCATCAACCCACCATCAACCCCACCATCAACCCACCATCAACCCCACCATCAACCCCACCATCAACCCCACCATCAACCACCATCCAACCCCACCATCAACCCCACCATCAACCCCACCATCAAACCCACCATCAACCCACCATCAACCCACCATCAACCCCACCATCAACCACCATCAACCCACCATCAACCCACCATCAACCCACCATCAACCCCACCCATCAACCCACCATCAACCCCACCATCAACCCACCATCAACCCCACCATCAACCCACCATCAACCCACCATCAACCCACCATCAACCCCACCATCAACCCCACCATCAACCCACATCAACCCCACAACACCCACCATCACCCCACCATCAACCCCACATCAACCCCACCATCAACCCCACCATCAACCCACCATCACCCCCACCATCAACCCCACCATCAACCCACCATCACCCCACCATCAACCCCACCATCAACCCCACCATCAAACCCCACCCATCAACCCACCATCACCCCACCATCAACCCACCATCAACCCCACCATCAACCCCCACCATCACCCACCATCAACCCCACCATCAACCCACCATCAACACCCACCATCAACCCCACCATCAACCCACCATCAACCCCACCATCAACCCCACCATCAACCCCACCATCAACTCCCCACCATCACCCACCATCAACCCCACCATCAACCCACCATCAACCCCCACCTTCAACCACACCATCAACCCCACCATCAACCCCCACCATCAACCCCACCATCAACCCACCATCAACCCCCACCATCAACCCACCATCAACCCCCAATCAACCCACCATCAACCCCACCATCAACCCACCATCAAACCCCACCATCAACCCCGCCCATCAACCCACCATCAACCCACCATCAACCCACCATCAACCCACCATCAACCCAACCATCAACCCACCATCAACCCACCATCAACCCACCATCAACCCACCATCAACCCCACCATCAACCCCACCATCAACCCACCATCAACCCACCATCAACCCACCATCAACCCCATCCATCAACCCACCATCAACCCCACCATCAACCCACCATCAACCCCACCATCAACCCCACCATCAACCCACCATCAACCCCACCATCAACCCACCATCAACCCACCATCAACCACCATCAACCCCACCATCAACCCACCATCAACCCCACCATCAACCCACCATCAACCCCACCATCAACCCACCATCAACCCACCATCAACCCACCATCAACCCCACCATCAACCCACCATCAACCCCACCATCAACCCCACCATCAACCCACCATCAACCCCACCATCAACCCCACCACCAAACCCACCATCAACCCCACCATCAACCCACCATCAACCCCACCATCAACCCACCATCAACCCCACAATCAACCCACCATCAACCCCACCATCAACCCCACCATCAACCCACCATCAACCCCACCATCAACCCCACCATCAACCCCACCATCAACCCCACCATCCCATCAACGCACCATCAACCCCACCATCAACCCACCATCAACCCCACCATCAACCCCACCATCAACCCACCATCAACCCCACCATCAACCCCACCATCAACCCCACCATCAACCCACCATCAACCCACCATCACCCACCATCAACCCCACCATCAACCCCACCATCAACCCACCATCACCCCACCATCAACCCACCATCAACCCCACCATCAACCCCACCATCAACCCACCCATCAACCCCACCATCAACCCACCATCAACCCACCATCAACCCACCATCAACCCACCATCAACCCCACCATCAACCCCACCATCAACCCACCATCAACCCCACCATCACCCACCATCAACCCCACATCAACCCACCATCAACCCACATCAACCCCACCATCAACCCCACCATCAACCCCACCATCAACCCACCATCAACCCCCACCATCAACCCACCATCAACCCCACCATCAACCCACCATCAACCCACCATCAACCCCACCATCAACCCACCATCAACCCCACCATCAACCCCACCATCAACCCACCATCAACCCCACCATCAACCCACCATCAACCCCACCATCAACCCCACCATCAACCACCATCACCCACCATCAACCCCACCATCAACCCCACCATCAACCCCACCATCAACCCACCATCAACCCCACCATCAACCCCACCATCAACCCACCATCACCCACCATCAACCCCACCATCAACCCACCATCAACCCACCATCAACCACCATCAACCCCACCATCAACCCACCATCAACCCCACCATCAACCCACCATCAACCCCACCATCACCCGCCACATCCCACCATCAACCCCACCATCAACCCCACCATCAACCCCACCATCAACCCACCACCATCACCCCACCATCAACCCCACCATCAACCCCACCATCAACCCCACCATCAACCCCACCATCAACCCACCATCAACCCCACCATACCCACCATCAACCCACCATCAACCCCACCATCAACCCACCATCAACCCACCATCAACCCACCAGCAACCCCACCATCAACCCACCATCAACCCCACCATCAACCCACCATCAACCCCACCATCAACCCCACCATCAACCCACCATCAACCCCACCATCAACCCGCCATCAACCCACCATCAACCCCACCATCAACCCACCATCAACCCCACCATCAACCCCACCATCAACCCACCATCAACCCCACCATCAACCCACCATCAACCCCACCATCAACCCCACCATCAACCCACCATCAACCCCACCATCAACCCACCATCAACCCACCATCAACCCACCATCAACCCCACATCAACCCACCATCAACCCCACCATCAACCCGCCATCAACCCCACCATCAACCCCACCATCAACCCCACCATCAACCCACCATCAACCCCACCATCAACCCCACCATCAACCCACCATCACCCCACCATCAACCCACCATCAACCCACCATCAACCCCACCATCAACCCACCATCAACCCACCATCAACCCACCATCAACCCCACCATCAACCCACCATCAACCCCACCATCAACCCCGCCATCAACCCACCATCAACCCCACCATCAACCCCACCATCAACCCCACCATCAACCCACCACCATCAACCCCACCATCAACCCCACATCAACCCCACCATCAACCCACCATCAACCCCACCACACCCACCATCAAACCCCACCATCAACCCACCATCAACCCACCCATCAACACCACCATCAACCCACCATCAACCCACCATCAACCCCACCATCAACCCCACCATCAACCCACCATCAACCCACCATCAACCCACCATCAACCCCACCATCAACCCCACCATCAACCCACCATCAACCCCACCATCAACCCCACCCATCAACCCCACCATCAACCCCACCATCAACCCACCATCAACCCCACCATCAAAACCCCACCATCAACCCACCATCAACCCCACCATCAACCCACCATCAACCCCACCATCAACCCCACCATCAACCCACCATCAACCCCACCATCAACCCACCATCAACCCCACCATCAACCCACCATCAACCCCACCATCAACCCACCATCAACCCCACCATCAACCCCGCCATCAACCCACCATCAACCCCACCATCAACCCCACCATCAACCCCACCATCAACCCACCACATCAACCCAACCATCAACCCCACCATCAACCCCACCATCAACCCCACCTTCAACCCCACCATCAACCCACCATCAACCCCACCATCAACCACCATCAACCCCACCATCAACCCACCATCAACCCCACCATCACCCCACCATCAACCCACCATCAACCCCATCAATACAGCCCCGAGATTTTTCAGCGAGCAATGAATCAAATATTTGAAGGCTTTGAAGGTGTGGAAGTCATCATGGATGACATTGTGGTATGGGTGTGAAAATGAGAAACAACATGATGAGCGACTGGAACGCGTACTGCACCGTGCTGCGGAGAGAGACATGAAGCTGAATCCTCGTAAATGTCGCTTCAAAGTCGCAAATGTCACATACATTGGCCACACTCTCACCCCAGAAGGCTGAAACCAGACGAACAGAAAAATATCACAAGCCTGCAGGGAGCCCACCAACAAAACTGAACTGCAGCAATTTCTGGGTATGGTTAATTTACCTTGGAAAGTTTGTAGCTAACATGGCTGGTATCACAGCTCCGTTCAAAAAGCTAATGGGGGAAAGACACCGCATGGCACTAGGACATCCGAGCAACAGTTCAGCTTTGAAAAGCTGAAGAAGCTGGTCAGTGAAGCACCAGTTTTGCAGTATTATGATGTTGCCAATGCGAAGAGCGAATCCCTTGCGGCGTGGGTTCGGGCCCGCTTATTCTAGATGCTCTGCGGTGCGATCTGAGGCAATTTCTGACCACTTTAACAAATTGTTTGGGAACAAAAGATCATCATTATTAAACATCATTTTCGAGTTTGAAGTAATTGAATCAACTATTTTGAGCTATAGAATCAAATATAGGCTACAATTTTTATTCGGGACGACAAAAAGTGGGGGTGGGGGAGGGGAACAAACGATATGATATCCCCCCACTTTAAATAGTATGTGTTCGGTGCTTGGGGGTGTTAGTTGTATGTTTTTCCAAAATGATTCCCGAGTTTAGGTCAGGTCACCCTACTCAAAAAAAAAAAAACATTAATAAAAAAACAATTCAAAAAACATTAATTAAAAAAAATAAAAAATAACAAAAAGGGGTCCAGACCCCCTGGACCCCCCCCCCCCCCCCCTGAATCCGCCTGTGCAACCGGTGCCCGCCTGTACTCCAGAGGTGCCCGTTTTAAACATTTCTGTTTTTACACTTCATGTACCCTACCGGTGCCCGCCTGTACTCCAGAGGCACCCATTATATATATTTCTTTTTTTTCACTATATGTCCCCAACCGGTGCCCACCTGTACTCCCCGGGTGCCGTTATATAATTCATTGCTCTACCGGATTGGAGCCCAGATACCGCTTACCGTACCTGGGCTCCAATCCGGTAGGGCGATGAATAATATAACATATGACGTTTAACCAGAGTGGCTTTGTGTATACGCACGGCCCGACGCGCATGTACCACCACCGCATGTTTATAACTTTTGGCTTGGGCCGGCCCTCTGCATAGCGCATGTACAACCCAGTATACCACCCAACCCGCGCCCGCCTTTACTTCAACGGTGCCTATTTTATAAATTTTGTTTGTCACTATATGTACCCAACCGGTTCCCCCCTCTACCCCAGAGGTGCCCGTTTGAAAATGTTTTGGTTTTTTTCACTATATGCATCAAACCGGTGCCCGCATGTACTCCAGAGGCACCCATTTTATAGTTTTCTTTTGTTGTCACTATTATATATACCCAACTGGTGCCCTGTACTCCAGAGGTGCCCGTTTTATAATTTTCTGGGTTTTTTTCACTATTATGTACCCAACCGGTGCCAGCTTGTACTCCAGAGTTGCCCGTTTGATACATTTCTTTTTTTACACTTCATGTACCCTACCGGTGCCCGCCGGTACTCCAGAGGCACCCATTATATATATATATATTTTCACTATATGTCCCCAACCGGTGCCTGCCTGTACTCCACGGGTGCACGTTTCATAATTGTTCTATTTTTTCACTAATCAACCCAACATGTCCCTGCCTGTACTCCGGAGTTGCCGGTTTAATAATTTTATATTTGTTTACTATATGTCCCCAAATGGTGCCCGCCTGTACTCCAGATGTGCCCGTTCGAAAATTTTCGGGATTTTTCACTACATGCACCAAACCGGTGCCCGCATTTACTCCAGAGGCAGCCATTATATAATTTTCTCTTTTCACTATATAGGGCCTATGTACCCAACTGGTGCCCGCCTGTACTCCAGAGGTGCCCGTTTTATAGTTTTATTTTGTTTAACTTGATGTACCCAATCGGTGCCCGCCTGTACTCCAGAGGTGCCCGTTATATAATTTTCAATTGTTCACTTCATGTACCCAACCGGTGCCAGCCTGTACTCCAGAGTTGCCCGTTTGATAATTTTCGGTTTTTTTCACTATATGCACCCAACCGGTGCCCGCCTGTACTACAGAGGTGCCCGTTTGATAATTGTCGGTGTTTTTTCACTATAAAAGTGCACCCAACCGGTGCCCGCCTGTACTCCATAGGTGCCTGTTTTAAACATTTCTTTTTTTACACTTCATGTACCCTACCGGTGCCCGCCAGTACTCCAGAGGCAGCCATTATATATTTTTTTTCACTATATGTCCCCAACCGGTGCCTGCCTGTACTCCACGGGTGCACGTTTCATAATTGTTCTATTTTTTTCACTAATGAACCCAACATTTCACCGTTTGTACTACAGAGGTGCCCGTTTTATTATTTTTACTTTTTTTTTCACTATATGTACCCAACCGGTGCCTGCCTGTACTCCACGGGTGCCCGTTTCATAATTTTTCATTTTTTTTTCACTAATCAACCCAACATGTCCCCGCCTGTACTCCGGAGTTGCCGGTTTAATAATTTTATATTTGTTTATTATATGTCCCCAAATGGTGCCCGCCTGTACTCCAGATATGCCCGTTCGAAAATTTTCGGGATTTTTCACTATATGCACCAAACCGGTGCCCGCATTTACTACAGAGGCACCCATTATATAATTTTCTCTTTTCACTATATGTACCCAACTGGTGCCCGCCTGTACTCCAGAGGTGCCCGTTTTATAACTGTTCGTGTATTTTTTTCACTATATGCACCTAATCGGTGCCCGCCTGTACTCCAGAGGTGCCCGTTATATAATTTTCAATTTTTCACTTCATGTACCCAGCCGGTGCCAGCCTGTACTCCAGAGTTTCCCGTTTGATAATTTTCGGTTTTTTTTCACTATATGCACCCAACCGGTGCCCGCCTGTACTACAGAGGTGCCCGTTTTATAGTTTCATTTTTTTAAACTTGATGTACCCAATCGGTGCCCGCCTGTACTCCAGAGGTGCCCGTTATATAATGTTCAATTTTTCACTTCATGTACCCAACCGGTGCCAGCCTGTACTCCAGAGTTGCCCGTTTGATAATTTTCGGGTTTTTTTCACTATATGCACCCAACCGGTGCCCGCCTGTACTACAGAGGTGCCCGTTTTATAGTTTCATTTTTTTAAACTTGATGTACCCAATCGGTGCCCGCCTGTACTCCAGAGGTGCCCGTTATATAATTTTCAATTTTTCACTTCATGTACCCAACCGGTGCCAGCCTGTACTCCAGAGTTGCCCGTTTGAAAATTTTCGCTTTTTTTTCACTATATGCACCCTACCGGTGCCCGCCAGTACTCCAGAGGCACCCATTATATAATTTTCTCTTTTCACTATATGTACCCAACTGGTGCCCGCCTGTACTCCAGAGGTGCCCGTTTTATAATTTTCATTTTTTCACTATATGTACCCAACCGGTGCCCGCCTGTACTCCGGAGGTGCCCGTTTAATAATTTTCTTTCTTTTCACTGTATTTTTCCAACCGGTGCCCGCCTGTACTCCAGAGGTGCCCGTTTAATAAATTCATCGCTCTACCGGATTGGAGCCCAGATAGCGCTTACCTGGGCTCCAAATTATTAAACCGGCAACTCCGGAGTACAGGCGGGGACATGTTGGGTTGATTAGTGGAAAAAAAATGAAAAATTATGAAACGGGCACCCGTGGAGTACAGGCAGGCACCGGTTGGGTACATATAGTGAAAACAAAAGTAAAAATAATAAAACGGGCACCTCTGTAGTACAAACGGTGAAATGTTGGGTTCATTAGTGAAAAAATAGAACAATTATGAAACGTGCACCCGTGGAGTACAGGCAGGCACCGGTTGGGGACATATAGTGAAAATATATATATATATAATGGGTGCCTCTGGAGTACCGGCGGGCACCGGTAGGGTACATGAAGTGTAAAAAAAGAAATGTATCAAACGGGCAACTCTGGAGTACAAGCTGGCACCGGTTGGGTACATAATAGTGAAAAAAACCCAGAAAATTATAAAACGGGCACCTCTGGAGTACAGGGCACCAGTTGGGTATATATAATAGTGACAACAAAAGAAAACTATAAAATGGGTGCCTCTGGAGTACATGCGGGCACCGGTTTGATGCATATAGTGAAAAAAACCAAAACATTTTCAAACGGGCACCTCTGGGGTAGAGGGGGGAACCGGTTGGGTACATATAGTGACAAACAAAATTTATAAAATAGGCACCGTTGAAGTAAAGGCGGGCGCGGGTTGGGTGGTATACTGGGTTGTACATGCGCTATGCAGAGGGCCGGCCCAAGCCAAAAGTTATAAACATGCGGTGGTGGTACATGCGCGTCGGGCCGTGCGTATACACAAAGCCACTCTGGTTAAACGTCATATGTTATATTATTCATCGCCCTACCGGATTGGAGCCCAGGTACGGTAAGCGGTATCTGGGCTCCAATCCGGTAGAGCAATGAATTATATAACGGCACCCGGGGAGTACAGGTGGGCACCGGTTGGGGACATATAGTGAAAAAAAAGAAATATATATAATGGGTGCCTCTGGAGTACAGGCGGGCACCGGTAGGGTACATGAAGTGTAAAAACAGAAATGTTTAAAACGGGCACCTCTGGAGTACAGGCGGGCACCGGTTGCACAGGCGAATTCAGGGGGGGGGGGGTCCAGGGGGTCTGGACCCCTTTTTTTTATTTTTTATTTTTTTTAATTAATGTTTTTTGAATTGTTTTTTTATTAATGTTTTTTTTTTTTTGAGTAGGGTGACCTGACCTAAACTCGGGAATCATTTTGGAAAAACATACAACTAACACCCCCAAGCACCGAACACATACTATTTAAAGTGGGGGGATATCATATCGTTTGTTCCCCTCCCACCCCCACTTTTTGTCGTCCCCGAATAAAAATTGTAGCCTATATTTGATTCTTTAGCTCAAAATAGTTGATTCAATTACTTCAAACTCGAAAATGATGTTTAATAATGATGATCTTTTGTTCCCAAACAAATTTGTTAAAGTGGTCAGAAATTGCCTCAGATCGCACCGCAGAGCATCTAGAATAAGCGGGTCCCGAACCCCACGCCGCAAGGGCTTTGCTCTTCGCATTGGCAACATCATAATACTGCAAAACTGGTGCTTCACTGACCAGCTTCTTCAGCTTTTCAAAGCTGAACTGTTGCTCGGATGTCCAGTGCCATGCGGTGTCTTTCCCCATTAGCTTTTTGAACGGAGCTGTGATACCAGCCATGTTAGCTACAAACTTTCCAAGGTAATTAACCATACCCAGAAATTGCTGCAGTTCAGTTTTGTTGGTGGGCTCCTGCAGGCTTGTGATATTTTCTGTTCGTCTGGTTTCAGCCCTTCTGGGGTGAGTGTGTGGCCAATGTATGTGACATTTGCGACTTTGAAGCGACATTTACGAGGATTCAGCTTCATGTCTCTCTCCGCAGCACGCTGCAGTACGCGTTCCAGTCGCTCATCATGTTGTTTCTCATTTTCACCTCATACCACAATGTCATCCATGATGACTTCCACACCTTCAAAGCCTTCAAATATTTGATTCATTGCTCGCTGAAAAATCTCGGGGGCTGTATTGATGCCGAAGGGCATGCGTAGGTATAACGGTAGCGACCATACGGAGTATTGAAGGTGCATAGCTTGGAACTCTCTTCATCAAGTTGAATTTGCCAATCGCCACACTTTAGCATTGGGCATTCTTGCAACCCTATGAATGCATACATTCATTACAGTCACGTGATTTCTTGGGGGGGGGGGGGTAAAGTTGAAGAAAAATGAAAAGGGACCCATTGAGCTACCTTTGGGCGTGAATATGATTTTAAAAATCCACATGCAAGTGCAGTAGCCTCCAAAAGAAACTTCGATCAGTACATGTAGGCTAGCCGCTGCCAAGGCCATGTAGCTCAACTCTGTTTATGTTTTGAGTTCGTATCACGGCAGGATTGTTGACTGTTGTATTTTTTTGAAAGAGTTCCATATCCGGCTATCACTTATTTTCCCTTAATACGACTTTAAACCTACCAAAAAAGTGTAAATCTGATGAAGAAACACGAATTTAGGAGGGAAAAAAATGTCAACTTATTCTTTGAAAATTAACTTTTTAATTAACATGGCCCATAGACTTTGTGCACGAGGTCTTATATGGCTGGATATGGAACTCTTTCCCCAAAACGGTCAGGAACAGCAAAATCGTGGAAAAATAACCATCTGTTTGTGTTCAGAATTGTTTAAATACATGTATTTTGCTCCACATTTAATTTTCGGGTAGTGATCAGAGTCAGGAAATTTTCGTGCAGTATGGGGAAGAATGTTTGTGTTTTGTGTTAGATGTTCTTGGCACGAATGGTCACTCAAAATGTTTATATGTTGATTTCAGCCTCATTTTGTTTTTACAGATTTTACATAAATAACCATCTGTTTGTGTTCAGAATTGTTTAAATACATGTATTTTGCTCCACATTTAATTTTCGGGTAGTGATCAGAGTCAGGAAATTTTCGTGCAGTATGGGGAAGAATGTTTGTGTTTTGTGTTAGATGTTCTTGGCACGAATGGTCACTCAAAATGTTTATATGTTGATTTCAGCCTCATTTTGTTTTTACAGATTTTACATAAATCTTGAAATAACAGGTTGTGCCACATGTTTAGACAGTTGTTTTCAAGGAGATTCGGTTATTTTTAAAGACTTTGCTGTTCCTTGAGGTATTTAAGAAGAATCTTTCCAATAGCGGCTCAGAAAAAAATCTGTTATTTTTGTTTTGTTTTAAAGGAAACAAAATTTAATGGAGAACCGAAGGCATCTTAACAAGTAAGCAACAGCCCAAATAAAATTGCAGAAATGGTCAACACTTTGACCTTAACAGTCCCGAGTCCTCCCATTTTAATATGATTTTCCACACACTCTAGGAATTAAAGGGGCTGTGTCGTCGCGCCATCTCGCGTTAACGAATCAAATATTGGAGTGCGCCCCCTTGCGCTTCATTTCGGTTATGTGCTATTTTTAACCTCCATCCGTTTGTTATGGCTGTTCTGAGAATTGGCTTTTGGAAACTACACCCCCTGGAATATGCACGCGACGTCCAGCGTCTGCGTACTGAAATACACATACGTGTACACGTACACTTATAAACAAGTAGCACACATCGTGGCACTCAGTTCTCTAAGAGTAAGATTATTAGAAAAAACGTTCAAATTTCATCTGTTTATTTCATACAATTTCATTCACATGTACACAAGTGCCATGGAATATTTGTCTGAAAGTTGCATAGAATTGGAGGTTGGCGATATAGAAGTAGAACCTTACGCTGGAGAACCTATGACATGTACATGCTGAAACTCTTGCCAGAGAGGACGACTCGGCACACGGGGTGCTTGTCCATGTAAATGTGCACAGCAAAACTGCAACGTGTCTTGTCGCTGTGGGAAAGTTCGCGCTAAATTTTGTACACAAAATCCCACAGGCGGGGTATCCGTAAAAGGGTCTATGTATTATGTGTACATTCATTTGGATGTATCTTGTTCGTATCTTGCTTGTAAACTTAGGTCGATAAAAAGCTTCAGGCTTATTTTGACCCGTCACTTTAATAACAAAATTATCATGCTACTAAAAGAGGGGTAGTGGCTGCAGACAGTTCTTTAGCAGCGAAAAACAAATTTAAAATCTAGAACTTAGAAGTACATTTTGTTTTTTAAGCAGTCGATAGATAGAGCTGAAACAACTTCACTTGGTCGCTATTCCAATAGCACTTGTCAACAACTCGCTGTGTGAAACAACATTTCCGCACATCAAGTCTACATGTAATGTATAGTCAACATGTACAGTACATACAAAACATGTACAGTACATCCGATCCATGTACTCGGTATGTGAATTGTTCATGTCATAAAAAGTAATAAGCGAATAATTCGTGCAAAACAGGTGAAAATTAGGGTTGTTTGAATATTTGTCGGGGTGTTTATTTCTTTGTTTCTTCGGTTAGTCATCTTTATCATAGTGATGTGGGGATCTGTGCGCCAGTGGCGTAAACACGGGGAAGGAGTTCAGGGGCCCGCCGATTTGTATTTCTTTTTTGTTTCGTAAATTTAGAAAGGGAAAATTGTACACAAAGTGATGTTTCAAATTTCAAGCGGTGTTTAGGGCGGGGTATCCCCCGTTGAGAAATAGTTCAAGATGCAGTACTTCGTTGACAAATTCAATAATCATCCCCACTTTTCGACACGGATTTACTCGCCACTGGTGAAATCTCATTTCATTGGCGTACCGTATATTATTTATTGGTAATAACTGTTATTATTGTGTTTATTATTTGATAGTGTTGAAATAACTCTTATGATGTAACTTTCCATAAATTCCTGCCGTCAAATGTAACACAAGGTCGTGGACTCAATATCGGCATCAGTATAGCTGTTTTACTTTGATTTGCTCATCATTGCACGCACAGCCGATTTTAGTCGAAATTTATATCGATACATAACCTACAACTTTATTTTTGTATAGGATGGGGCTGGTGCATTATTTATTTTACAATTATAAATACAGATTTACTTATTTACTTATTTTCGTTTGGTTCTGTCATGGTACATTTTGGCGTTTGGCGGGTGGGGTGTCACGGACTATGTTCGACTGTAGGCCTATCGTATATTTTTGGTGGCACAAACACATACAAAATACTTGTACATGCAGTATGTATCATAACTACAGGATCATGCATGCAGCAGTCATTGCAAATGTAATCTGATCTGGCGCGCGCGCCCTGTGGGTCAGCGCGCGCGAGCCCTGTAGGTCAGCGCGCGGTCTTGGGGTATTATTTGCAGTTACTGGGTTCATCTGCGTTCATCAGTTCGGGATTCAGTGTACAGCCGCAAGCCTGCTATGATCGTGACGACACAGCCCCTTTAAGTTAGGGTTAATGATTATTATGCCCGGGGATTATGTAAAAATGTGATTTGATTGGGTTTTTTATGGTTATGATGCCGATTGGATTATGATGGGGCTCTGATGGTCAGTTGGTCATCACTAAAACAGCTATTCTTATAAGCTTTCACAAAGTATGTTATGTAAATGAAACTTAATGTTCAATTTTTCCTTCTTTCATGTACCTGCTTTTTGAAAAAATTCATGTGGTGCAAAAGCTTCAAAGTATTGAAACTGGTGGAAGAAGCTTTTCAATCACGATCGAGTCACAAGCAGCACTTGAATCTGCAGCAACCATTTCACACATTGCAGACCGTACCGGACAGAGAGCATCCACAGCATTTTATGTGTGCGAGGAAACCACACTGTAGATGACAAGGAATTAATTTTAAAAAAATGCAAATTACTCTCATAGCTATCTGAAACAGACAAATTGATTGATCTGACAACATTTAAAACAGTGAACTTTTTTATGTGTGCTTCAGAGAAAAGCAATGAACCAGGAGACGCATATGATCTGTGTATGCAAAGTGACCAGCTACTGTTTAATAGACACAGTCACGTACATGTATTACCTGAAGCACTAGTGGAATTGAACCACCCACAACAAGACTACAGTGTACTTGGAAATATTTCCTGGAGTCTGCGTGTCAACCTGAAGTGCTTTTTATCAGTTACATATATGTGTAGTGTCTGTATAGAGTTGCAGCTTTCAAATTTCAAGCCAAACTTTTAGTTTCACTAGGTTTAGTGGCACTTTCCTTGCCTTTTTACCCATGTGACCCGGTTCAATCACCTCTTTACCCACCTCTGTGACCCGGGTGTGGAAACTGAAAGGTTTCAGGGTCTGGTAGTTGGATTACACCTCCATCCAGCATTAGCCTCCACTGTATAGCAGCAATTTGCTCTGTTATCTGTTGTCTTATCTCCTACCCAGCATTGTAATCGGTACAAAAATAAATTTACTTAAATATCATTTGGCACATATGGGTACTTCCCTTGCTACAAGAAAGTCTTGCAGTTTCTTGGCCGTCCATTTTTCAAACTCGGGAGCAGGCTGTTTGTCAGGTTTCTCAAACTCGGGAGCAGGCTGTTTGTCAGGTTTCCATATTTCCTTTTAATTCTATCATGTCTAT
The DNA here is from genome assembly GCA_037893225.1 of Hippasteria phrygiana. Lineage (NCBI taxonomy): Eukaryota > Metazoa > Echinodermata > Asteroidea > Valvatida > Goniasteridae > Hippasteria > Hippasteria phrygiana. The sequence goes on along the minus strand of JAZGUH010001034.1, from coordinate 137,205 downwards.
AAAGTAGAAATAAAAAACAACTCGTGAGTAAAGCCTAAAGGGATATAGATTTATTATAAATTTGTACACGTATGTATAAAGATTATTTTATTTGTGTAAAATAGTTTTAAACTGCTTTGGCACACTCTGGGGCCTGGGTATTAAAGAATTGTAATAAATAAATACATGTAAATAAAAATACATATTAGTTGTGGTTGAAATTAATAAATTGGCCAAAGGTCTTTGTCACAACCAATTAAACAGGGCGCAATTATCAGATAAAACACATAAAATAAATTATAAGAACTAACATTAACTCATATGCCCAGTAAATGTTCCAAAACTCAATATGAAATCGTGGCCGGCCCGGCGGCAGCTAGCTCCAGCTAAGCTAGCTGGGGAGTGCAGTGCCGCACAAACAATCGATGTACAACAATTGTCTTTCTTTTGGAGGCTGCAGCACTTGCATGTGGGTTTTTTTTCATCAATTCTACACCCAACGGTGGCTCAGTGATCCCCTTTTCAATTTGTCCAACTTTGCATTGAATATTTGTTCGCATTCAACGAAAAAAGAGAGATTTTTCAGAGCAGCTCTCCCTATGCCTTTTACGTTGCGCTTGTGACGTCATTTTCTGATCGCCCCCCCCCCCCCCCCAAGAAATCACGTGACCACATTTTCAATCCAAGATGGCGGTATCCGCGAAAAGATTTTGCTGCTTTGCTGCATGTCTGTGTCACCGGCGTTACACTTGATGTTCTTTGTTAGTCGCCTGTTACGAATCTTGCCGCCCGGCGCTGTTTATTTTCAAAATTGTTGATGTGGTTGGAATGGGGATCCCAAACTGTGGCTGCATATTCTAACTGTGGTAGAATCGGAGTTTTATAAATTATACTAGGCTGCTTCTCGAATCTCGAACTGTTTTGGATCACATGTTACCTGGAAAGGTTGCGTCTCATCACAAAACCAAACTTGTGTTCTATTTGCCCCGCTTACTTACTATTTGGTTAATGTGAAGAGACCATGACAGATCTTTTGACATTTCAACTCCAAGGTATGAGTGGTTGCATACTACAGAATGGTTGACAGCGTCAACAAGCGTCAACAACTTATATAAGCACTGTTGAGCTTAAAAATGTTATTCACAATCCTATGATTATTTAAAAGTATCATTAGTATTTAAAAGTATCTTAAAATGTGTGATTTTTAAGCGAAAAAGTACGACATCAACGGTGCATTTTTCCGGCAGCCATCTTGTTTTTCTGGGACATGGTGCAATCGCGCATGCGCAAAAGAGAAAACAAAGATGGCGGCGCCCATTCATCGTAATTTTCGTAGAATTCGCCAAATTTCTTACATAATACGAATGCGAGAGTTTGTTGAATACAAGTATAGCTTTTGTAAAGCTTAAATGTGCATTTTGAGCTTGTTGACGCTGATCGGGTTTGTTGACGCTTGTTGACGCTAAATAGCATGACCGGTTTATAGATGTATAATTATCATGATAATTTTTGCTTCTTATTCTTAATCTTGTCATAATAAAGGGCCTATATGTATAGTTTATATAATTACTTGAGTCTTTGTTTAAACCAATGTAAACATGTTCAATTCTCTTGTCAATATGTCTCTTCCATTTTTGTGTCTTTGAACAGTTAAAAAACCTACAGTTGTCGGCATTTTAAAAAAAAATGGCGGCCATCTTGAAAATATTAACAAAACCTCTTGGTGCTAAACATGTTGTTTTTACTTGGCCTAATCATGGAGAAATCTCCATGGCCTATAAATGAAACACAGGAAGTCATCAGCGCACATGTTTGGGGGGTGGGGGGAGAGACCCACAGGCAGCTGCATCATGTCGTCACTAGTTAAGTTGACATTTCTTATTGTTTTGAATTGAATTGAATGGCAAGTCAATATGTTAATATCGTTTCGGTTTGCGGTAACACCATGTGTTTATCTCAACTAACGAGAGGTATGGGTTCTGAAAAGAACCTTATCGCACAACTCGTATCTCAACCTTCGTTAAGTGAGAAGGGTTCATGGGAGAACCAATTTTCGTGCAACTCGTTTTCTCTACTGTCGATAAGTGAGAAATATGATTTAGGAGAGAACCATGGGGACTTCACGGGTTAATATGGTTCAGGGAGAACCATGGGGACTTCTCGGGTTGTTCTCAACGTTTCGAATAGCCTGCTCTACTCTTCGAAGAAAAATTGGTTCTCCCTTGAACCCTTCTCACTTAACGAAGGTTGAGATGCGAGTTGTGCAATAAGGTTCTTTTCAGAACCCATACCTCTCGTTAGTTGAGATAAACACATGGTGTTACCGCAAACCGAAACGATATCGATATTCCACCATGCAAAGCCTCAAAACTTATATCAATAATTATGTTAAGATAGAAAATTTGGGGGGAGTGGATAAGTATGTCAAAAAAATAGTGTTATGTTCTTGCTTACATGCTCAAGTGACCCTTTTCAGTTCTTGTTTGTTTTTAAAACTTTAGAAGCAGTTTCATTTTGATCGAACATGGACGAGCAAGAAAGTCTTGAGTGGCTGAAGGAACTTTTGGAAGAAACACAGTTACAACAGTTCTTCAACAGCATTCATGACAATCTTCACCTCTCTCGTTTGGAACATTTTGACTATGTCAAAAGTGAGGACCTTGAAAAAATAGGAATGGCTCGTCCAGCAGTGAGACGCCTAATGGATGCAGTAAAACGTCGGCGACGGCGTACCTTCCTTGGAAGGGTAAGTAAAGTCTCATCAGTGATGTCTGCTATGATGTGGTCCATTTTTTTGTACACCCGAGGGGGCTAATGGCACCTGAGGCGAACTGTTTTAACAAGACCAGGAAAACCTTTTGCAAAACATGCCAACAAACATAACAGAAAATTTGAGTTCAGTTCATTTTGAAGTGTCATCTTCAGTTTGCTTTGGCACTTTCGCTGCAGCACGATTTTGGCACATTTTCATTCTGACATTACCCCCCTATAGTTATAACTTTCACAGCCTATCAAAAAATCTACCAACCAAATCTCATAGCTTGTTGTTTCAACCTGTCACCTGTCGGGTTTTGATATATATGGTAGTTGGCTTCATTTTGGCCCTGATGAGAGAGGGAGGGTTTAGTTTGTTGTTTTTGTTTGTACTGCACTTATTTGTCTTGGTAATTGACACTTGTATCTTTGGCTTAAAGGTATTAAACCGTAAAGGAGAAGGTAATATACATGCAGCCAAACCCAAACTGACAACAAGCCTATTATCGGCACAAACACCCAGCAGTAATCTTAAGCATAGCTTGACATGTCTCATTGGAGAAGCAGAACTAACTCTACACGAGAAACTGGGAGATGGTTCTTTTGGAGTAGTGCGTAGGGGTTTATGGACTACACCAGGTCACAGACAGGTGAGAATTCGAAGTACACTTAACCCTAACAATCCTGAATCCTCTAATAGTATGATTTTCCACACACCCTAGGGAGTAAGGGTAAGGTAGTCAATAAGTCCTCCCAATTCAGCATTTTACAAATGGCCTACAATCATTCATGAAACGTATGGACTATGGATTCAGTACAGATGCTGGAATTTTTCACAGTACGGATGGAATATTGTAAGTTGGTTAGGAAAGTAAAAAAAATGGCAAACTGTAGGAAAATCACACAATCTGGTTTAAAATTAAGAGTTGAAACTAAAAACAGAATTCAAACCAAATCAAGAAAATGAACAGAACAGCTTAAATCTTTTGATGTTTTCTCTCCAGAAATCACACATTACAATTACAGCGCATTGTCAAGGGCAGTATTTGAAGGCCAAGTATGTATACAAATGTACTTAGGCAGTTGTCAAGAATAACATAAAAGTCTCCCTGCATGGATCTGGATAAAATAGTTTCATTACCTACCAAACCTAATGATTTGGAATTAAAGGTACTCAATGTCAATTCCAGTCCTGTTTGGCAAACCTAATACATTTTATTCTACTAAATTGATTGTTCTTGGTTTGCCACTTGCAATGCTGTTTTGCCTTCATTATGAAATCATTCAGTGTGATTTAAGGTTGGGGTCATTAGAATTATCAGGAATTGTCTAGATTTGACTACAAGGCACTACAAATTATGTAATGAACAGCAGACTGGCATTACATGTATTACTATAGTGGAAAGCAGAGTAACAATTTGTGGTCTTACGTCTTTGTTTAACTTCACTGTAGCTTTGTAAAGTCGCTGTGTTTTCAGTTTTGAAGCCGGATGATGCCTATAGGCACCCAAAAAAAAATTGCCACCAGGCAGGATTACGTCTATACATGCCATTTTCAATCGATGGCCGGTGTATTGTTGGATTATTGTGTATGTTACACTTGGCTGCACAAGCCTCTTGTGCCCATTTCGTTTGGCTGCACAGGCCACCCCAGTGCCTCACTAAAAATAACCGTACTCAAGGGGTTAACCCCTTGAGTACGGTATTTTACGGGAGACGTCTGGGTGCTGCGGCGGCTCTGGCAGTTCTGGCAGCCAAGCGAACCGTCACAATGTGTTTGTGCAGTCAAGCGTAACCTATACACAATAATCCAACAATGGATTGAAACTGCACAAACAGCGGCCAATGCCGTCATCCGGCCTGGTGGCACTGTTTAATTCAAAAATGGATTGAAACTGCACAAACAGCGGAAAATTGCATCATCCGGCCTGGTGGCACTGTTTTTTTTGCGCCATATTCTGTCATCCGTATGCAAGGGGGTTAAGAGAATCAGCAATGTTTACATCCTTTAATTAAAGTTAATAAGTTTTGATAATCATAAAGCAATGGAATCAACCTGGAATCAAACCTTAACATGTTGAGCAGGAATTACATGCAGCTGCTTCCAGCTAAAACGAAACTGCGATACCGAGTTGGGCCAGCCTACATGTACGTGTATATGATTTTTCATTGCATCAGGAAAATCATTTTTCTTCATGGATGTACAATTAACTTTTTATTGCAATATGACAGCAACATGGTTGGCATGGACATGAATAGGATTGCAGACTGTACATTTGTAGTACCTACATGTAGACTTGGAAAAACCCGGTGACACTGACAGCTAAATTTCATCCTTGAATTTTTCATCTCATTCGCCATATTTCCTTGTTTACAAAGTCAAGAAACTAGAAAGATTATGTTTACCTATTGCCAGTGTGCTGCATCGGACAATGTGCTTTACAAGTGCAATCACTTGTGGAACCATTATCCAGTTCATGCTTTTGTCGTTGTGATTTTACACTACGTCAAACATTGCCAAACATCAACTCTCCCCCAGTTGGGCAATATGCCACACTTTGCAAAAGCTCTGGGCGCACTAATAAAGTTTTATTTAATACCTTGCCTAATGTGTAATATTAGCTGAATACACTTCTTGAATTTTAATTTTATTGTTTATATTTTTAACCAGATAGATGTTGCAGTTAAGTGTTTGAGAAGTGATGCAGTTCGTCAGGCAGGCTTCTTTGAGGACTTTGTCAAGGAGATAAACTCCATGCATTTGTTAGATCATGCCAACTTAATTCGTTTGTATGGTGTTGTTATTTCTACTCCACTCATGATGGTGAGTTTTGTTGTTGATAATTCTATAGCATATTTTTAATTTTAACCTAGTAAAACTAGGAAATGACTGTATGGATACATAAACAAATCTGCATATACATCCTAGACATCTGCCTTATCATTTTTGCCAATAGCCAACATATACCTGAGAATTTCATGAAGACATAGGTGCCATGAAAGCTTGCCAGTGGCTACCCATGCTCAGCAGTCTAGTTCTCAGTTCATGCAGTCAGCAGCGCTCATTGGCCACTGTAACGATAACAATTATGTTTTTACACTCGGACCTTTGAAGTAGGTTAGCTACATGTAACTAAACAAAGAAATTGAATTTTAGGGATTTCCAGGCAGTGTGTGCCTTATAGTTAACTTGTTCTCTTAGGCTGGCTCTCAATAATGACTCTGCAGAAAATATGTACATGTATCACAAAATGTTAGTCATACTGCAGACTGGTTTTACCAAGCGTACTCGTGCCTGGAGTTAATATCATGGCTCTGTGTTAGTGACCCGTTTGAATTTGAAGGAAAGGATAAGCACAGTCATTTTATCACTAAGCATTGTAAGGAAGAATACCAAATCTCTTATTTGAAAATTTAGATTTTGCGTAAATTTGTGCAATGGGATTTCTATTGTGTATGTATGTATGTATGTATACACAATCATTTTTTAGTGATATGCTAAGACCCCACTTGTCCAAACTGAGAATGAGATGTGAAAAATGTGTGTTTTTTCATAGTTTTATGTAGTTCAAACATATGCTGTCATCACATCACATTCCTGTGTTGTAGACTTAACCCCTTTAGTACGGTTATCGAAGTGAGGCGAAACGGCCACAATGTGTTCGTGCAGTCAAGCGTAACATACACAATAATCCAACAATGGATTGAAACTAAACAAATAGTGGCAAATGGCATCATCCGACCTGGTGCAACTGGCTTTTTTTTTGCGCCATTTGGCATCATCCGTACGCAACGGGTTAATTAATAAAAAATCAATAATAAACATTAAAATAAATAAAACTGCTGCAAACTGCTGACTGACTGAATGGACCTGAAATATACAAATCAAAAAATGTTCTGGCCTGACGCTTCGAACTTAAGCAAGTTCTTTCTCAAAGGCAAATGACAGAGTACAAGAAACAAACATGTAGGGAACACACATGCATGAGGGGGTGGGTGGAGAAACACACATGCATGAGGGGGTGCCTGGAGAAACACAAAAGAGGGATGCAAAGGAGCTTGGCAGTGGGTAAACATCAAAGGGAGAGGAAAGGACAGCCAGGAAGACAGGAACAAAGAAGTGTGGTTTGGGTAAGGATGAAGGAGGGGAGGGATTAAGATGAAGGTTGAAGGTTGAAGCTGGGGACATAGACAAAGGAGTGTGGTTAGGAGGGGGGGGAGGGGGAGGAGGGGGGGAGGGGGAGGAGGGGGGGGGGTTGAATTGAAGGTAGTAATAGGGCAAGAGAAGGAACAAAGAGAAGTGGCAAGGATAAACAGGAAATGGAAAGACAACCCCATTTGGCCAAGAGACCCCAAGAGGGTTTGCCAGGAGGATAAACTGTAAACAAATGACAATGGAGGAAAAATTAAAAGTTAATCATTCCCTTCCTGGATGTTGAGACCATGTGGTTGAATAGTCCGAAGACATTTCATCCAAACTTTCTCGCGGCTGAGGCGAACTGAGTCCTTGCGTTGGCAAAGTGATTCTATGCCCTGTAGAACCATATCAGAAATGGAATGGTTGGGCAAGTTGAAGTGATGACCAACAGGGGTGTCCATTTTCTTGGTGTTCACAGTTGATCGATGGCCATAGAAACGCTTTTTGAGCGTGTTCTTGGTCTCCCCGACATACTGGATACCACAAACCCTGCAAGAAATGAGATATATGACATTAGAGGTGTTGCAAGTAATGTTGCCATTGGTTCTGTGAGTAGTTCCAGATGAATGGCCAGAAAAGGAGTCCGACTCCTGCATGCGAGTCTGGCAAACAACACACCTGGAATCGCACTTAAAAGTACCATGCTGTATGGGAGGGGATGCAGCCAAGGTGGGGACCTCAGCTCGAACAATCAGGTCTCGTAGATTGCGGGGGCGCCTATAAGCCAATACTGGGTTGTCAGGGGCGGCACGGGCAAGGCGATCTGAAGTATGAAGGATATGATGGTTGTCATTAGTTATTTTAAGAAGGGGAGGGAGACTATAGGATGAAAGGTGGTGACCAAGGGAATCTTGGGTTCGGCATTAGTGCTAGGCATCTTTTCCTTGAGAGCCAAATCTCTGGTGATAGATTTGGCTCTGGCGATAGCACGTTGAACTTGGCGGGAGCTGTGGCCCCTGGCAACCAAGTTATTCTTCAGTACCTGTACATGATGGGAAACAGCTGGAGGAGTGTAGGTACTGGTGGGTGTCTGTGGGTTTAGAATACGTCAGGCCAGCTCATTTTTTGAATAATAAACATTCACGGCATTGTCACGGCTCTTTATCCTCTGTTTTGTGGATATGCAGGTAACTGAACTAGCTCCTCTTGGTGCACTCGTTGACCAGCTTCGAAGTCATCCTGCAAATTTCTTGATTGCTGTGTTGTGTGATTACGCCATTCAAATTGCCAGTGGTATGGAATATTTGGAGTCCAAGCACTTTCTTCACAGAGACTTAGCTGCTAGGAATATCCTGCTTTGTTCTATGGATAAGGTACTTTAACAAGTATTTATTGAACAGTTCCAAGAATTTGCACATGAATGTTACTATGAGACATTCAGAGCATATTCAAGGAGAATTCCCTCATGAGACAGTTATATAATTAAAGAAACATTGTGTGTTATGTACATGTATGGGACTGTAAGGGGAACTTTTCCTGGACTTATCCTATTATGAAATGACATTTACATGCACACAACACAGTGCTTTGAAGACCAATCTCTCTATGTTCTAACTCATTTTCCTGGTTTATGTGTGCTGTTTAAATCAAAACTGTTTTACACATGAAATAGCTGTCAAGATTGCATTCTCATGGGATAATTGTCTATCGTGTGATTTCATAGATGTGGGTGGGGGAGGTTGTAAAAAATCTGCAAAAACCTGGAAATGTCTCAATCGTTATTCTGTTATGGAATAATGGCTATTCCTTCATGGAATAATTATCAAATTACAAACTCATATTCAGGGTTCTCCCCAGGATTTTGCAAAACTGGGGGGATTTCATTTGTGGTTGACTTACAGTTTGCGAAGACAAGGACTTGAGATGCTCTCTGGTGCATTTTAGAGCATTTCCTGGGCTTTTCAAGTATTTTTTTGTCAGGAAAAGAACATTAGAGATTTAATAGGCTTTTTTAAATTTAGGATATCAACATTTCATCAAATGACCACTTTTCATTTCTGGACTAGTAATTCTAGACACAAAATGAGCCATTCCAAGTTTGCAACAGAAGTCCCCTGCCCCATCATGTGGTGCTTTCGGCACAATGAGCATAGCATTCCTGAAACGTGAATGCAAGTCATTAAAAATAAAGTAGAAAAGAATTGCCAGGGCTTACCCTTTTGGGAGTGCCATAAAGAAAATGTTTCATTTTTAAGCTACAATAAAAAAAATATGAATGTTTTGTAATAGGTGTACTGTTTATGCATGCTTTAGTTTAAAAACCCTGAAAATTACAAGAAAAGTACCCCAACAATTGGCCAGGGGTTCCCCCATGGGCGGTTAGCCCGTTTTTTATGCTAAAATCATTTTTAAAAATTCATATGAAAAAGAAAATTGGTCAGGGGTTCCCCCATGGGCGGTTAGTCCGTTTTTAGAATGCTGTAAATAAATCATTGTGTTGTTTTTAAAAATTCATGTGAACAAAAAATTCAATTAAAATATTGAAACTAACATTAATATTATTAATTTTACAAAATTAGGCTTTTCGTTAAAATATTTTTCATATAAATCAGTAGCAAGTAATATGGGTTTCCCTCTGCGCGGACCGCTGATGTTATTGGCTTTAAAAAATACCCTATTTTTGATTGCTTTTCCGCCAATGTACGTGAGACAAAAACATGGTGACTTCGCAACGTCTAATAATCTTGTCCCCGTCGTAAATGCCTTTAATACAAAGAACTACGGCCATGAAAAAAACCTGACGTGTGTGGGGTCGATCTTGTAGGCACTGCAAATGGTGTAGTGCAAAATTGTAACCCTCATAAAAGTAGCCCCTGCTAGCCTATTGAGCACACGACCGGCACCAAGAGGACACGCGCACAGGAAGGTGATTATTTATTATTATTTATTATTTGGCATAGAGCCGGGATTGCCCACGAAAGTCTCTCGACTTATTTCTAGTGGGGTCCCATAATAGAAGATGAGAAAGGAAGTTACAGTTTTAGACGCAGGAGGAAAACCCCAGAAAATAATTCTGGAGAAAACCCACGGAATCAGGCAGGGACTGAAAAACCAATCCACATGTTGGAACCAGCCAGGATTCAAACCAGGGTCACAGTGGTGGAAAGCGAGGAAAGTACCACTACACCAACCTGATTCCCCTGCATGTACGAAGAATTGTCCTACAACGGAGGTTCAGATTTGGGGCGACACCGACCTCGTGTGTGGTGCCGATACATGTACTGTGCATGTGTGCTGTGTGGCCACGTCCACGCGTTGTGCATGGTGCGATGTGTACGTATCTGCAGTATTATAGGTATACATGTACGTCGTGTACGACACGGAAAATGTAGGAAGATTTACTGCTTTTTCGTCTAGATTTTGCCGGACATGTAAAATTGCAAGCTAGGCCTTACGCCATGCAATGGACCTGCATCATGTAGATAATACTGAGCCGTACTATCATAATTGAATTGTGCGTATCGGGGATGAACAAATAGGTATCGGCCTGTTTTGTTTGCATATCGGGTAGAAATACTTGTGTATCGGGCAGATACCCAAGTTTGTACGTGAAGAGAACCCTGATATTATGTCAGCTTAGTTATGAATGCAATAGACACCACTTGTTAGTAACTAGTTGCAAATACATGTATGTACTAAATTCCAGAGTCCACTAAATGTACATGTAACTCTAATTTGGGCATTTTCATTGGCCACCTTGATGCCAACAGAGCTATATGAATGCTTATAAATGATACACGTTACTATTATTGTATGTTAATACCCATTTGACAGATTCCTTGGAGTTGAGTACCTTATTAGGTGACTGTTGCATGAGCAAACTTGTGAGTTGTACTACCTGCCCTATTGAATACCCAAATAGCTTTATTGTTTGCTTTTTTCTTCTAGATTAAGATTGGTGACTTTGGTCTCATGAGAGCTTTGCCATTATCAGAGACTTACTATGTCATGACCGAGCATAAGAAGGTTCCATATGCATGGTGAGTTGTCAAAACACAATATGCATACTAGTTGGCAGATGGAGTTAGTCTACCAATAGTTTCATCAAGTGTTTTAGTACTGGTACATTTCTGGTATAACGGTATTTCTACTTCTATAATGGATACAGATTCTAAGGACATAATTACATGAATAACCAAGGTGTTATGTTATAAATAGGCATTTAACATATGGGCTTGCATACTTTGCACAGACCATGGAGCAAGAAATCTGAGGACAGGATCTTGGTTAGCCTTTTACAATAAGAATGGTAACAGATCAGAAGGCTCGTATTGTGATTAGTCATGTTAACTCATAAACTAATATCTTGATGCTTCAAATGTGTTCTTTCATGTAGGTGTGCACCAGAGAGTTTGAAAACGAGACACTTCTCACATGCAAGTGATGTTTGGATGTTTGGTGTGACACTGTGGGAGATGTTTACCTTTGGAGAGGAGCCATGGCTAGGTTACAATGGTGCACAGGTAGGCATCTTCTGTCAGAATGGCGACAGAAGGCACAACTTGTGATAGGCGATGCTAACTCCTTTATTTTTTAAATATGTTCTTTCATATGGGTGTGCACATGTCATAAAGGACATCAGTCTCTGACTGACATATTTGTTGGAATTATGATATTTTGTATAAATAGGAAACGTATAAATAGAAAAAGTATAAATAGGAACAGTATGAGTATTTAATTCCCCTTGTGAAATATTGTCCAATTATATTAAATATTATTCTCTCAAAGGGTCTAAATTTTTGTCCTCCTCCCTACACTGAACCAGGTACAGCTCAGCCAAGATCTTACAGAATACTACCGTGGGATCTGTCTCTGCGAGTTTTTCCTTTCTTTCTGACCCATGTGACCAAGAACCATTCCGTGACAAAAGTACCTGGGAACCCCCAAGAATCGTGTACCAGCCCTTGAGACTTATGTTCAAGTTGTCAGTTCTCAAGTCACTAACCCTGATCACTTTGTCCACAGAACTCATGACAATCTCCCCAGAGAGGAGCGCTTGGCATTGAATGCCTTGCGCTCCTGTACTGATATCATCAAGCAGGCGGATAAAGGTTCAGCTGTGGTCATCATGGATCGTCAGCAGTACATTGACGAGACCCACCGCCAGTTGAAAAATCATACTAACTACATCCACCTTGACTCTGACCCCGACCCCACAGATACATTCTCTCAAGAGATACAACAGGTGCTTGACGATACGTGATCACGTGACCAGCTGTCTAAGAAAGCTCATAAATTTCTCTCTCCCTCTGACTGTAGGACTGCCAGATTTTATATCCTTTTAAAGATTCACAAGGCTGGCAACCCCGGCAGGCCCATTGTCTCTCGTAATGGTTCACCCACAGAACGTATTTCCCTGTTTATTTACAGTTTTCTCAAACCTCTCGTCCCACAGATCCCATCATACATCCATGACACCCCAGACTTCCTGCGCAAGCTAGAAGGAATCAAGAACCAGATTCCCAGCACAGCCATCATTGGGACTTTTGATGTCTCATCTCTGTATACCAACATCCCCATGAGGAAGGTATTCGTGCTTGTTCCTCGGCCCTGGCCAAGGCAGGACACACGACCCCACCCATCATTGATATTGGCACTCTCATGAGACTTGTACTAACCAAGAACAATTTTTCCTTTCTAGGTAAACACTACATACAGGTACACAGTACAGCCATGCACACTCGCATGGCCCCCTCCTTTGCATGCCTCTTCATGGGAGACCTCGAAGAGCGCATGCTCTCCTCAGCACCATGTCGCCCCTGGATCTGGTGGAGATATATTGATGATGTATTTTTCATCTGGACCAGTGATCAGGACAATCTGGTGACTTTTACTAATCACATTAATTCCCTTCCACAGGACCATCAGGTTCACATCGGAGTATTTAGTTCATCAGACCAACTTCCTGGATGTCACCATCTGCAAGGAAGACAACTCAGTAACCACTGATTTGTATTCTAAACCCACAGACAACCACCAGTACCTCCACTCCTCTAGCTGTCACCCCAGGCATTGCAAGACAGGCATAGCATTCAGCCAGGCACTCAGACTCGGGATTTGTTCTAATGATTCTGACTTTTCCCATCGTGTACAGGTGCTGAAGAATAACCTGGTTGCCAGGGGCCACAGCTACCGCCAAGTTCAACGGCAAGGAAAAGGCGTCTAGCACTAATGCCGACCCCAATATTTTCTTGGTCACCACCTTTCATCCAAGTCTTCCTCCCCTTCGTAAAATTATTAATGACAACCATCACATCCTTCATACTTCAGATCGCCTTGCCCGTGCCATCCCTGACAACCCAGTGTCTCTCTCGTCTGCAAACTAATCTCCATCAGTTAAAAGAGTATTTAAACTGTCGGAAAAGTCCAAAAAGTCACAAAAAAAATTGGTGTTTTAGTTCCTCTTTAACTGATGGAGATTGGTTTGCAGACGAGAGGGATTTTTTTATTTAAAAAAAAAAGGTTGTTATTCTGAACTATTTATCCTATTTCGCGAAAGCTCATTATATATGTAAATGTATGTACGTGACCTGGTGACGTACATGTGTAGAGTCGGTTGATGCTACAGCCAAACACTAGTGCATGTACGTACGTGGAGTTGATGCTGCTAAAAGAGTTTTTGTCAAAACTCCTCCGTTTTTCCATTTATTTTGTCTAATTTAGATATTATTTCAGTATGAGCATGGTTCTGAGATAATACAATATCTGATTTTCGGCTGAAAATATGTGCACTAACATTTCGCCAAAGACTGTATTGATAAAAGTGTTAGTATGAAAACTCAGCTGGGTTTGAAGGCACAATTCCGTTTGAAGAGTGGAGCCATTCCAACTCAAAAGGCACCGAGCATTCCAATCCTGTCCTGGACTCATGAGGGAAACATCCCACTAGAGCCAAAACAGGCAACTCCACTGCCTTTTGGTGTTGACACACCAACACCTTTGCCAGCTTCTTATCTTTGTAATCCATTAGCCAAACAATTGCTTGTAATCCTTAAGTAAACACTTCCAGGCTGGGATTTGCTGGTACAACTCACAGCGTACAAATCACCTCTCCGATTTGTTCAAGTTTATTATCGTTCTCAGCTTTCCAGCGGCCGTTTTTCATGATTCAAAGTTTTTTAAGTAGTTACACAGGATAGAAAATCTGAACTGAGGCATTTTTTTACAATAAAACTAAGAATTCTTGCAGATGTTTCTGTGTTAAATATAACTCATATAGCTAAGAACTTAAGTCAACAAAGGATTAACTGATAGTATCTTAAGTTTATTGACACAAGATAAACAATGTAAACAACATAAAATCTCAAAAAGGCAGTGCTCCTTTCCGAGTTAGGGCCTTCTAACTCGGAAAGCTCTAGTGGGATGGGGACAGTATGCAGACCGCGACGACGTTCCCTGCGGTTGCCGGCTTGAGCAGCCAGAGCCCCGGCCGTCTCCCTGTCCACGCTCGCTTGACTCAACATGCATTGTACACATACGGTACCGTAAATAGGCTGCATGCGATTGAGTCTGGAACATTATAACAGAAATTGTGTGTATAGTTCTGAGAAGGTGCAGGTCTTTATGTGGGCTGCATAAGCAAAGTCGTCAGACTAGAGTATAGCATCAGCTCACACACAACTCACCGTGCAGGTCCAAATAAAAGCCGACTGCAAACAAAGGAAAGTATGACTCATAACTAACTTTTCAGCAAGAACAAGCCTACAACCCCAATTCAAAATGTGTCTCACAAAGATGTCAGCACTTTAAAATATGTTTACCGTGGTGTTACACCTGAATTATCATGCAAAAAGCACAGCAAGTAATACTACCCTTAGACAAAAAAATACCTACAGATTCAACGTAAAACATTGTCGTATAATACAGTGACGTCATATGTTTCTACACGTGTCACATCCCAGGGGTTGCCCCACCCCATGAAATAGACCCTTGGTTAGTCACCACCCACAGTACAATTCTGACACTCAGATAAACTATAGGCCGTCACACTCATCTCTACAATATTTACATTTTATTCACAAGACGTATCTTACATAGTTTAAAGTCCTCATTAAATTGGATTCAGGGGGCACTTAGCACTATTCAAATACAATCATAAATCGTTAATTAGTTACAGCGTCCCTTGTTTTCTCGTGTACTGCAAATGCTCGCAGCTTCCTTACTTGGCCAGCGGAGTACGCACGGTCCTCTGGTCCCGCCGCTGCGGTCCGGCCTCACTCCTTTGGTCAAGGGAACGCAATCTCACACCAAGATTAAAAGCCCTGAAAATATAGCAATAACAACGGACGGGTGCTCTAGATATTTCTGCCAACCTGATAATATTCTAAGCAAGCAATTTAATTCGTTCGCCAAAATATCAAAACATTTCCAAGTAACAACACTAAATGTTCATTCGGCCACATCCCTTCAAGCGTAACTCAGTCGGCTAACACTTTTCTCTTTTACGCAAAAATTAAGTACAATAATCGGTCACTGCTCGATACATTATTATCCACAGATACCGAATAAGCCTTATTGTATTTTATACAACAATTAATGCCGAGTTCTAGTCAAGATATTCCACGCTTAATCTTGCAAAATCTCATAATATTAATTGCTAATTGTTAAAGTGATATGTTCGCCCCAATTAAATCAAGCAAGGTTTAATACAAAAATAATTACATTTAGAGTGAAACTTACAGGAATTGGAAGACTCCTGGCCTATATGCTGTAATCTCAGCTTCACAAGTTATGTTGTCTCCAGCAAAATCACAAGACTCAATTTTCTGATGAGCTCTCATTAGCTCTGCCTTAGGCCGGCTATGCCCTCTCCTTTGGCTTATATTCATAATAACTACGTTGGTCATCGAGTCTGGCCACTGCCCTCTACTCGGAATTTCTCTCAGCAAGTCCTTGCTCTCACATTTGCCTATGCTTTTTACCCCAAAGTAAGATTATTCATATGCATAATTTAAAATGGTTCGGTTTTATTCTGTCCACTCAGGCTCCTCTGTGCCTATTCAAAATTCACCTTTAGTATCGTACTATACGTATATTGGCCAATGAAAAACTAGGTGTGGCTAACGTCACAGGCTCAACAAAATACGGTCCGGTCAGCCCACCTATCCCAGGAATCGTGGGTGCGAGAGCCTCTATAAAAATAAATTATGTTACTCTCCACATAATACGTATTCCAACTACTAGATTCAGGCCACATAAAATTAAATCTTGTTTCTACAACCAAGAAGAGTAAATTCGTTTTTATTAAAATAAAGTCACTCGCGCACTACGGCACGCAGTTGACCTCATCATTTTCTGAATTGAGTCAAAGTGGCTCAGAAGGAATAGGCTCAAAAAGATTTGTTTTTGTTTTTTCAGACTCATGAAACTTGTTAGATTAGTTTTCGGGAGGCATAAACTATCAGATAAATCCAAAAAGTCAAAATTGTAATCAGCGTTTTAGTTGCTATTAAGTGCAATTCCAGATGTGCTTTTTGCCAGACTTACATGCAGGAGTCTGACTCCTTTTCTGGCCTTTCATCTTACACTACTCACAAAACCAATGGTAACATTACTTGCAACACCTCTAATGTCATACATGTATATCTCATTTCTTGCAGGGTTTGTGGAATCCAGTATGTCGGGGAGACCAAGAACATGCTAAAAAAGCATTTCTATGGCCATTGATCGACTGTGAACACCAAGAAAATGGACACCCCCGGCCTGTTGGTCACCACTTCAACTTGCCTAACCATTCCATTTCTGATATGATTATACAGGGCATAGAATCACTTGGCCACCGCAAGTACTCAGTTTGCCTCAGCAGGGAAAAAGTGTGGATTAAACATCTTCGGACTATCAACCACATGGTCTCAACATCCAGGAAGGGAATGATTTACTCTTAATTTCCCCCCATTGTCATTTGTTTACAGATAATCCTCCTGGCAAACACTCTTGGGGTTTCTTGCCCACTTGGACCGCGTTCCCACTCGAATTGGGGAAAGGTGGATCAAGATCCGGCATTTTGGTGTGACCGTTGTCTAACCGCAACGAAACCGCAAGTCGCGTTCCCACTTATGCTTGATCCACCTTTTCGAACGGAAGTGTCGAGTCCGAAAGGTCACCGAGTTCGGTATTACGCATGCGCTTGCTTGCTGAGCGCGCGCTCTGTGGCAGCGTTGCATGCTGGGACGGGTCAAATACATGTGCGATGTTTTGATGTTCGAAGTTTCAACAGCACTGCCGGTAGCACTGGTCGTCTTGTTGTTGGTGGTCGCCATCTTCGTCTTGAAGCAGTACAAACTACTAACATAATATTATAAGTACTGGCTCGAATCGGATCGTAAAATGTATTTTCTTAAAACTTTGCGACGGTTGTTGTTGTTCTATGACACGCTGCAGGCTATACACTAACACGGAATTATTTATGGATGGAAAAATAAGTAAAATTACACGAATGAAAAAGGTTTAGAAGCGGACGACTTTCCAGTACGGAACGAAAGGAATACACATGTACGCTTGCATCGCGCACGCGTGGTGACACATTTTGTATACAGCCCGTAGTTCAGTAGTTGTTTATTGTGCATGTCGTGCACGTGGGAAATGTTCACATGAGCTACACGCCTAAACGTATTTCTTCGTTCATCAGACCGCAAACTTTTCGCGCGACTCGTGCACCAGCCGGATGTTGACAGGTCAAATTGCGCCGGATCAGATCCACCTTTTGCGTTCCCACTTGATCGTGATCCACCAATTGCAGGATCTGATCCACCAATTGGGGGATCCTGGTCTTTAGGTGGATCAAGAAAGGTGGATCAGATCCTGATCTACCTTATAACGGTTAGCGTTCCCACTAACACAATTGCAGGATCTGATCCACCAATTGGGGGATCTGATCCGGCAATTTGGCAAAAGGTGGATCAGATCCCCCAATTGGTGGATCTAGTGGGAACGGGGTTTTGGATGTCTTTCCCTTTCCAGTTAAGCCTTTTCACATCCCTCTGTTCCTTCTATTGCCCAATTACCACCTCCTATTTACCCCCCCCCCCCCCCCTTTTAACCACACTCATAAAGTTTGTTCCTTTGTTCCTTGCTCTTGCTTCACCTCCCTTTGATGTTCACCCACTGCCACTCTCCTTTGAATTCCTGTTTTGTGTTTCTCCACCCACCCCCTCATGCATGTGTGTTCCCTACATGTTTGTTTCTTGTACTGTCATTTGCCTTTGAGAAAAAACTTGCTTAAGTTTGAAACGTTAGGCCAGCTAATTTTCTGATTTGTATATTTCAGGTCCATTCAGTCAGTAAACAGTTTGCAGCAGTTTAATTCATTTTTATAAATATTATTTTGTGGAGAAATTTGTGATGCACAAACATTACAATATAAAGTTCCATAGGCTTGCCTAATTATAAGAGGCATGGTTAAATTGCAAATGCCAGTAGGTCAGTTGATAAAGACATGTCCTAGAGAAAATCCTACAAATGTGGAGCTATTCACCACTGCATTTACTAAATTATACTGCAAATTTTTATTATCGAGTTTTCATTTGCATAAAATTTACCCTAAAATTTGTCTTTAAATTGCCATAGATTCTTCATAAGATTGATAAAGACAATGAGCGGCTACCTAACCCAGAAAGTTGTCCATCATCTGTCTACGAAGTCATGCAACAGTGTTGGAGAAAGTCATCTTTGGAGAGGCCAAACTTCACAGCTCTCAAAGATAGACTCACACAGGTACACATCTAATGTATGTTGCTTGCATCAAGTTACTGAGTACTGCCTGAGTATTATTTGGAAACTTTATTCAAGTACAGTCGACTCTCATTAATAAGAGCTCGGTTAACACGAGAACTCGGTTAAGACGAGAATTTTCGTTGGTCCCGACCGAATTGTGCACATTCCATTTTTTGTGGCCCGATTGAGCGCAAATACATGTATTTTCCACGAACATTTTGGAAAACAACCTGTCAATCAGCGAATCCATTCAATTTGAAAAGTTATTGTAATTAATGTTGGTTAATTCTGCACTGCGGTTTTCACTGCGCGTACACATCACCTGTTTGTGTCTCATGCCGCTATGATAATGGCGCAGTCATAATGCTCGCTAATCCTGCACTGCGGTTTTCACTCCACGTAGACATCGGCTGTTTGTGTCTCGAACGTGCCGCTAGAGGGGGCTATTAAAAGGTGGACAATAGGAGCAAGTTCAAGCGGCGACTATTTTTCGACCACTAGTCGATTTTGCCTGGTACCCAATATGTATTTAGTGTACATGTTACCATGGAAAATCGACTAGTGGTTGACAAATAGTCGCCGCTCGAACGTGCCGCTATAGAGGGGTTTGTTTATGGCGGCTTTCATGCCGCCGAAACTTAAAGAATTGCGTAAACTAACCCCAAAGTGCGAAAACAGCACACTTGCTTTCATTCCCCTTCCAGCCAGCCGGAAAAAAATAACCCAACCACACCAAGGCAATCATGAAAAGCAGAATGTTTGGCGCCCTCTTTTGTTCAGTAATATCAATCCCGTTTGTAACTCAAAATATTTAATTTACCATATGATTATAAATAAATTTTAGAGCTTATTAATCCCCCGACAGTCGCACCCCAACATTTCGACAAATTTTACCGTAAAAACTAGTAATTAATAAAGACCCCCCGCTATTGAGAAACGCCCTCTGTTGTCCACAAAAATGCACTGGTTTCCTCGATCCCTTTGTGCCTTTGCTCGTTTCCGTGATGGTAACCAGCTCTCCATCAAGATTTTGTGCCTGATTGAAATACTTACGTGCGTGTAGCTAAAGCAGTGGTTTTGCAGTGATCTGGGCAGCTCAAATCGCCCGGTCGGCGAACTCCAGCATTCTTGTTCTTGTGCTCAGGTGTTGTTTTATTAAATATTACTGTTTGTTTTATTTAAAATCTGCTTGCAGCATTTTCATAACCAATATATAGCAATACAATTTTATCGAAACGATGTGCGAGGCGTTTACATTGTGTTTTGGACCTATCCAGACGTCACATTTATACACAATAAAGGGAAAACCCTGCAATCCAGATAGGACGAGAGCCCGGATAATACGAGATATTTGCATAAGTCCGGAGGACCTCGTGTTAACAAGAGTCGACTGTACAGTGATTGTCCAGTGGTTAATGTGTAAGACTCATCTGTAATAGCCGGCTATCAAATGAGAAAGGCATGGTGCTTATTTCCATGAATAAGACATTTTTGCTGGCTATTATGTTAGCTTGCTTGATCACATTGGAATAATCAGGTTTAAAGGAGACTTGTAGGTTTGCATGGTGGATATAACAAAGTGTGAAAGGTTTGAGGTAACACCAAGTAAAATTTTTCTCTTTTGAGTTGTGTGGTTCTGAGAAAAACTGGTTGTTTTAACTTGACGTTTCAGACAGTATGCTCTGTATGTCAAAAGAAGGTTTGTCAAAATTGTTGCCCACATGACTTATTGAGTTGTTTTTGTTTGTTGAGAAATTGAATGTTGTTTGAACAAGGGCAGTAATAATTGTGGAGTGCTTAAATGGTCTGTGAAACTTCTAAATATTCACTGTAATGGTAACATGTTTAAGGTCTTAATGACTATCATCATAGTCATTTTTGGTGGTATTGATATTGTAATTTTTGATATTTTAATTTGTAAAGTTGATTATGTGCCTGCAGAGAAGCTGATCCTGGAGAGGGTGCAATAAACAATACAATAAGTTATAATTTGGTATCATCTTCAATATATTCATAATTGCCATAATTGCCATCATCACTGCAAATGCACAATGAGTCTAATTACAGTAAATGCAATTTCTGTCACAGATTCGTCCAACTGATATGAAAGCACAGCACAAAGCTGAAGTAGATCAGCCAGATAAGCTACAAATGGAGGTTGGTGACATCATAACGGTCATGGATGGAAGGTTAGCAAAGTCAATTTGAAAGTTGATAATCTAGTCTTCGCACAAAGTCTGAATTCAACAGAATTTCATTTGGAAATAATGAAATAATATACGACTAAAAACTGCTGGAATGACTTGAAATGTATAAATAATAGAAGTTAGGAGGCCCTGATCTTTCCATCCTGGCAGTATTTTCTCCAAAGGCTAAATTTTGTATTTCATTTTGACTGATCATGAACTTTGTTGACAGTAAAAAATATAGATATTTGATGGATAATCATGGATCCTGTTGATTGTTATCTTGGCATTGGTATAATCTGTACAGGCCAGACAACACGTGGTGGCGTGGTCAGAACAGAAGGACAAAACAAATTGGATTCTTTCAACGTCGGCTTGCGATGCCTGTGTCTGGATCTCTTAGACAGGATGATATCAGTCTTCCGATGACAGACAGTTTCATTCATACTGGCCATGTTGGTATTGATGGAGAATCATGGGGCCATCCTGATGTGATTGATGAGTAAGTTTCTTTCTCACAACACACTTTGTTGAACCAATCACAATAGAATCCCGGGAATCCAGTGCATGCCGGTGCTGCACGGTCATTGGCTGTTACAATTACTGTGCAGCACCGGCGTACACTCTGATTGTTTGTTGAAATGGAAGGCTGGCTGTTGGAAACCGAGTCTGGATGCCATACAGGAGAGTGCTCCAGCAGTCCATGATACTATATGCCCAACACAGCTTGGGCAGGCTGACCTAACTGAAGAGAAGGCCTGTGGAGGTCTCCCTGAGGTCAGTTTCGTGGAGCTAGTTGCCAAGCACAAAAAAATGTCTAGCTTTAAAAATCTTCCTTGGAAAAAACAAGATTTCTGACCCAATTTTCATGTAACACACATATTGGCTCTGACTGGTATATTATTCAGCTGTTTTTCTTATTTTTTTAACATTAACAATTCTAACATTATTGTTCGACAATACTAAATTATAACGCACAGTAAAAAAGTCCTCTCTCGTAGACGGACTCAGTTTTATGACTAGAAATGGCCACAGTACATTCTAAGTAGCAAGGGGCCATCGCAGACGCGCAGATGCAAGTGAACTCATCCAGCCAATTTGCCGAAGAATGGGACCCTGAATAACTGCAGTAGCCCTGGACATAGCAATACAAATGGCAAGGCCGAGCATGTCATCAAAACGGCAAAACGCCTCACCAAAAGTACCAAGTCACAAACTGATCCTTGCATGGTATTCCTGGATCACCACGATAGATTGACTCACTGACTTGACACGAGTCATCACAGGGACTCGTGAACCAATCCACAAGAACCCTGCTACCAACAACAGTCACCTTTCTTGAGTCCAAGATCATAGACAAGAATGACTGCATGAAAACGACTCTAAACTTTTTAACTGATAAATATATTCCATCTAAGTTAACCTCATCGGGATACAACTTGCCCTGGTTTTCCACTGCTCTTTGCCGTCAAAACAGAAAACTTCAGAGATTGTACAACTGTCAACGCAAAACACAGAGTACCAGGGATACCCATCTATTCAAAAATGCCCGCAAAACCTACAAGAAATATAACAAAGCACACCGGCAGTACGTATCTAATATGCTTGATGAAGATCTACAACACAATCTAAAGAAATTCTGGAAATATGTGAAATCCAAGCAAACAGATAGCACTGGTGTTCATCCTCTTAATGATGGAAGTTGTACGGTGTCCGATAACAAGGGTAAAGCAAACATTTTAAACTCCTTCTTTAAATCAGCCTTCACAAATGAATCCACTACGAATATCCCAAAACTGGATCAGGCTTATCCTGACATTGAACCATTGGTGATCACCACATCAGGCATCCACAAACTCCTTCATGACATCAATGCAGCAAAGGCAACATACCAAATCGTATACTTAAAGAATGCAGTTCTGACCTTGCACCATTATTTACAGCCCTCTTCAACCAATCCATAAGTACCGGTGATCTCCCATCTGACTGGATAACTGCTAATGTTGTTCCTGTCTTCAAGAAGGGAAGTCGTATACTATAGTGACCCAAGTAATTACCGCCCAATATCATTGACTTCAGTTGTATGCAAAACCCTTGAACATGTTATTCATCGTCACATCATGTTTCATCTTGATCATCATGAAATACTTACCGACTGCCAGCATGGATTCAGAAAAAGGAGAAGCTGTGATACTCAGTTTAATACTTACCACTGTTGACGACATAGCAAAGTCTATTGAAAACAGGAAACAAATCGATGCAATCCTACTTGATTTTTCAAAAGCCTTTGACCGTGTCCCACACCAAGGACTCCTCGTCAAACTGAAGCACTATGGTATCATACTGGGAATGTCCACAAATGGGTCTCCAACTTGTTGGCATCACGCACCCAAAAAGTTGTTCTCGAGGGAGAAGCTTCCGGTCTTGCTGACGTCATATCTGGAGTACCGTAAGGCACAGTCTTACAGCCATTACTCTTCCTCTTATACGTGAATGACATTCTATCTCATGTCTCATCAAAGACGAGGCTTTTTGCTGACGATGGCCTGCTTTACCGAGAAATAAAATCGCCCGCAGATGCCACCCTACTTCAAAACGACCTCGATGCCCTGTGTAGTGGGAGAGTGAATGGGAAATGAAGTTCAACTCGGATAAATGCTTCGTTATGCACATGTCTAACAAAAAGTCCCCGATTACTTTTAATTATAACATCAACAAGAAGCCTCTCCAAATAGCTACAAACCATCCTTACCTGGGCGTCATCCTAAGCAGCAATTGTGGCTGGTCTCATCACATCAACAAAATTTCTACTGATGCCAAACAAACTGTCGGTATCATTCGCCGGAATTTTAAATCATGCAGCCGAAAAGTGAAATCCTGTCTTTACCAGTCTCTAGTCCGTCCTAAACTGGAATATGCAGTGTGCGCTTGGGCTCCATACACCAAAGAAGAAAAACATCAACTTGAGGGTATACAGCGATCAGCGGCTAGAATGTGCTGTAATAACTACTACAGAACCACTAGCGTTACCGCCATGCTTTAGGAACTTGGCTGGCCACTCCTTGAATCAAGAAGAGCCATGATACGTCTGGTCATGCTTTATAGAATTTCACATGGGTTGGTAGACGTCGACAAAAAACCAAATCTTACCGTACAAACAAGAACTCACAGAAGGTCTCACCAATGTTCATATCATCGTGTCCACGCCAAAAGTAAGATTTACAGCACTAGCTTCTACTCATCTACAATCCCGATCTGGAATAACCTGCCCCACTCAGTCATCAATGCCTCTAACTTGGATCAATTTAAAACTACTGTAGCTGACTTTCTCCTCAACACCAATATTACCCCGTAGCTCCTCTAGCCCCGCGCCATGCCATGAACTCTAGCGGGATGCGGCTGAAGCCGTTTTGCTGGAGGACGAGATACAGATACAGAAACAAGAAATGCAGAAACATGCCAACAAATCAACAGAGACCCTCTTGTCACTTAAGACAGAGACAACGTACACTTTGATGAGAATAACATGGACAGAAGGAAGCATTGTCTTAGTGTAGTGAGACAGCAAAATTCCAGATTACGTTCTCAATAGAAACGGAGAGCTTATTTTATTATGAAACCTGGACTTTACCCACTTCATGTTTATTTTGTGTACATATTTATTCATTTATTTTTTTTATTCAGCTAATTGATTCTAATGAGTAAATCAGTATACTCAAGACTTTAGTTCAACATCGAAAACAAAGCATATTCCAACTCAACAAAAACCCACAAAAAGTAATCATAATTAATAAAATACCTTATAGTGTACGTGGGTTGGAAGAAATAGAAGAATACATCGTTTCGAGTTGTAATCAATAAATATTTAATTGAACTTTTGCATTTTTATTGTAATACAAACCATTTTAAGTGCAAAATTTCGATCCGGTCGCCCCGCCCCTAAAAATTCCTACTTACACAAGTAGCCTGGATGTCAGAACCGTGACGTCAGCACTAGAACGAGTGAAAGACCGGGCCAGCCATGCATGCGCGATGTGTATAGCGCGTGTACGACCAAACCGAGAAACATAGCAAAATCATCAGAAGTTTTCAGAAGAAAACTTGTCCCTATCTGACTCGGAAAAGAGTGAACATATGGGGATAAAGTCAGTATAATTGTTCCCTACATGTATGAACCAGAAGTCCAGAAAGACGGCAGCATAACACAGAGATTGAGGACAGCACAATTCCTGGCATGCATAACTCGAATCCGGCGATCGATTGAGAAGTTCCCAATCAAAGTTCCCAGGCAGCAGCAAAGAAAAATCTTTTTGCTGGAATAACATTTTCTTTTAGCTTTAGGATTATCAAAATCACAAACTGGGAGTACAAATTGCCAGCAGTGAAATGATCGGAAATATCCACATGCCAGAAATGTATATAATATTGTAGAGGCCAGTTTGGACAATGTGAATGTACAAGCAATGCGTCGCGGCCCGACAGTTCGCTCAGGGAGTTTGCTCTGTTCAGCCGGACTTTTCAGGCCCAAATTTTCCACAATCCCTCGTCTTTGGGTTATGTACAACTTCTTTGGGTATATTATTGAAGCCTGGAACGACACACCTGGCCGACATCTTGCACGCGTGTCAAAATATGCCTCGAATTGTTTCCACTTTCGACGGTCACAGCTTCAGTCGGAAATATCCATTTGCCAGAAATGTCTGCAGTTCTAGGCCAGTTTGCACGACACAAATAGGGCTGTAAATGGTTCCTTTTTTAACTTATGTCTTTTTACGGTCACTATAATGACAGTAAAAGGACAAAAGTCAAAAAAGAACTATTTACAGCCCCATTTGTAGGGCTAGCACTACATGTTTTGTGCACAAATCTACGTATGTGCGCGATGTGCGGCCGGCCGGTCGTTCTAGAAGTGACGTCACAGGGTCACGTGATGCATTACATCATCCTTTTGCAATTTTCGAGCGGATATTGTGGGGGGCTCGAAAAGAGGTAGAAAAATAGCGTAAATGAGCAAAACAAATCAGAATTAAGAGAAAAAACAGCAACAGTGTTGTTTTTTAGTAACAAGCAAATTTATTAAGACAAACATTGTTTTCTATTTCAGTGATCCTTTAATAATTTAGGGAACATTATACTGTGACGCATGCACCTCTTACCAAGCGAACATTGAATGATCTTGTTGCACAATACATGTATTTATTGATTAACTTTGCAGGGTGTATCGAATTCCCATGGAACCCCTTGATCAGTTTGGAGAATGCCAAGACTTCAGTGATTCAAGACCAGCACTTCTTCTCTCAGAAAGATCAAAAAGTAAGTTTGTGGGGATTCCCATTGAATTTGGGGGCCAGTATGATTCAGTTCACTTTGAATATGAATGTTCTCTTTTTCATCATCATAGGAAAAGGATTCATTCAGTTCCATAATACAGTCGAGCACTATTATTGCGAGCACGGTTGGGACGAGAACACGGTTATCAGGAGCATATTTCGTCAGTCCCAACCAAAACATGCACATTTCTATAGGAGAAAATTGGCTTAATACGAGAAGCATTAATACGAGAAGACGGTTACGACGAGCAGTTTTGGCGGCCCAGTTGAATAAAAATACATTATTTTCAACATCTTTAAGACGAGAAAGGTGCCAGTAATGTTCACGCTAACGCCAATCTGCTCATTCATCCGCGCTGTGATTTTAACAAAAACCACCTGGTAGCTGCGTGCTTCGCACCGCTGGAGTTTTTTATATAGACAGACAATGGGTGTTGCGGTTTTACTGCTGACAAAGGGAGTTCCGTTGCCCGACAGTTGTATGTTTTGTGCCGCCAGAGGGATTTATAAAAGACGGATAGTGGATGTTGCGTCTGTTGTGCCGCAAGACGAGATCTATTGAAGCCGCTAGAGGTTTTCTATTTCAAGCAAAGAATGGGAAACATGGCTTTTCTTACTTCACTTGTGACCGCGTTGTTTTTGACATCACCGACGAGTTGCAATGAAGGAATAAAAGTTGGCGTTTTTTTCACAAGTGACCATACGTCTATCGTACCTTCTTCAAGAAAACATCTACCATGGCTTCAATCAAGATCAAGCGCAAGGGGCTGTCTCTGGAGACCAAGATTGAGATCATCAAGGCTGTAGAATCGGGCCGCAAGAAAGCAGACATCGGGCGTCAGTACGGGATCGTCTCAAGTACACTCTCGACAATTCTCAAGAACAAGGGCGGACATCTTAGCAAAGTGCGAAACTTCGCAACAGACTTAACTCGAGTTTTTCAGCGAATACCACCAGGAGCACCCTTGTACAGAAGAAAATAACCGACTTCTTCTGATCGACATGGGACAGTGTCCAACAATAAAACCAAACGGCACTTTTCAGAGCCACCACAACTTCAAAAAAGAGATTATGCCCGTTCAAAAACAAATGAAATAAAAAGTAATGCTCCCCAAAACCGACTCTTCCACCCCTCCCGCTAATAATAAAGAAAACTATCCCATTCCCGAACGGAAACCTGTGAAGCCAGAAAAAACAAAATGTGACCCCACCCCTCCCCCTAAAAAAATATCCCATTCTCGAACTAAAACCTGTGAAGCCAGAAAAAAAAATGAGTGATCCCACCCCTCCCCCTAAAAAGAATTATCCCATTCCTGAACGAAGAGAAACCCATAACGATTAATTTACAAATGTGAAATTTGTCCGAGTTCTCCCTTTTAAACCTTACATTTGTATCGTGATTATCAAAAATTTGAGGTCCAAAAGAAAATCATTTGGCCAAAAGCCTCTCGTCCAGATTAACAAAATTTGCAGCCTTCCCACCGCGCGCCTATTTCGTAAATTATTTTAGAATCGGACCACGGTAGTGCGCCCTCTTTCGTCCATACCCCAAAGACTGGCTCCGATAAAATACAGTGCGTATACAATGTACTTACGTGAGCTGGCAGAAGCGGGTACCAGTATGGCAGATGTACTTTCACGCATGTCGGCTGCTCGATGTCGGCGGCTATTAACTTCCAGTCCGGTGGTGTTTTTCTTTTATTTTATTTATCACTTTCATCTTTGCATTGTAGAGTATATTATATTTTACACGGTAAGATTCATAATTTGCAAACAGTAAATTTACGACATAAAGGATGAGGCTCCTATTTTGTGCACACATTCGTTATGTACAATAACAAAAACACACACGTTCATGGCGCCCAGTTGGTGCGTCACGGATGAATGGGAGATACGAGATACTGATAATACAAGTTTTGTTTATAGTCCGCTGGAGCTCATATTAACAGTGCTCGACTGTACTTAAAGGGAAGGAATCTTGGTAACATCTTTTCAGCTTGCAATGTAAAAATAAAACTCCAAGTAACAAAGTAAATTTTTAAACTTGAGTTTTCAAGTTGTGAACAAAAAAGGGTCATGCAGCATTTTCTTAAATCTTTAACGAATTTTTTTTTTTTTGGGTCATAATGGAAGCAAATCTAATGTCGGGTGGGATGATGAATTGATATTTATATATGGTATTTACGTGTACTATAATGTCCTTTTTGATCAACAGGAAACAGCAGAGACAAAGACTTGATGGCAAAACGTGATAGAGCTGCCAAGTTATCGGGCCTTGCTGGTAAGCAGCTTCACCAAATAAAACAAAACCAAAATCAAGAAACTGAAATACGTACTGGGTCGTCGGTGTTCTATGTAAAAGCCTCACCAGAAACTGACAACGTGAAAGGAAGAACACAGACAGACACGGGACTCTTAATTGATTTTTCTGAGAATATTACTGGAAGCATTAACAGTAGTCAGAGTATGAGTGGAAGTAATTCTCAATCAGTGGCATTACTGGATATGCCTTTGCCAAGTTTTGTTGCAGCTGCTGAGTTTCAGCAAATGCCGAGGCCATTGTGTCCTGAACCTAACAGTGAGTTTTCACCAGTGGAACCATTTGAATTGTCAACCAATCCAACATTATCAGAGGCAACTCGTCAATATGTACAAAAAACATATAATGCAAGTCCAAAAGCTAGTACAATGAATGCAGTGAAACAACACTATGAATTGAGAGATACATCTGCTCCAAAATTGCATGAGGATTTAGGTTTCTGCAGGCCTGCTTTGAAAAAGACCAATCCATTTGAAAGTTATGGATCTCACTTAACAGAACAGCCTACTGCAGATTTGTCAAGCAGCACACATGTTCAGCACTATTATGACCCTGTTGCCACTGATTCTGTGACCAAGTTGCCTAAAAGCTTTATGGCCACCAAACAGTATGAAGCAGTTGTCTCTGACTGGCATGTCAGTGGTACCAATAAGAAGTGCGACTACAAACTTGTACATGGTGATGTAACTACAGGTACCAATAGTAGTGGTGATGTGTCTTTGAGGCCGCACCACTATGATCCGGTGTCATCAGAAACTCGGGTGAAACACTTGTATGATCATGTTCCAGAAGATACCAGCCAACAATCTATCATAAGTAATCATAAAAATTGGGTAAATTTTTATGATGAAGTTCCCACTGAGAATGTGGAGTATCAAAACAAAACAGATAATGAAGTACATGTACCACCAATGGTTAACCCCTTGCACATTTCCTATCAGAAGCCTATTCAACCTGTTCATCACTATTCTCCTGTTGCTGAAGATATGTACAATACGGAAAGTGCAACAACAAAAG
Source organism: Hippasteria phrygiana (assembly GCA_037893225.1). Lineage (NCBI taxonomy): Eukaryota > Metazoa > Echinodermata > Asteroidea > Valvatida > Goniasteridae > Hippasteria > Hippasteria phrygiana. Next base: position 107,709 of record JAZGUH010001034.1, on the reverse strand, counting down.
TCTCTGCTACTATCACTCTTCAAAAAGTTGTTTCAAAGCCTGCCACCCTACCGAGTAATCATCATGCTGCTGCTCATGATGGTAATAATCACAAAAGCTTGCAATCACATGGAAGTACTAAACAGACATCCATTGCAACATCAAGTGATATTAAACAGTTTCAAAGGTCTAACAAATATGCCGAAGTTTCAAAGTTGACTCAACCAAATGATAATGATACAGGGTCGGACATGGTCCCACTAATATCTAATGTACACTTCAGAAGTGAAGATCATTTAAAGGCAGGAAAACCAGCAGGAAAGTTTCCAGAATCAGATGATCATCTGATGTTACTGAACTTTTCCTCTAAAGAAAAGAAAGATGAAAGTCAGATTTCACTGGAAAATACTCCTCAAAATGAAATGAAGAAGAAGCCAGACTTGCCACCACGTACACTTGCCCTACAGCAACCCCTTGAAGATAAAAGAAGCAATCGTAAATTAGATAGAAAAGAAAGAAAATCGGATCCCTTACTTTTGAACATGAAGTCCAGACATGAATGGACATCGCAAAAGAATCAGGAGGAGTCACTTAGTTGCCCAATCTTTTCATCTGATGTTAATCAACCAAAAGATTCTAAGCCACCTCTTCCCCCGAGAAAACCAACATCAGAAGCATTTGATTGTTTCTCAGAGCCTAGTTCACAACCAGTTCGTCAATATGGAGAGCCAGCTGAAGGTGCCAAGTCTAAGATCTATCCTATTATGAAGGATGGGGTCAAGTTGAGTAATACACATTATTTCCTTTTACCTCCTAAGCCATCTTCTAGTTTTCAAGCCTCCAATAAAAGTTGCCCTCCAAGTACAGACACTTGTTCCAATGAGCCATCTGTAAGCCCCTCCTTTGGTGGGCCAAAGTCACCTACAACTGCCCACATCCGTCCTTTTATGCGCAATGGCAGGCAGGCTAGTGACACACATTATGTTATAACTCCTGGTCGTAACACTGTTTTCACAGATGCTCTTGATTTATCTAATGCATCTCACGTTGACAGGGAGCATCATGCATTTCACCCTAGTTCCAACATACAAGCTCATACCTCATTTGAGAAGAAATCGTCTTTGCCTCAGAATGCATTAGATCTTTCAACTCTCAGTCCCATTCTACCCCAGACAAACACCAAGACTTCAAGACGTACTCACGGTACCAATGTTTCTCCTGAATACTCTGCTCATTCATCTGAAGACCCAGACTTAATGGCTTCTGAAACAAAATCTTCAGCTACCGATAAAATCCTTCAAGTTCAGTCCCAAGTACATGGTGTGACTACAGAAGAATGTCGCAATGTACTTATTGGCAATGCATGGGATGTTGATAAGGCTGTACATGAACTTAAAATTGAACAGTTGTTCCAACTGGGTAGTGTGACTCGTGAACGTTGTGAGTCACTGCTTAGTTCTTTGGGCTGGAATCTGCAATTAGCTAGTTCAGTAATCTTAGATCAGTCATAAGTGAAGACTAAATCTGAGATATTATACTCTTTCACATTTGGTAAAACAAAACACAAGAAATCAATTAATGTTCATAATCCTTTTGGAAATGAGCCAGGTATTCCCAAAAGCCTTCAAACAAATGCAATTGTTGATCTCACACTAACAAGTGATTTCACATTAATATTGGCCATCATGTATGCTTGTCATTAACCTTGTGGTGGTGATTTTATCTAATAAAGCCTACTACCAACCATCACACCAGTATTACTCGTGATGTAAAGAAAGCCCAAATAAAGTTGGCATGCATACATTTATAGTTATTGCAAAACTACTTGCTTTCCTTGTCAGATCACAAAGTACTAATAATAACTAGCACAGTTTCACTATTATTGCTTTGTAGCCTGTCATGTGGGCCTGTATTTCGCTTTATTGGTACAGGCTAAAGTTGTTAAATGTAGATGTATGGTGACTGGTACACATTTGCAAAACCTATTGTTGATACCCAAGTTTAACCTGAACCCCCTCATCAGGTTTTCTTGAGGCACCCTGCTAGATCCAACAGAATCCAACAGCTAGAATAATAGATCTTTTGTTCACTGACCACGTCAACAAAATCCAACAGAAAGTACCAACTGTTGGATATGGTTGGATTTATCATTATTAGGGTTAAAACAGCATGTTGCATATGCATACAAAGAATAGCACATGTATTTTATTTTATTTTATTTTTATCTTCTTATTTATGTATTTTATTGTACAAATGCTCACAACAAACAAGCTGTATGTAGCATCCATTCACACATTATACTGTATTTGTGTGGTTTTACAAATGATTTTTAAACATATTTGTAAATTTGATGTCTTCTCATAATTTTTATACCATATATGCAAACATTGTCATTATTTTTAAATTATAAACACTAAAATATTTCAGCATGAATCATGAAAAAAATATTGTTAAGTCAGTAACATGGAAGTGCCTGTCATGTTATTGTAAAGCTGTTAAGTTAGGGTGTTATTGATTTGAATACACTTTAATTAAAAAAATAACAGTTCATGTCGGAATGCTCAGTATGCCATTTGTGTAGTCATGCAAATAATGTTATTTTACATTAACTTTTTACCTGAATTGCTAAGGAATGGCGTTTTTTGCCATCCACCTCATTTCAAAATAATAGAGGACCGAAGTCTGACGTCAGTTGGCACAACTGGCTCCAAACAAATGCAGATTTTGACTGTTCCTTTGTTAACAGCCAGTCATGCAAACACATGTACACAAAATAACAAAAGTATTCTGGTTCCAAACATTGCATTGACATCATAATTTCTGTATTCCATAGTGCTTTTTGTGCAGAGGAACAAACATTGCATTTTGATATTACATGTACATTGCTCTAGATAGTAGCTTGCCAGTAGTGTGTTAAACCACAGTAATTTCAGGGTATTAGCATTGATGGCTCATAATATGTAATTTGTTTTGTTCTTTTTTTTACCTTCAATGCTTTTGTATATTTTTTTTAAGGCATTGTTCATTGTTCAGAGCTAACTCCCCATTCCCTCACACACAAATACTCAGGTGTGGCCATGATTGGTTGGGTGTGCTTGATGTATGCATAACTGAAGAACAGTTTAAATTTAATCTCAAAATGCATATTGTGTTAATATTAACTCTGTTAAGTTGTCTGTTTCTCAAAGCACATGACTTTATTCTCGTGTTTCAGCAGTGGCATAAATGTTTTCTGCCTGCTGAATCCTTTCTATGCCAAGATGAGCAAGTTATTACTCAATTACAAGAAAGTTAATTTTAAAATTAAACACTTTTTCTTTGTGCCTGTGATGTATTTACAATGTAGGCCCAGTGTTACCTAAATAAACCTTTTCGACATTCTCAATGCATTGTGGGTTTGGAGGCCAAACAAACCATGTAATTTATACACAAACCTATGGGACTGTGAACCAGTCCAAATATTAATTGATTTTATGCTAAATATCTGTCATGAGTTGAGCTATACCCTTTTCACATATCTTTGCATGGAACATAAGGAAAATAATAACCAGAAAAATCAATTTTAAATGGCAATAAAAATACAGGAAATAATTGGGGAATCCCTCTCAGGGTACCAGTTACTGATGAATGCAAATTTCTGGAATTAGAACAGCTAATAATGTCACATTATTAGCCAATCAGAAGAGAATTTTTGCAAGCATAACAATGAACATGCGACCAATCACGTCCGTTCTAATGTGCTTGCTCTTCTAATGCCAGTTAGGCTGATGCAGTTCCCATGATGCTTTGAGAATGTCGAAAAGGTTTATTGTAACAATATAGGGAGAAAAATTAAAATGAAACTGAGCAATTTTAAGTTTGCAAATAATGTATGATTTGGTCATCTTATATTTATACAGAAATTCAACTCGAAGACTAATGCAAATCAACCAAAGTTTTTAAAAAATTTCCCAAACACCGCTTTCATTCCCAGTAAATTCTCAGAATTCCCAAGGAAATTAATCACTTCCCAGGAAATAGCCAATACCAGTCACTGGAAGAATTTTTAAATGTGAGGCATACACTTTATACAGTGTTTACTATATGGCTCTTTATAGTCAAGCCCTGTATGATCCAAGTCCCATGCCAAAACAGTGAAAAGGTGGATTTGCTGACAAATCCAGTTTCAAAATACACATGTACATGTAGTTCGTTTACATGAACGGTCGGCAACCATTTCCTCATTATGGTACCTATACCATGAAAGTGTTGATTTTGGATGGCCCTTTTATACTTAGCACATTTTGGCAAAGTTGTATTCGAGTCCCTGCAAGTGCTTTCACAAGTCCCTGCAAGTCCATCACAAGCCCTCCAGTCCTAATCCCAATCACAAGCTATTCAAATGAGCTGCGACAAAGGCATTCCTTTGTCATTGTTCATCCAGTTACTTGTGACTGGCTTTATGAAAGCACTTCTGACTGGGCTTGTGAAAGGACTTGCAGGGACTCGAATACAACTCTGCATTTTGGCACACAATGTCATGAATATTGGAAGTATTACATGTACAATAGACATGTACAATAGACATGTACAATAGACATGTACAATAGACATGTACAATAGACATGTACAATATACATGTACATGTAATGGCTGGTTCAATTTATATGCAGTTATGTATACATGTACTTTTATTCATGTACGTTATGTATATGCAAAGTTTATATGGCCTATCCTTAATGTAAATACTAAAGGGTGGAGTTGTACGTAACTTGTTGCCATTTTATCTTAAATCTGTATGGTTAAGAGTTGTATTTTGTTGAACACGTTATACATATATATATAAATTACGCTAGGTCCGGCGTAAAGGCGAAATCCTATAGACTTGTGCACAAACTTCTTTTTACTGTAACCTAACCCAAACTTTACCTAATTCGACCATGGAGGAAGGAACACTTCCTTCCTCCATGATTCGACCAAACTTCAGAATTATGCTATTTAGAACACAAAGAACAAAATAAAAACATTTGCGACGTAAAATTCTGCCTAGAAATAAGGCGAAACTTACACTTTATTAACGTGCACTTTTACACAACGCCGTTTCCCCTTTCCGTTCGAATTAGAAAAATAAATATATATATAGAATGGCTAATTTGGCAAATTTGCATTGGTAAGCAAAACTTCTTTATGCAATTCTATTAGCCTCGTTCGACAGTGACGTTTAAAGGAAGCATGAATTAAATATCCAGTGCATTGTTTACATACAATGGGCCTAGTGGGGTACCGGTATACATGTATACCCCGGGGTGGTCCGCCGGACCGTCCCCCAGAAATTTCGCTCTGTGAAAAATGTAAGCCTATTTCCAAATGAAATTGCTAAAACGTAAATGTAAAAAGGCAATACAATTTGCGTATAGGCCTATTCATAGCTGCATGTGAATGTGGTATATGTGCCTGTTACTTGCTTTTAACAGCCCCCCCCCCCCCCCCCCCCCCCACCCTTTATTTTTCTGGCGTATTTTGACCATAGACGATCGTTCGACAAGACAAATATTTTTCTGAACTAAAAGGATGACGTCATCAAACCGGGAGCTATTCTGGAAAGATTTTGGAGATGATCGGTTTTTCCACTTAACTTAGCTTAACTTAAAAATAATGGTACAAATTAACTGGACTTTATTGCACCAATAAAATGCTGTGACGCCATGAAACCGAAGTTATGTGTAAATTTTCGTGCAAGTTCGTGCAATTTTTATTTCCATGGGCTATTTTCCTGTCATCTTGTATGTTAAAAAAATTGAATTTTTTATTGCCGGAGAAAAGTCTATGAATTTAATCTTTAGTTTTGCCAGAAGAACGATAAAATTAATCTAACATGAGAATTGAACCATTTGTGTTTCCAAGTAAAGAAGTTGTTCTGGTGCCCAGAGACTGTTCTATTTTGAACGGAGGTTTGCGGCGTTACGTCTAGTCTAAAAAAAAAAGTCATTTGGCGAGTTGCTGATGGAAACGTTGAACCCAATTTGACTAGACAATTTGAATTTTAGTTTCACCACTTTCGGTTTGCGACAAAATTTCAAGCATTTTGGAAAACGGTTTGCGCTATTTGGGATTTTAAATTGTCGACTCTTGGGTGCCAAATACAATGTAGTCATAAAAGTAAACTCCGAATATCTGCCAGAAAATTTATTTTGTTAAAAACGGGTGTCGCGTCTTGTAAAAAACCTTGGGTTGTCAACTTTTTGGGGCTTCATATATGCTAACGTCACTCATGACATCCACAGTGATCGAAGTAAGTGCCGAAAGTATGTATCATAATCAGTGGCGTATAACGACGGGGGGGGGGGGGGGGGGGGGGGGGGGGGGGGGGGGGGGGGGGCGCATCCCCCCCCCCCCCCCCCCATAAAAAATAATCTCCCAGTTTCCCCCATCTGAAAATTTCACAAACGCAGAAAATATAAAGAAAAAACACTTTGAGCGCCCCCCACTGTATGTAACATCCCAGCCTCCTCCCCACTCTCCCCCTCTGGAGCACAGCCCTGGCTATGCCGCTGGTTTTAAAATAATCATGAGGTAAAGAACAATTATAAAGAATGGAATACAATTGAATTCAGCGTATACTATAATTTTGACATTTCTGGTTGTTATTACACTCAAACGATGTGGGGGAAACTTTTGATGAAATTCCAACTCAAAAATATTTTTATAAGGCCACCAGTCAGTCGGTGGAATTTCTTCAACCCTCGACGAATTGTCCTCTTCGAGGTCTCCGGAAGCGCCCTCATCCGATCTATACCGTAGGGGGCCTACTGCGCATACGCAATATAAACAATAAGTCTGATTTTCATTGAGTCTGATATTAATGTCATATGAATATCCGACTCCATGAATATCCGACTCCTCTTCCCTGTTCCGCACGTAACCGGCCACTCCCAATAGTCGATTCATCGATCACTTAACAATATTTCATGGTGACAAATTCAATTAACAGTATTGCACATGCGCTATGCCTTAAGTGATCGATGAATCGATTATTGGGAGAGTGGCCGTCACGTGATGAGAGGGTTTAACCAAGAGGAGTCGGATATTCATACGACACCGGAATGCACGCGACGCACGCGCGCGCAGTTTTTAGGCACATGCAGTACGTGTTCGTGTTGTATGTGATGAGAGCTAGAGCTAGTACCAGATCACCGTGAGTGCAGATTTTCCTTTAATTTAATTGGTTTTGTTTAAAAATGCTACAGAAGGAATTTATAACAATCTGATTATTGATCTGTTAATTCTCCTGAATATATCTCTGTACTATAGACCGCTTTACTTGTGCAAAACTGTCGTCACGATTGTTAATGAGAATTGTGTGTAGCCGGTACGTACGTGATGAGCATGGAACGCTGAGCATTTCGGGTCGGAGGGTTCAAAGGCTCACGTTACATACATGTACAAATCTGCACGTAGACCGCGTGAACATGGTTATGGTCGTTGTGTCATGACATTGTCCTAAAGTAAAACTAAAAGGAAAGCATTTACTTTATACCCCACCAAAATTGGTCAGGAACAGAAAAATATTACAAAATAACCATGCATTTGTGTTCAGAAGAAACCTGATAATTCTCTTGGTCATTGCAGTGGTGGTCGGCATGAGGTCGTCGAGCGCAATCTGTAGTTTTGCGCAAGTTTATTGTGACTTGTGTGTACTCCCTCATTCATGTCCCTCCAGAGTTCATATTGAATGGATTTCATTCAAAGGGAAATTAGCTCCGGAGGGTGTACATTAAACTTGCGCAAAACTCCAGATTGCGCTCGACAAGGTTACTGCTGGGTCTTGTTTTTTGTCTCTGATTGGTCAGTGGCTGTTTACCTGATCGCACCCTCTGCTCTAGAATAGTGTTGTGGTCAATGGGGAAAAACTAAATTATTGTCCTAAAAACAGCTACACCTTTTCATTAAATATTTCCAAATTTCACTGTTTTATGCAGTAAAAATATCTCCCACGTTACACCCAAAAAAAATTGTGTTCATTTTTTATTGGTGTAAACAAATGGACAAAACACGTAATTCCCTGCACAAATTGAATGGAGGGCTTCCCCTTTGCCCGACGCCAAGTGCAATTGGTGAACAGCCTCAGACTCGGACCAAGAGAATACCCAATGGCATTTATCTAGCGCATGAATGATGAAACTGCACGGGCATGACGGGAGAACTAGGGGGGGCCTACTTCCAAAAATGTAAGGCTCTCCGTTAGCCTTACAACGCTAAGCTTTTTTGGACCCCGTAACTCAATGGGATTTGCAATACGCTTTTGTTAGGTCAGTTACAATGTTCTAGAATTCCACTTTCCCAAACGTTAATCTCCCCAGAAAGTTATCCAATCCCTCCTACAGATCTTTGAGACTTTTGCGGCACATTTGCGGAACATTGAAACGGACAATTTATTGAGAAATCAGAGTTTTTACTCACCAACCGACGTATTCAGCTGAGATGAACATGTACCACACAGCCGACTACTATAATCCACCAGACTGCGCATGCGCGTGCGCGTGGAGTTGTGGAAGAGATGTGGGGCTCGACCATTTTTTGAAGGGGGGGGGGGGGTCATCTTTTCTACATCGCGCAACGGCGATGTGTGCATGACGCGCTTTACACAGTGTTGTGTGTGTTTGAACATTCCTTCGGTTTTCAAATGAACAACGTGAACAAAATAATGACCATCGATCCAGATTTTTTCTGATTTGCATAAAATAAAAGCTCGCATTGGCCAAAAACAACATCAGACAAAATGCCAAATATCACTATATTTAAAGCCACTGCAGCTAGGGGTTGTGCCTATTTGGGAAAAGTCGTTAATATAATTTGATTTGTTGCATCATCTAAAAATGTGGCTACCTGCCCTACGTGGCTACCTGCCCTACAATTTAGACGTCTGGGCATAACAAACATTGTCAGGCCAAGGAACCACACTAGGTAAAATAGCGCGCCATTAATTATCCACATTCCACACATCACCGTTGCGCGATGTAGACAAGATGCCCCCCCCCCCCCCCCCCCCCCCTTCAAAAAATGGTCGAGCCCCACATCTCTTCCACAACTCCACGCGCATGCGCAGTCTGGTAGACTATAGAAGTCAGCTGTGTGGTACATGTTCATCTCAGCTGAATACGTCGGTTGGTGAGTAAAAACTCTGATTTCTCAATAAATTGTCCGTTTCAATGTTCCGCAAATGTGACGCAAAAGTCTCAAAGATCTGTAGGAGGGATTGCATAACTTTCTGGGGAGATTAACGTTTGGGAAAGTGGAATTCTAGAACATTGTAACTGACCTAACAAAAGCGTATTGCAAATCCCATTGAGTTAAGGGGTCCAAAAAAGCTTAGCGTTGTAAGGCTAACGGAGAGCCTTACATTTTTGGAAGTAGGGGGGGCCTAATAAACCTTTTCGACATTCTCAAAGCATCATGGGAACTGCATCGGCCCTAACTGGCATTAGAAGAGCAAGCACATTGGAACGGACGTGATTGGTTGCATTGGGCACATGTTCGTTGTCATGCTTGCAAAAATCCTCTTCTGATTGGCTAATAATGTGACATTATTAGCTGTTCTAATTCCAGAAATTTGCATTCATCAGTAACTGGTACCCTGAAAAGGATTCCCCAATTATTTCCTTTATTTTATTGCCATTTAAAATTGATTGTTCTGGTTATTATTTTCCTTATGTTCCATGCAAAGATATGTGAAAAGGGAATCGCTCAACTCATGACAGATATTTAGCATAAAATCAATTAATATTTGGACTGGTTCACAGTGCCATAGGTTTGTGTATAAATTACATGGTTTGGCCTTCAAACCCACAATGCATTGAGAATGTCGAAAAGGTTTATTATTTACAGGGTTGATAAAAATCATGATTTTTTTTATTTAAATTGGTTTTTATTTTATTTTTTACCATCGTACCATTGGCATAAAACATTTGTTTCAAATAAGTCAATTTAAATGACCATCATTGAAAGTCGAGTATAACCACACACAATTGTTCATGAAATCAGTACTGAAATCCCTTTCATTTATCATATTCTTTTCTAGAATGCAAAGTTTGTCTTAAAGACGCAGTAAAACCATTTTTAGATTGTCAAATTAAGTGTTGTACCTTGTAAATGTTGTATCAAAGTTCCTTTCAATGATAATTGTTGTTGTTTTTCATGTCAGCATATTGTGTTAATTTGCGAATAAAAACCAATGGTTTTGTCTCCGAGTTTCGTCTCTTCGCTAAAACTTTCTCCATTCAGCTCCCAGAGGGCGCTGCATAAAAATTGTCGCAGGTTCCCTGTTCGATATCAACGTAAACGCAATGTGGAATACGAAAACCCGTGTAATGTCATGACGTTTGTTGTTGTACTTGTATGTAGTATACGACCAAACGCTTGTGGGGTGTACTATATACATGTGCCACATCACGATGCCCAGAAATTGTGTGATCGGCGGGTAAGAGCCTGTTCCAAAAACCGCGATACGCATTCTTTTTAATTCCCCAAAGATGTTAAAGTTTGTAGAGAATGGGTACGGTTTGTCAAGACAACGCGTGCAGATTTCAAGTTGTCCGACGTGACAAAGTTTTCGCGAATTTGCAGCAAACATTTTGATGTTGAAGGAAGGAGCAGTGGCGGGTGCCTAAAGTATAATAACTAGCTTGAAAGCCCCCATAATACGGCCCAACCAACGCTACCGACAACATGATGACCGATGGCGATGTGACAGCTCATTCAGCCAGACCATCGAGAGGGGCCTATGAGAAGAGAAACAAAAGGTATGCCTAGCCTAGAGGACGGTGTAGGCCTTTTTTATTTTTCATGTAAATCGCAACAAATTCGTTTAAATTAACGTCAAAATTGGGAAAGATTTTACTTTACTAGGCCTACCCGCCCCCCCCCCCCCCCCCCCCCCTCCACTAAAATCGGTCAGGAACAGCACATTTTGGAAAATAACCAACCATCTGTGTTGGGAATTATATAAACACTTGGCACAACCTTTAAACTTGAGAATTTAGTTGGAAAATTTTTGTGATAGGGGATCGGGAAGAATTTGTTTTTCTGTGTTAAGGCCTAGATGTTCTTGGCACACAGTGTATTGTCACTCAAAGTGTTCACTTACATGTTAATTTCTGCCTCATTTTCACAGATTCTGCTGACATAGAAATAACAGGTTGTGCCACATACATGTATGTATTTAGATAGTTGTTATCAATGTGGGTTAATTAATTTCCAAGATTTTGTTGTTCCTGGCCGATTTTGGTGGGGGGTATTGAAGTAAAATCTTTCCCAAAATTGTTCACATGTCTAGTCAGAGTTTAAACTTGGACCCTCTATCGCCTTTTTAAACATTTGGACATGATCTGGCGATAGGGTCAATTGAAAGCAGTCTGCAGTGGTCGAGTGGTTTCCGAAGAAATGTCTGAAGTCCCAACAAATTCGATTTCACCCTTGCAATGGCCACAAAAATACTAGATACGCCGCTCAATTCCGAGAGACACCCGTCGCGCAAGTTGTAATGGCAGCCATCTTATTTTTTGTTTGTGACTTCTCTTCTCGTGAGACGTCACGTCATTACAGCGATCCGAACGCGCATGCCGCGCCTACACTCTGTACAGTTGCAGCCATTGTGTGCCTTCCCTTTGCAACAGCATAGCACAACTGTACAGAGTGTAGCGCGGCAAGCGCATTCGGATCGCTGTAATGATGTGACGTCTCACGAGAAGAGAAGTCACAAACAAACAATAATATGCTGCCGCTACAACTTTCGCGACGAGTGTCTCTCAGAATTGAATGGGAAATTTCACTTTTTATCCGGATGTATAAAAACATGTATAACAGCTGTCAGCTCATGGTCAAAGCTCACTATTAATTGTTTGATTTATTTTATGGTGATCAATTTTGTTTTGCTTTTAATCCGTAGTTTGATTTGATTTCTTTCTTGATCAGGCATCTAAGTTGACACACCAATCAAAAAGCAGCCTTGTGGTTGTGAAGCGGGGTCTGTTCCAGAACCAGTGGAGGAGGTGGTAGCTGTAAATGTCATCTTGAAGCAAGCAAGCAAGCCAGCCCAGCCGAAGACGACAGCCAAGCCCAATCAAATCCAGCACCTGAACCTGATCTTGATCCTGTCAAAGAGAGTGATGTTGGAAGTGAATATGTCCCACCATCTGATAGCTCGGACTCAAATTATTAATCAAGGTTAAAAATAGTGGTTTGTGTGTTATTTAAATAAGCAACAGATTGTTCCAGATTAAACCAGCAATATGTTTCAGAGGTTTTGAAGCACTTAAAAACAAATTGAAATTTTTCTACTTCTAAGTTTCAGTGTAGTCATGGCCCAAAATTTTCAAAAACATTTCTGTCTGTTCTGGGAAATTTCTAAGATGTCCTGAGATTAAGGGCACAAAAATAAAAAATTTAAATTCTTAATTGACAACCTTCTTATTTTTCATAAACAAACATTTTTTTGGTATGTTTGTGCCCTTGTAGTGATGGGGAAGTTTTTTTATTAGGACATCCTTCATCTCTGGTTATAACAAGCAAAGCCTTGGTCCAAACTATATGTGTACAGTGAATGGGACTGGCACTTTTCTTAATACAAAATTCTGATATAACAAACTCTTTTGCTAGGTCTGGCTGAGTTTGTATTAACGAGAGTCGTACAATATGTATTTACAAAGTAGGAGGGAATAATTAAAAACTTTAACTTTTTTTTATTAAAATTTTCCAGATTCATTGACAAGTGCTTCATGCTGATACAAATTTGAATTTATTCCAAGCATTTAAAAACATGGGTGTGTAGAAAACAACACATGTACAATATTTACAATGGAAACTTTTATTTTTGGATGTACAGCTAGCAGTGTTACCAAAATAACGACAAACATGTACTTTGCACGTTCTACTTTTATGTTGATAACTACTATCTATGTTTTAAACATCCAACTGCAGAAATAAATGGAATTTTAGTTGTTTATTATGGAAAATTGTACAAAATAGCTAGAAACACATGTACAGTCGAACCCTGATAATAAGAGTACTGTTAATACAACATGTTGCTTTTAACAAGGAAAAATAGGTTCCGAGTCTTTGTTTTTCTTTGTTTTCCTGTTCCATTACTGATAATACAAGGTACATGTTATAACAAGGTAAATTGTAAAGTCCCAAGGACCTTGTTATAAAGGTGTTTGACTATTATTATGGCTTACTAATCCAACGGGGGGTATCGGAAACCCTTCTACTCGCCATCAGCATTTGGATATGTTTGCCGAATTTGGTCCATGATGCATGAGGGCAATGGAACTCTGTTGTGCCGTCCGAGGTAACCCCAGCACCAACGAACAAATTGGCGATATGCCACATGACGATATTTCCTGTGTGGAAAAAAAGAAGTTATACATGTCACGTGAAAAACCAAAATTTGAGCATCAATGCATTTGATGAAGCCTGAAAAACTTCAGTGTTGGTACATGGGGGGGGGGGGGGAACTCTGGAAAAAAAGTGAAGAGGGCATGTATTGTAACAATGTTCATACTTTGGCATATTAAAAAAGATTCCAATTTGTCAGGAATAAATGCTACACAAACGAGGGAGGATCCAGAATTGTTTGCAGGGGGCGGGGGGAGAGGGTTTCTGTAATTTGCAAAGAAAGGTGACTCCCAAAATGTTTTGTCTGCGAAAAAAAATACAAGCGGGGGGTGTTTGGGTTTCTGCTTTTCTGGTTTGCAACTGTAGGCGTAGACCCCTACAAGAAAAAGAAAAAATTGGCAATGGGGGGGGGGGGGGGGGGTGGGGGGGGGGGGGTGTTTGGACAAATTTGAAGGCGGGTATATATTTTTTTGACTGCACATACTGAAGAACAACTGTACGCTAGCTGGTTCAATATGCTTCATCCATGCGCACGGAGGGTACATGTACACGTGTGCCCAGTTTCCGGACATAATGTGTGTTCGTGAGTTTTGAAAAAAAATCTTTAAAAAAAAGATATCCGAAATAATTAACACTACAGCATACTGAATGAGTTTGACGCTCATTAACACAAAAGTTTGGCAACACAACTGAAAGAAATTCAGGGAAAATTCGGAATGAACTACGCGTCACGTTCGACCATTCGACATGTTCGAGTCATTGTCCGTTCACCAATTCATCACCCAATCACATTCATAGTCATAGTTCCACGTCAATGGTCAGGTTTTAGTCATTTATTTATTATTTATTTGCACGGTTATTTCAATGGAAATCATCATTAATTATTAAATTTATTATTAAATGTCATTTACCAGTCCGTGTTGCGAAGCCGATTCTGATCTTGTTCAGCAACCGCTGCTTCTTGACCGTCTTCATCACCCGGTGCTCTGACTGCGTGCTGCTGGTGGTTCAAAGCGGTAGGGCTACGCTCCGCGTACTTCGACAACATTAATGTCACCCTCCAATTCTTCATCGTCTGCTGATGAACTCAGGTCATCAGGGGAGGAATCGCTTGATGAGTTGACGATCTCATCTTCCCAATTTTCGTCACTTTCGGACATATTAATTTCAACCTATTTCACCGTCCAGTATAGTGTCATGTGTGTAGTGTCCTACATACAGGCCTTGTCGTCAACGTACGTTGTGCAGCGCACGCACACAGCACATCGGCTAGTATAGTAGCTCTCAGTACAACATGTGACGTCATTTTTCAAACGTGCATAATGCATGACATGTAAATAGATTGATGACGTAGCATCATTTTCATGAAAGGCTGTCGCGGACGGGGGGAAAACACGTCAAAAGAATCTCTCTTTTTTGGCAGAAGACTAAGTCTTAAATGTCGTTTGTTGTCATATATGTGAAGATTAACAACAGTTCTTCTTATTTAAAGGTTGAAATCTAATTTTTTATTTCCGTTTTAGTGCATCTTTAAAATCTCTGTTACAGCATCACCATCATACTGCACGTCTCATCCAAGTTGATAACAGGAACCCCCCTCCTCTCTACACACAGCCATTCAACCAAGTCTTAACACAACATTTTTTAATTGTCATTTTTATACAACTCAGCAGAAAGTCCTTAATGCCTAATGAACTGGATAAAAATCGCCACTCGGGGTGGGGGGAGGGGGAGGGGGAGGGGGAGAGGGAGAGGGAGAGGGAGAGGGAGAGGGGGAGAGGGAGAGGGAGAGGGAGAGGGAGAGGGGGAGAGGGAGAGAGGGAGAGGGGATGGTCAGGTCAGGTCGGGGGGGTCAGGTCAGGTCGGGGGTGTCAGGTCAGGTCGGGGGTATCAATTGATAGGCGCATTACATGCATGAGTTATTTAAACCTACAGGTATGTACATGTATACATAAGAGAGGAATACTGTATCATACATGCAGGTAGTACATTACACACACAATGTACTTCAGAATCATATGCATTGTAGTTTGTACACAAGATAAATGTAGTACACTGTTTCAGAAAACTGGCCTTATACATCCCTTTAGAGTGAGTATAAGCGATTTAAAGCAGTGTTGTAGGTCTCGAGACCGGTCTCGGTCTCGAGACCAGTTTTTCCTGGTCTCGGTCTCGGTCTCGGTACCCTGTGGTCTCGGTCTCGGTCTCGGTACCCCGTGGTCTCGGTATTTTGCTGGTCTCGGTATCGAGACCACCAATATTTTATACAAACAGCACATGTGCAGAATCGATTACATGCACAGCACCCTCGACTCGACTTGAGATGTATAATTGTGCAGTATATGACAACTTCTTGTTTACAGAATCGATTACAGTGCGCTCTACTCGACTAAAGATTTATAAACGTGCAGTACATGACATGATGACAACCTCGTTTCTTTGCCGTGTACGCGTGCCCAAACGTACATGTAGCGCATTAGCTTCATGTATGGGAAGTTGGGAACGATATGCTCAAATACACGAACTACGTGTACATGTATTACGATCAGCGGCATGTACTCTATACCGCGTAAAGCCATCGCAGTCGTTTCTACAGCTTGGCATTGTTTTTTCTTCTATTATGTAAATGACATACAAGGTCTCGGGCCATTAGGTCTCGGTCTCGGTCTCGGTCTTCCAGGTCTCGGTCTCGGTCTCGAACCATCAGGTCTTGGTCTTGGTCTCGGACTTCGGGGTCTCGACTACAACACTGATTTAAAGTTAATGACAGTCAGGTTTGAATAACATAATTTTTTTTACATTTTAAAACAAATAACAGAAAGAAAAAAATCTAAACGTGATTTTTATTAGTGATTTTTTTGATTTTTTTCCCAGTGATTTAAATCATGATTTAAATCAATGATTTAAATCCAGTGATTTAAATCAAACAACCCTGATTATTTACGTTAGGCCTAAAATTTATAAACCTTTTCGACATTCTCAATGCATTGTGGGTATGGAGGCCAAACAATCATGTAATTTATACACAAGCCTATGGCACTGTGAACCAGTCCAAATATTAATTGATTTTATGCAAAATATCTGTCATGAGTTGAGTCTTTTGAGAGATATTCTTTTCACACATCTTTGCATGGAACATGAGAAAAATAATAACCAGAAAAATCAATTTTAAATGGAACTAAAAATAGGGAAATAATTGGGGAATCCCTCTATCTCAGGGTACCAGTTACTGATGAATGCAACTTTTCTGGAATTAGTGCAGCTATTACCCTCCTACTATTTAAAAGGTCAAAATCAGTCGAAATTTCCTTCCACCTCCCCTGCTATACTTTTACACAGACATGATCAGATTACATGTGGTTTTGTACTATGGCAGGAGGGTCAAAACAATCACCTTGACTGATTTTGACCCATACAACAACATGGCTCAGAATGTATGTTTGCATAGGAGGGATTTATTTAATGTTAGATTATTAGCCAATCAGAAGTGGATTTTTGCAAGCATGACCACCAACATGTGACCAATGCGACCAATCATGTCCGTTCTAATGTGCCTGCTCTTCTAATGCCAGTAAGGGTTGATGATGTTCCCGTCATGCTTTGATAATCACATTGCTCCTTTTTCCTTCGTACAATCCCTTGTAAACATTGTCTGGACTCAGCCAGGTGGTTAGATCTATTGCAGAATACCCCGACACTCATGCTCATACTATATAGTCAAAGATTATCTGTTAATTTCCACCTTGTAAGTTGTAATGCATCTGGATATGGGGATACTTAGACCTTATCACAAATACCGCCTGGTAGAGATGTCATCACAATGGTTTATACAATGCATTGTGGGAAGGCAAGTAGGAAGTCACAAACATCGCTCCCGTTTCCTTCCCACAATGCCTTTTGACCATTGTGACACGGCTATTTGCGATAAGGTCTATGCTCACGGTTGATTGCCCTCAATCCTTCTCACTCCCACTGTACTCGTATCGGCGTATCTACTTTGGGATACTTTGGACAGACTTTTTCCTGATCTTCCCCATTTGATTTACGCACATACAATGTACATGTAGTGCTGATTCCATTCCCTTTGCATGCTTGGAGGATAAAAAAGTGCCCTCTTTTGCCCCTCCACCCAGACATTTTCTCTGCTGCATCAACTGCGTAGCCATTGATTTTTAGGGGTGATTTTCCCGTGGCGGGGTATTAAGCAATTACTCCATTCAGTTTATTGCATAAATATTCTTGGCATCATCTCTGCCAACAGTTGAATAGACCATCTTTCCCGTTGTGTAGAAATATTTTTCCCAAAATGTAAGAGAATGTTTTCGGCTCAAAATCTTCTCGATGTGGCGCTGACTTTGCAAGCAAGAGGAACAATACCTTGCCACCTGTTGTACAAATGTATGTGTGCGCATGTACAAAATGCAAGGCCTCTTCGTGGATTGATTGCACGTATACCGAATTGGTCGGGCATGGGTTGACCATTAGTCGTTTATACGTCAGGGTTCTCCTCACGTACAAACTTGCGTATCGGCCCGATACGCAATTATTTCTGCCCGATACGCAAAAAAACCGCCGATACCCATTTTTGTATCCCCGATACGCACAATAGTACGGCTCAGTATTATCTTACATGATGCAGGTCCATTGCATAGCGTAAGGCCTAGCTTGCAATTTTACATGTCCGGCGAAATCTAGACGAAAAAGCAGTAAATCTTCCTACATTTTCCGTGTCGTACACGACGTACACCGTGCAGATACGTACACATCGCACCACCATGCACAACGCGTGGCCATATCGGCACCACACACGAGTTCCTCGTGGTCGGTGTCGTCCCAAATCTGAACCCCCGTTGTAGGACAATTCTTCGTGCGCGCACCTTCCTGTGCGCGTGCGCACGTGTGTTCTCTTGGTGCCGGTCGTGCGCTCAATATGCTAAGCAGGGGCAACGTTTATGAGGGTTAAAATTTTGCACTACACCATTTGCAGTGCTTACAAGATCGACCCCACGCACGTCAGGTTTTTTTCATGGCCGTAGTTCTTTGTATTAAAGGCATTTACGATGGGGACGAGATTGTTGGACGTTGCCAAGTCACCACGTTTTTGTCTCGCGCGTGGCGGAAAAGCAATCAAAAATAGTCTTTTTTAAAGCCAATACATAACATCAGCGGTCCGTGCGCGCCGCGCATGGAAACCCATATTACTTGCAACTGATTTTAATGGAAACTATTTTAACCATGGAGGAAAGTTCCTTCCTCCATGTTTTAACGAAAGGCCTAATTTTGTAAAATTAATATTAACGTTTATAGTTTCAATATTTTAATTGAATTTTTTTCACATGAATTTTTGAAAACAACACAATGATTTATTTACAGCATTCTAAAATAACGGGCTAACCGCCCATGGGGGAACCCTTGGCCAATTTTTTTTTCACATGAATTTTAAAATTTCAGGGTTTTTAAAGCTATAGCATGCATAAACACAGTACACCTATTACAAAGCATTTTGTTTTTATTGTAGCTTGAAAATGAAACATTTTCTTTATGGCACTCCCAAAAGGGTAAGCTCTGGCAATTCTTTTCTACTTTATTTTTAATGACTTGCATTCACGTTTCAGGAATGCTGTGCTCATTGTGCCGAAAGCACCACATGAGGCAGGGGACTTCTGTTGCATATCTGAAACTTGGAATGGCTCATTTTGTGACTAGAATTACTAGTCCAGAAAGGAAAAGTGGTCATTTGATGAAATGTTGATATCCTAAATTTAAAAAGCCTATTAAATCTCTCATGTTTTTTCCTGAGAAAAAGTACTTGAAAAGCCCAGGAAATGCTCTAAAATGCACCAGAGAGCATCTAAAGTCCAACAATTTTCCAACCCCACGCCATGGCTTCGCAAATTGTCAGTCAACCACAAATGAAATCCCCCACAGTTTTGAAAAATCCTGGGGAGAACCCTGTACGTGTATATTCGCCTTACGTTGTAGCATTGCATGCACACAGCGCCAGTTGATGAAGGTACAATGGGAAAGATTTTACTTTAATACCCCACCAAAATCAGTCAGGAACAGCAAAATCTTTGAAAATATAACCATCCATTTGTGTTCAGAAATGTATAAACACTTGGCACAACCTTTTATTTTGAGACTTTAGTCCGGAAATTCTTTTGCAATATAGGGGAAGAAAGCTTGTGTTTTCTGTGTTAGATGTTAAGATTGCTCCAGTGTATAGTCACTGAAAGTGGCACATTCATGTTGATTTCTGCCTTGTTTTTTTTTACAGATTTGGCTACATAAATCTTAAAATAACAGGTTTAGACAGTTGTTATGAAGGAGGGTTGATTTTGCTGTTCCTGACTGATTTCATGTTGATTTCTGCCTTGTTTTTTTTTACAGATTTGGCTGACATAAATCTTAAAATAACAGGTTTAGACAGTAGTTATGAAGGAGGGTTGATTTTGCTGTTCCTGACTGATTTTATTTTGGGGGGGGGGGTATTAAAGTAAAATCTTTCCGCACAATGATGCTCCACCTTGCATAAAGCATCGATAAAGACAGGTGTAGTATGTACAATGTACATGCCATTACATGCATGTCTTGACGATAGACTTGCACAAGTCCTTTCAGTTTAGCAGTTGCGACCAAAAGGGGCATGCCACATTTTCTTTTACATATATATGTACCTTTTGTTTAAAATTTTTTAAAGTGACTATTTTTGAGAAAATGGGATGATAAACTAATCATTAATTTTGAGGCCTCCAGTCCACACGTACATGTACATGTACTGTACATGTACAATGTACATTGTATATTGTATAATGAGATGTGTACTGTGGCTTTACAAATTTTTGCATATAAATGTAATTTTATAAGTACACTTTTACAAGTGTACATCAATTTGTAAGGGTACCAGTAACAAGCAAAAAAATCAAATAAAGGAGATAAAGTTCCTTTTTGTTGAACAGAATACAGTTTGGATGGTACTATATGTACATGTTCATGTAGATAGATAAGTAAATTGTTTTGTTCTATGTTGGTGCAAAGTGATGGAAAATGGAAATAATATAGTATCCTGTTAACAGTTTTTTTTCTGAGCACAATATCTATGGGGAGTCTAAAATCCCTCAATTTTAATGCACCCTAGGCATGCTAGGGGGTTGGGGTTAGTGATGACTTGGAATTTATACTTCAAAGATACTTGTAGATTAAAAATAATGTTTACATCTTTTTTATCTCTGCGTAGTAGTACACATTAAAAGTAACTCCTTGTTTGTGCATGGCTTTTTTCAAAGTGTCAACGGGTTATAAAATAAGAGGTGAAAGTGGCCTTACAGCCAATAAATGTTATGTTAGTGGCAGTGGAATTGTACAATTCAGATCTATATCAAAATCAGATTTGGTATTCATTTTATGTATTTTGACATCATGGACCAAACAGCTGGCTCTTTGAAGTACCGCATCTGGTCTTTACTGGGAATCGGCAATCTAATTAGTTGGTGAGTTTGTCTTGGCGGAGCATTTGTGTGTTGACATTTCTGACTTGTTACCATTGCATAACACCTATTTTTTAATTTCCTTTTAATGTACTTGTAGGCAATCATCAGTCTGAAAGAAAAAACAGATACACATTCGATCTGAAAGAAAAAGCAGATACGCCATCATGGTTAAGGTGGGAATTAATGGGTAAGTTACCAATGTAAATATTGACTTGACATTGTTGAAATTAGTATTTTATTGGTTGACCTAATCTGGTATGTACATCTGAAACCAATGTTACATGTGTGTACATTTTTATGCCATGTCAATGAAGTCCTTCATGATTAGTGGGTGATGAGTGGGTTGGTGCGTTTGGAGAAAGTTTGTTTACATGATAACTTGAGAAATACATAACACACGTACCAACTTGAAATATGGCTTGTAGATTACTCTTTGTATTACTAAAAATCTTGTTGATTTGGGGGCTGAAAGGGCAAGGGTCAAGGTCATAGTGGCTAAAATAATAGAAATCTTGTCTGCACAATAATTTCATATCCATTCAGCCATGATGCTCTCCAGACCATTTCCTGAGGCAGAAGACCAAAATCTTTTTTGTACTTATAGCAAAATTTGTATAAATCAGAAGGTAGGCCTATGTTTTTAAACTTTAAAAAGGCATTCCGGTTAAAGACCCACTTCCACACCCAAATTTTAATTGAGTTCCATTTCTACTGGATGTCATAAATAGTTTCCACCATGTAGCTGTCGGTTACTGACTTGTCAAGGGAATTCTCTGATACTTTTTTAAATTAAAAAACTTCATGTTGTATTTGTTCTCCACCAAGATTTGGTCGCATTGGTCGCCTTGTGCTAAGAGCTGCCCTTCTGCATGAGGACATAGATGTTGTAGCGGTCAATGACCCCTTTATTGACCGTGATTACATGGTAAGATCAATGAGGAAGTTTACACGTACATCTGTAATGTTCTATTTTCCAAATTGGTCTTCAAGGGATTTGCAGTAATAGTCAGTAGGCTTACGGTCGAAAATGACTTCCCATATGCAATTTCGGGTACATTCTTTGAACAATTCAGGGATTATTTATAGAACCCCAAAGAATCCAAATCCACTTGATGCCATTTTTTTCGAACTCCAGAAAAGTGTTTTTTAGGTGATTATTTTCGAGCTGAAATGCGGAAGACGAAATAAAACGGATATGATTACCCAAGTGACGACTTGCGCCTTTTTCAGAATACTCCATATTGATACTGTATTAATGGATTCGCAATTAGGTTGAATTTCGCAAACGGTTGAATACGAGTATGACTGCGCACAGTATCAGACATCGTACACGTACACTCAGGATACACACCGCTACGTGTGTCACGTCGAGATTCACGAGTTTTACACAAAGAAACCTTCGTGAGTAGTAAACATATTATTTAATCATAACATTAATGGTAATCCTTACCATTAGGACATCTCAATTTGTTTTACGAGTTCCGTTCAAAACTGACTTTTGCAGATGACTTTACAGTACCAACTACCCAGCTACCAAAGTGACTTTTGCAGGCTAAAGCAGTCTTCTTTTCTTCAGATTAACTCATGTTTGTTGTAATTTTGAAACGCACTTTCAAAGAAAATGTGACTTTCCTACCTTTTTGCAGTCAGAGACGTTGCCATTTTACCCCATAATTTCCCTCATAAATCAAAACCCTGCCCTCTTTCCACAAAATTAAGCTTGCTCATATTCAACATAATTCTTAGCGAACTATTTAGATGATTCCAAGCACACAGAGTGCCTTTTCTGCCTACATCATCGCAAAATATTGAGGTAAGTTCCAAAACATAAACTGTGTCCTTCGTTCTCTTATATGGAACGGGGTCCTAAAGGTAAGGATTACCACATTAATCATTACAGATAAGAATAATCGGGACGGGATTGTTTGGGAAAAAGGGTGTTTAGTTTGACATATTTTCAACGTTACTTTAGTTTGGTTTCTCCATGTTGTTCTTTCGTTTTGGATTTGTGTAACGCAGCGGGAGGCATGATACCCGACTAGTAGTAGGCCACGCAGTTATTTTTGTGCCTCTCTCGCTGCTCTGGAAATAAGTCAATCGTAATTTTTCCTTTTTAGTTACAAGTCTGGACCGAAGTTAATACATACACCATTAAGCATTTAACCAGTTTCGTGAATAATTATCAAATGTAAACAATTAAAAATCATGGAGCTTTACAGGATCCCTTGATGGCTCAAGTGACAGTGGTGTTCCAGTCGAACTTCTGACAATGATAAAATGGATTCTGCAGGGTCGTAAAACTGCTACAACTAGATCACGAGAACAAGCTTTGCACAAATCATCTGTTATAATCTTGCAGACTATCATACAAGAACTGACCTGTATGATTGTGAGGCTAATGAGGACATGTGTGCAAATACAGCCAGTCACCCTGATGCTGACACCTTTTGCAAACTTATACAATGTAGATGACTAATATAATTCCAGGAAAGCATGTAACCAGTTCAAATTACATAAAAGTATATTAATTAAACAACTAATCCTTTACTTTGACTTTCCAGACTACTGTCCTCGGTGAAAAACCTGAAAGGTTAGGCTTACCTCTTGAAAGAGGCTTGGGATATCAAGTTTTTCTTTTGATATCTGGAGTAGCACTGATCAAATACATATATTCAGTGATATACAAATCTTGTGTAACCACCCGGATCTGGATTTTTACTTGTGAAACTATTGTCAGAGGTCTCTAACTTTTTTTTTAGTGAATAAGGTCAT
This sequence comes from Hippasteria phrygiana, assembly GCA_037893225.1. NCBI lineage: Eukaryota > Metazoa > Echinodermata > Asteroidea > Valvatida > Goniasteridae > Hippasteria > Hippasteria phrygiana. The sequence goes on along the minus strand of JAZGUH010001034.1, from coordinate 84,097 downwards.
GGATATCAAATGCCTAATCTAACTTTTGTCCAATTACAAGTGATCTATATTGCATTCACTACTTCTGAGCTTGATAACTTTTTACTCTTTGACTTATTGAACTTATTGAATATTTTATAACTTTTTGCCAATAAGTGCAAATAGTATCTTTTAATACATATTGTAAGTGACGGTCATTTTAAAGTTTAAAATGGCTGTTACAGTTTGAGTGTAATATAAAGGAGGTCAGCATTGTAGTCGGGATAAAATTTAAAAGGTCAAAACATAAATGTCTCACAACATCAAATATTTTGTCCATTTGTATGTCTACAATATGCAGTATGGATGCGTTCGAGTAGCTCACCCGGGTGGACTCGGGTTAGCCCCATGCCGTTCGATTAGCTCTACGTCATACTCGGGCTCACTCGGGTCAGCCACCACAGACTCTGCTCGCAGAGCAGAGTCACTGGTGGAATTACGTCACACGCATGCATAGTCTGATTAGCCACAGATTCTACTGGAGCGGGGAATTAAAAAGGGCTGATCTCAAGGGCGATTGTGTGGTTAAGGACACTGTTCCTATAAGAGAACAAAATCCACTTTTAAAGTAATGGACATTAAAAACCAACAGGTATGTCGAAGATAGAGGGCAGGGATTTTAATTTTTGTTGTGGGAAATGTTGGGGTAAAACAACAACGAAGATGACAAAACGCAACACGAAAATGAAGATGGCGAAAACCGCACTGATTCGCAACACACCAACCTCAAAAAACGTAAGAAAATTGCATTTTCTACTGCAAGAAACTGTTCAGAATTACACAAAATGATGTCATTAGAATTGAGAGAAGTATACTTTAGGTTGATAAATTCATTTTGGAATGATAAAAACAACCTTGACTCGAAATGGATCAAATATAAAGAGGGGTCCGTAACAACACAATCGCCGACTCAAGTGCTAGGTGACATCAACAGGAGAGGGCGTTTGACAGTTCTATTAGCCCAGCTCTCGTGGCTGACCCGTCTGCCTTCACCCAAGTCGATCCGGGTAAGCTACTCGAACGCACCCTATATATGTTAAAAATGGCTGCCATTTTGAAATTCAAAATGGCCACCCTGAGGGGCGTGGGAAAATGGGATGGGTGATACTGAGAGCTTCAAAGAATGTCACCGAGATGGCTCCCACAAGCCCACTTTTGGAATATTCCCCCTTTTTTATGAAGAGTGTGACACACCCCCAAAAGGGAATAAAAAAGTTTATGATTTGACATATAAACATTTTGTCCACCCCGTTCACTATACTGGATGGAAACAAAAACAAAACAGAAGATTGCCCGTTACTGCTCAATTTCCTCCCCCACTTTTATAAAATGTGGCCCCACCCACAAAAGAGACACAATTTTGGAATCTTTTTTTTCGTGATGTAGCACTTGGGTAAGCTGTCCAAATGCGAAAAAGAAAAGTTAAATTATCTAAATCGGTTTTTGCGCACGAAGCCCCCCACTTTTTAAAGTCTTGGCCCCGCCCATAAAAGGGTCAGAAAAAAATGGCATCATGTGGTTTTGAACTTCTTGAGGTATCCATTAGTGATCCTGAGAGTTTCAAAGAATGTACCCGAAAATGCATATGGGCCACAACAAGCCCACTGACTATAAAGAATGCAGCTGGGGAAATATGGGTGCTTACTATGAAAAGCTAGCACCTGTCAACCATAAAATGAAATAATCCATCTACTCTGGCCTTCAGCTTTTTGTCCAAGTTGCTGGGGGAGGAGTAACAGTGTTTATGATTTAGGCACCATTTATAGTGTTTATTCAACAAAATATTTTTGTCCCAAATGTTGCTGACTTACATATTATTTTTAATTCCCTTACTTTGACCCTGTGTATTTTTCACATGTTCAAGAAGACCTACCATTTCCCACAGACAACTGCAATTTTTGGCACAATATTTGTGACAAAAAGGGGCTATCTGCCTCAAAAGCAGACGAACACCAGGAACAGTTAGCACTGACCCTGCCCTGCCATATGCAGCACAGTGCATACATGTATGTGCTGACGGCTCCACTTTGCTGGACTCTGCACACAAGTCAATGTGACAAAGTATGCAATCTGATGCGTCTGATGGCAGGGTTCTAGCAAAAATGCCCTAGAGGGTTAGGGTTATTAATTAAATTAAAGGAACATGCACATGTACTTGTATGTAAACTTGTATGTAAAATGCACATGATGTCAATGTATGTATGTATGACCTCGTATATTGGTAAACCATTTTGTGATATGTTGTATTGTTGTCAAATGTGTATCCAGGTTTGCAGTTGGGGGTGCAAAATTGCATTATCTTTTTCCTAAGGGACCATTCAAAATTTTCAATGTTTAAAAATTTCGATTTCTTTTTGAAAATGTGGGTGGATGGGTCAAGGAAATTTATTGAAAATCGAAATTTACTTTTTAATAAAAAACATAAAGGAAAATTAAAAGAATGCTCTTTTGACTTGCCAATTCCACTCCCGCATTTCGATTCGTTTGTTTTTTCAACCCTATACCCGTCCGGTCTCTGCGTAGTATTAGACGTTGTGTCATCCGTTGTTCAACAGAGTGGATATTCTATACTTCATAGACTGTTCTTATGGCTTTTCGGCATTTGGCAAAGCACTGCCGTACGGGGCTGCACATTATTGATCAGATATAAAAACATGAAGGAAGAAACATCATCTTACAATGACTGCCATCGTCTTTGCTAGGCCTGAATGTACAATTAAAGCAAGAATTCCTGTTTTTCGCCAAAAACGCTAAGCAAATGCTTTATGTAATGTCCTTCAAACATTCAAAACGATGAAGTAACGTTTGTATATATATATATATAATCACAATACATCTTTGAAATGCAAATAAGGGTGTTTCAGATCGAGAGAGTAAAATTCTATAGACCTATTTAAATTCTCCCCAAGTCATGCATCAAAATATACCCAATCGAGTACGCACTGTAGACTGGTTCCCGTCTCTACTGCTATCAATTAAATACCGCAGCAAAGACTGGAACCGTGCTAATAAGCACATATACGTTGCTTGCGCGTTGCGAAGCCCTGGGGAAAACGATACATGTACATGCATGATTTTTACACGAATGTCAACTTCAAAAGGGGTATTGTGTGGCTTCAACTTCAAGAATTTCAGGAGTTGTTGAACAAATTTACTTGTGACTTGAATTGAAAAAAAATGACTTGGTAAAAAAGTTGGCTGCATTCACTGGCCGCCACGTGGGTATAGTGGACCATTCCTCCATGGGTGGACGATCTGAGTGGCGATATTGTGATGGAGAGCTTTGGCGGTGTTATGTTTTTGAAAGTTGTTTAGGCCTACGCGTTTCACAACATTTTTATCATGCCGTAATTTGTAGACTATTTTATCGCCATATCGGCGATACAGCGGGAAAAAATATCGACTACAAAAAAATCAGTATCGCCAGCGGTAGGTCAGAAGCTGATTATGAAACACAAGAAGTCATGGGGGAACGTGTTAAAGTGGGGGAGACCCACAGCTGCATCACGCTGTCATGAAACTGGGCATTTTATTAATTGTTTAATTGAATGGAAAAATCAATATTTTAAGATCGAAAATTGGGGTGGGTGGGTGGGTCAAACAAATTTCGAAAACAAATCGAAATTTTAAAACATTGCAAATTTTGAATGGCCCCTTACATTCTTTGCACTTTTTTTTTTTACCTCAAATTGTTTTTCAGATGGAGGAGGGAGGGGGAGTATGAGTACCAATTATGAAATACATGTACATGAAGTGTAAACATTCACTTCTAAAAACAAAAAAATTATTAAAGACATTGGCAACTTGTTCTGTTGCAAAAACGGGTTTTGTTTCCCTGTTTTAGCCTTAAAATTGAAAGTTGGCATCAAAGATTAATACTTTCTTGTACATAACTTTCATTCCAGGTTTACATGTTTAAGTATGACTCTACACATGGGCAGTTTTCGGGAACTGTTACAACGAAAGGTGATGATATGCTCGTTGTGAATGGCAAGAGTATGAAAGTTTTCGCTATGTAAGTAAATACATTTACATTGTTACAATTTTTCTGTGTTCATTTTTTAATTCATCTAGAATTTCAAGTAGGTTTCTGATCCCAAAATATCTCAAGAAAATAATATACGTGTACATGTAGGTGAAAAGAATACTCTGACTGCAGGGCCATGGCAGTCTATCATGTAGAGGTGAGTCCCTCTCAGTTTGACATGAGACTGAATGAAAGGTAAGGTCCTGCTGACTAATTTAAAGCAAAGGTCTACTGCAGGCTTCTTACCAGAAGAGCCACTGTATTTTACCTTTAAAAGAGGAACATTTGTAAATTAGAAGTCAACACAAAATCCATAGACAATGCCCCATTCCTCTTGTCTCTAATAAGGGGTAAACAATTCTTTTTGTGCTGAATCTTGCAGTAAGATTTATAAAACAAAGATATCTTAAAATTATATACTGCTTCAAATGGCTTGCCAACTAGCATGTGTTTGTTTGTTTGTTTTTTTGGTTTTTGGGTTTTTTTAGGGACCATCCCCATGGTCAAAAAGGGGGATATATACTGTACGTGTTCCTAACAAGAAGGTGGTGCATTCCTCTGGACCGACCCTTCCTTTATCCTTTTTCAATTCTATTCTTGATCTGTTCATTTTACAGTCACAAAATGCAAGCATGCTGGTCAATCAAGCCTTCAGTCAAACCATTTTTCTGATTAAAGGGCCGGTCACACTGGCCACGATAACGAAAATAGTGAGAATGAACGCCACTTATTGGTGGAATTGTTGCACCGACCAAGAGAGAGCATTTATTCACATTGTTTGTTTTTTCGTCATCGTTATTGTGGTCAGTGTGACTGACCCTTAACAATGGAGAAATTAACTTTCCAATATTGATTTTGACCAAAGATAGAAAATCTCTTACATTTTTGAACATATGTGAGCTGGAAATCATTTAAGAGGATGTTTTTTCTTTTTGACAAATTTTGCCCATCCGATGTTTTGCCGGTATTGCCGAACATCTGATAATCGGTTGAACCTATAAATTCTGAGGAAAGGATAGGACCTGGCATAAAAATTGCTACAACATAACTGACCACCACGATCTTCAACTTTGTTGAATGCCACATAGTTCTGTGATTTGTCACGTAGACATTTGTAGTTTTTAGCTTTTGTGTTTGTGCTATTTATTTTTCCATTTGAGATGCAACCTTGATACTTGGTATATATGTTACATGTACCTTTAACTGATTGTAGCTTATCAAGCTTTTAAGTCATCTTAGTAATTAAATCTTATGTAATGCAACCTGTAGAACTATGTTGTATAGAAATTAATCAAAATTGTATTTGCTTTATTAGGAAGGATCCATCTACAATTCCATGGGGTGAAATCGGTGCGGAGTATGTTGTTGAGTCAACCGGAGTTTTTACCACCCTTGACAAGGCCAATGCACATATCAAGGCAGGTGCAAAAAAGGTCGTCATATCTGCACCATCAGCTGATGCACCAATGTTTGTTATGGGTGTTAATCAAAATGCGTACAAAAAAAGCATGAATATTGTGAGGTGAGCAGAAAAAGCTTTTATGTTTTTAGGTACATGTGCATGTAACCTGGAAAAAAGGCTCATGTCAGCATAATCCTATGAAGGAAGCATTTTTTGTAGCTCTGGAAACATGTAGTCGATCATCATGAAATGTTATGTCATTTGTCAATTTAGCACAAACTCCTTTTGATGGATTCATGGTTACCATGGCAGCCATTTATATAACAACGCCACAGCTGAACTATCAAACTGAACTGGTACTTTGTACCTGTATTTGCCGAATATTTGCACTGCGAAACGGAACTCAGTCGGTCTATGCAGCCTGTTCGTCAGTTGCTTATTTTGTATTAATATTTTTTTTAACCATTTGTTTTTGTTTCGCTTTTCTTTTTTTTTTTTTTTAACTGTAAAATGCCTTTAATGTTAATTAATTTCACTGCTGCAGGATATAGACTACAAACATTTGTGCAACTTAATGCCACTGAACTCGCCCCTAATGTACTATAAACCATGAATGCTTTGCAAACATTGAACCATGTTTCTATATTAAACATTATCCCTAACTCCCAAAGTGGTGTGAAAAACCGTATTGAAAATGGAGGATTCAGGACTGTTAGGGTAATTAACATTTAATTGTTTAAAGTCTTTTTTTTCTTTAAAATTTTATGCTTTGAACAGTGGGAACATTTGTCTAATTTTTGCTTCTTTCTAGCAATGCTTCCTGTACTACCAATTGTTTGGCACCTCTGGCTAAAGTAATTGATGACTCTTTTGGGATTACTGAGGGACTGATGACAACAGTGCATGCCTATACTGCAACACAAAAGACGGTTGATGGACCGAGTGCAAAGGTTTGTATAAATATTGAGTTGCTAATAAGTCTTCCAATGGAAATGCAAAGAAGTGAACTGCATATAGGTCATTATGGGCTTAGTCATCTTTTACAATGACTATGTAATTATTGATATTCCTTTCCATGATCAATCAACTCTCTAGAGGGAATGTCCGCAGGCCTCATTGAGTTCATGGCCGAGTCGTGTGAATGCATTTTGCTCGTAGTCTGAATGTATTGCAAAGGAATCTCACCCAACTGCCTTGTGCACTGCAAGGACAAGTCAGTGAGGTGATTGACAGTCATAAGTCCTTTGATATTGTGGTATGAATAGTGTACCACTTTGTTTCTGGTGCTCACATATTGATGGCTAGTAATTTTACTTGGAGTTAAGGTCAACTAACAATCATTCTGATATGCAGTTCACTTCTTTGCAGTTCAATTGGAGGACTTTCAACAGCAAATGAGCTGTACAATGTGGATTTTCATTTTTAGAAACTTGCTTTTAGTGCCACCAAAGTTATATATCATGCAGCACTGTTTCCCAGTTTCCTGTCAAAAACAATCATTTTTTTTTAGGAGTAGAAAAGGAATATGGTAAACTGGCGATGTCTCTCTTTTGTACCAACAGAAATGGCGCGATGGACGTGGTGCTCACCAAAACATCATCCCGGCCTCCACTGGTGCTGCCAAGGCTGTTGGCAAAGTCATCCCCAAACTTAATGGGTAAGCTACGTCTGAGATTTTCTATGTAAATTTACAGTCGCCAAATAAAGTGTACAAATCTGTGAAAATATTTTGTTTAAAAACTAAAACTTGGGTGTCTTGTTTGTTGACCACAACCAATTGAGTTTTTGTCCTACATGTATATCAAATTTAACAAAATTGACTATTTTAGTCATACTTTATTTAGCTGGGTCTCGTTGCAATTTTTCATTGAAGATCAATACAATTTTGACCACCTTGATGAGCACTTAGATTGCAGGATGTCCGATTAGATTTCTCAAACTTGTATCTTGATGCAGCATTGAACCACTTGTTGCATTCTGGATATGATTTTAATTCTATCATTTACAAATGTAAAATGCCAACTATCATAAATATTTCTCATGAGTAGGTGCCCAATGCTTAGAGAGAAGGCCAGTTCTAACACCGATAACTTGAAATCATTGGACAAGGTTTCTTAGCATTTATGGAATAAGATTGAATTGTTCATTTATGTAGGCTGTGTGAAATATTAACTGCTGCAGAAGGTTAATGATGTTGAAGCATTATGTCCATGTCATCTTGCATTGATTATTCTCCAGGTGTATGCTGTTTCAAGGGAAAATACATGGTTGGTTTTGATCTATTGGAGTGGGCAGGTGTGCATGTGTTCTACATCAAACTTAATTGATTGTATTTATGTATGATTGAAGGAAACTGACAGGAATGGCTTTCCGTGTACCAGTGCCAGATGTGTCTGTTGTTGATCTGACTATTCGTCTAGAAAAGCCAGCAACCTATGACGATATTAAAGCAGTCATCAAAAAAGCCTCAGAGAGTCCTGAACTCAAAGACATTTTAGGATACACAGAGGACCAGGTAATGGGTCATTCTATAAATTAGGGGTCCAAAAGTGTAACATGTTTTGGTGTCCCTGTTACACCTGACCTGTGTAATTTCCCATCAAGTATCATTAAAATTGACATCACACTATCTTTTACTTGTTTGGCAGGTACTTTATTTTTCATAATCACCCTTGGACAAGTCATTAAGAATGTGTCCAGGATTGCAAAAGCCTATACATGTCAGATGTAACAGGGACACCAAAATTAGAACCCTAATTTATAGAATGACCCTACTGTACAAACTATAGCTTTTTTTGTTGTCATATACATATCTTCAAGTTGATAGACCTTTTCACCTACATGACTAGATAGTATTATATAAACAATGCCACCACATGTAGACAGCCATATATTGATCATACGGGATTCAAACAAAAATGACAGTTTTGAGGACCCTTTCCCCATTGGTTTAGTACCTACCAACTGACGAGAGGTGCAGGTATTAGGCAAAAGTGAATGCACTGAAGACAGATCTACATTTCATCTAAAAGCCTTATTTTCTGGGGTTTTCAGGATTTTGGCATGTGCACTGTTTATCACGAAGGTGTCAAACTACAGCACTCGGACATCTGCAAGTACATGTATATATTACACATTAAATTCAGCAAGCAAAATATGAAATTTTATAAAAGGCTCAATGCCTACTGAGAATATTTTGATGCAGAGTGGGTGAGGAAAGTACTCATTTATAAGATTCAACTTTCGGATATTCACTGCAAATTCAGAATGAGATGATAGCCAGTAGTCTCTACAAATTGCTGCAACCAACGATCTCCCCAAAATAAATATGCAAAAATTCTGTGATCGTATTATTCTGAAGAGACCTTCATCTATTGTATTATAACACTCCGCATCCCAGTGCGGTTCAGTGTGATGTCACAGGAAAAAGATCTATATAACATTTCAATACCTAGTGTTAAAGAAATTGACATTAATTTCAACGATGGTCAAGGATGAGCACCAACTAAATGCACATTTATAACCAAAGTATGCAATGAAAGCAATGTTTTGGAGGCGACTGTGCTGGATGTTCACAGACACCCTCGGGAGACTCATACAGCCATTTTCATTTTCAGATGATTTCAATTGTTCATCGGTCATGCACAACCTGACCAAACATGAAACTGGAAGGAATTTAGGAGTTAGTACTCAGTATGAGAAGTGATGCTGTAATTAGACAGTCGCAAGTCTTTTGTTTTCATTTATGAAAATATAAATGTAATTCTCAAAGCTTAATTTCTATATGGAGGTTTTTTTATTTTCCAAACTTTTCTTTGTGAGCAGGGCAGGTGCTCAAATGCAATTTTTCAAAAGGTAAAACCAGTTGCAAAATTGTAAACACTTTCAGGAAAGAAAGGCAGTATCCTGCCTCCAGGTTTGTTTGGGTTCTTTTGGGGGGGGGGGGGGGGGGGTGGGAGGGGCAGGGGTTTGGACGAATTCTGTTATGGTTCTTGTGCTTTGCGATCACTATTCATTTTGATATGACTGTGTTACATTGACTTTGTTACCTTGGTAATGTTTTCCTTGCAGGTTGTGTCCATGGATTTCCGTGGAGATACACGATCTAGTATCTTTGATGCCAAAGCAGGAATTGCTCTAAATGACAACTTTGTGAAGTTGGTTTCATGGTAAGTAATGACTCATGATATCCACATCCCACTTACTGTGGCATTTTAGTGGTACATTGTAAATATTTGCCCTGTCTTCTAGTCTGTGCTCATTTTCATCATGTCCAAGTCTTGCAAGTATGCAAGTAAAGAAAAGATGTAGCATGTACATGTATGCAAACAAATGTGACCTGCCTCCACAAAATGAGTGGAAAGTTGCAAATGTTGAAAATTATGGTGGTTCTTGAAAATAGAGGGAATTAACTTTAATTTACTATATTAGGTGTTGCTGTAGGTCATTTCTAGCACATGCTATAATGTTTTCAAGTTGTTAGTCAGTTGTTAGTCAGTTGTTAGTGTCAAAAATGAAACCATCTCAAAACAGTATTTCAAGACGGAACTCAGGTTAAACAAAAACATTGGGGCATGATAGAAAAGGGTATTTTGAATGTGAAAAGTTTAAATCCTAAAATCGACTTCACAGAGAGAAAAAATATTTTCTGCTTTTAACTCGGAGTGCCATTGAGTGACTTCCAAGTTGAGCCAAGTCACAGATATCTCTAAATACCTCATTGTCCGGTGGATATGTCCTGTGATAGTAGTCAATTGTTTTTCTTGGAAACTTCAAATTTGGTACCAAAGTAAAATTGCTTATAGTCACGATCAATTCTAGATGCTGAGTAATTACAAAGTTTTCCTTCGTTTTAGGGTCATACATTATCAACAATGCGCAGTTAGTGCCCTGTCTCACAGTAGTGCTGTGCTTTGACATCAGTATATCAAAACTGGAACCGGACTCCTCAATGCAGATGTGAAATTACAATAAGTTTGGAATTTGCACACAAAAAAACGTTTATTTTCAAATTTAAAGACCATACCTTTAACCATGACTATTCGCTTCAGTGGTGTAATGGGTAGCTGTGCAAAATGTTTGGTTTTTAAAATCCGAACAGAAACCATCCCTTAATGAAGATTACTATTTAAGACCGTTGTATTAGATGTCATGTTTCTCATGGCTTGTGCTAAAATGATGTTGTGAATTTTGAATGGTTGACATATTTTTACACTACAAATAAGCCGATTAAGCCAAGGCCTAAATTAAATATACACAAGCACAATAAAATTAATGACACATTTTTTTGAGTACTTCAGGACTATGGTTTACACTCAAGTTGTATGTATACACACAAGTTGAGTCAATTTTAGCATGAATTCATCCCCAAGTTTTTTCCTACTAACATTGATTTGACTTTGTTTTGACTGTAGGTATGACAACGAGTATGCGTACAGCTTCCGTGTAGTGGATCTGATTAAGTACATGGCTTCTCAGTAAGAGATGTGTGCACAACATCTTGGTTGCCGTCTTGAGCAGTAGTTTACTTTTGTGATTTACTAAGGTGACCCAACCCCCTTGGGTGCATGCAAAATCATATTAAAATTGTTGGATTTAGCAGGGTTAGGGTTAATTAATAAAATAATCTTTGAAATGTATGTCGCATGATGGACAATAAAGCTATCATTAAGACCAATAGTAAGAAGAGGGTGTGTGATCTTGACAACAATTAAATTTGAGCAGTTGGTGTTTGAAGTCTGACAATTTATTCCTTAGTTTCATCCCATTTTACTTCTTCCAGTAGTAGATATTTGGCCACTGTTTAACAAAACCTTCCATTTATTTGTATTCCAATTTCAATTTAGAGCATTGTTTAATATCAGTGAGTAAGCCTGTTTCAATTAAAGGTATCTTGGTGCAGTTGGCATGTACACAATGTACTTTGAGTTTTTTAGTGTTGCAAGTTAACATTTGTGGTTTGAAAGCAAATGAATTGGGGCATATCCATATCCACTGAGTGGAATGGATGGGATGAAATACCAGGTATCTATGAGTTATGATACACCATGGTTCCATGTAAAAGCATCAATTTTTTTATTATTTGGTTCCCATCTCTCTCCAAAGCTCCAAAAACAAAATCTAAAATAAAACCGAAATAACATAGAAAATGAACAGAAAAGAATTACAAGTGTATATTAGTGTATTTGTAATGGAGAGATGCAACTGGAACACAATTTATTTAGCTACCTACATGTAAACTGCAGGGACATGTAGTTATTTTTTTTAATTACATGTTACTCTCATCGAACTCGCACTACTTGAAATAAAGCAAACTCCAATAAAACAAAAAGAAACCATGGAATTTAAAAATGGTACCCAAGGACATATTTCCCCCTCTCCTTTAATTGATTTCTTTTTTAGAAGTTGTGGGGGATGTTTTATTTTACTTTTTGGTTTTATTTTTAGAACTTTTTCGAAGACATTTGCAGTGCCAGCATTTCTAGCTGGTTTTAATCTTTGAGATATAACCTATCATTTTGACAGTGAATCATGGTTAAGAAATCAATTCTATGTCGACATGTTAATAGACCAAAGAACTGATTCAACTTTTATTATTCAGGGAAATACAGTTCTGGTATGTACTGAACATTTTGACTAGGTAAACGTACTAACTCTACAGAAATTAACAGACATTAGTGTGGCTGGAATTTGAATATATTGTTAGTGTAAACCATGGTTATGTATGTGCATGTTCCTTAGTATAACTAACTGCCGTGATATCAGCTGCCAGTCTTCCTACCTTTGTATGGTTAGTAGACATACATTGTTTTGTTGAAGAAAAACAATTAGTACAGGATACCCTTTGGGTATTTTCAAATTTTTTTTTTAAGAATATGCTGTATGTAGAAGGGTGGTTCAAAATATATTTAAAAAAAAACCTTGTGAAACAGTTGTAGAAATAACCCAGTTTACATTCTACTAATTGGGAATTGAACCATCCCATAGATTATTGCCGCCAAAAATATGTTCCAGATACTAGCAGTGTTGTTTGGTATATGTAATCATCACAGAAACATCCCCAGAAGAGAAAGATCCGATTAAAGAACTGATTCAAACATTACATTTGAAAGTAGCTTTTTGTCCAAAATCTGTGTGAAGCGAGTCATATCTGTTTCCAGTTGGTCATTTTGACCAAGAATTCCATGACAGCCAGTGCCCGCTCACTGACCAAGTGGAAAACACTGCCCTAGTTCTCATTTTTATGTACTTTTTTTTTTTTTTCACTTTTGCTTTTTAAAATAATTCCAATATTCTCAACAAAAATGGTTTGCAAATTTGATCAGACACTGGTATTAATACATGTACATGTAAGTTGGAGATGCCATGCTTTGTTTACATGTTTGTTTTATACAAAGCTCTTATCTAAAGCACAGGAAGCATAACTTCATGATGTCTCGGGACTTAACGAAATCGGGCTACCACATCTAACATTTATTTCAATTCCAAAATTACATGCTCCCATTTTTCCCGTTTTGTTTTTGGGGGTTGCTTTTCTCCCCCAAAATGCCATAAAAATCTAAAGCAGAGAAAGGAAATGCTTCCCAGTCAATTTACTGCATGTTTTTAACTAATTTGAGGGTCTTCATTTTTGGGGGGAAAAAAAGTGTGGGTGACTATACAAAACAATAAACATGCCCATTGGTATGCATGTTAATGGTATTTTCTGCTTGGTGATGGATGAGTCCTGCTCTGATAAATTTCCTTTCACTGTCCGAGGAGGATCCATGATTTCCAGGAAGAGGGTACAACCACTGAGATCCAAGTTGTGCTTTGGGATGTGAGCTGCATAGATGCAGGAAATGGTCGTAGCTCGTTATGTAAGCCCAAGGCTGGGACAGATGGAAGTTACTTTTTCTCAATTTGATTATAAATGTGTCCAGAGACATGTAGGAGTGCCAGAAACCTGTTATTCATCCTATTTACCGTCTTTTCTGCAATTTTCAGGGCAATTTTTTCTAGACTGAAAATGAAAAAATGGCAAGGCTTCCTTACCCCTTATGATTTTGTCTAATTTTGGCCCCAAAATGACTTTTTCTCAATTTGATTATAAATGTGTCCAGACATGTAGGAGTGCCAGAAACCTGTTATTCATCCTATTTACCATCTTTTCTGCAATTTTCAGGGCAGTTTTTTCTAGACTGAAAATGACAAAAATGGCAAGGCTTACCCCTGATGATTTTTCCAATTTTGGCCCCAAAATTACTTTTTGATTAAAAATGTGTCCAAAGACATGTAGGAGTGCCAGAAACCTGTTATTCATCCTATTTACCATCTTTTCTGCAATTTTCAGGGCAGTTTTTTCTAGACTGAAAATGACAAAAATGGCAAGGCTTACCCCTTATGATTTTGTCACATTTTGGCCCCAAAATTACTTTTTCATTAAAAATGTGTCCAAAGACATGTAGGAGTGCCAGAAACCTGTTATTCATCCTATTTACCGTCTTTTCTGCAATTTTCAGGGCAATTTTTTCTAGACTGAAAATGAAAAAATGGCAAGGCTTACCCCTTATGATTTTGTCTAATTTTGGCCCCAAAATGAGTTCTTCTCAATTTGATTATAAATGTGTCCAGAGACATGTAGGAGTGCCAGAAACCTGTTATTCATCCTATTTACCATCTTTTCTGCAATTTTCAGGGCAGTTTTTTCTAGATTGAAAATGACAAAAATGGCAAGGCTTACCCCTTATGATTTTTTCCAATTTTAGCCCCAAAATTACTTTTTGATTAAAAATGTGTCCAAAGACATGTAGGAGTGCCAGAAACCTGTTATTCATCCTATTTACCATCTTTTCTGCAATTTTCAGGGCAATTTTTTCTAGATTGAAAATGACAAAAATGGCAAGGCTTACCCCTTATGATTTTTTCCAATTTTGGCCCCAAGATTACTTTTTAATTAAAAATGTGTCCAAAGACATGTAGGAGTGCCAGAAACCTGTTATTCATCCTATTTACAATCTTTTCTGCAATTTTCAGGGCAGTTTTTTCTAGACTGAAAATGAAAAAATGGCAAGGCTTACCCCTGATGATTTTGTCAAATTTTGGCCCCAAAGTGACTTTTTCTCAATTTGATTATAAATGTGTCCAGAGACATGTAGGAGTGCCAGAAACCTGTTATTCATCCTATTTACCTTCTTTTCTGCAATTATCAGGGCAATTTTTTTTCTAGACTAAAAATGGCAAGGCTTACCCCTGATGATTTTGTCTAATTTTGGCCCCAAAGTGACTTTTTCTCAATTTGATTATAAATGTGTCCAGAGACATGTAGGAGTGCCAGAAACCTGTTATTCATCCTATTTACCTTCTTTTCTGCAATTATCAGGGCAATTTTTTTTCTAGACTGAAAATGACAAAAATGGCAAGGCTTACTTACCCCTGACGATTTTTTCTAATTTTAGCCCCAAGATTACTTTTTAATTAAAAATGTGTCCAGAGACATGTAGGAGTGCCAGAAACCTGTTATTCATCCTATTTACCATCTTTTCTGCAATTTTCAGGGCAGTTTTTTCTAGATTAAAAATGACAAAAATGGCAAGGCTTACCCATTATGATTTTTTCCAATTTTAGCCCCAAGATTACTTTTTAATTAAAAATGTGTCCAAAGACATGTAGGAGTGCCAGAAACCTGTTATTCATCCTATTTACTGTCTTTTCTGCAATTTTCAGGGCAATTTTTTCTAGACTGAAAATGAAAAAATGGCAAGGCTTACCCCTTATGATTTTGTCTAATTTTGGCCCCAAAATGACTTTTTCTCAATTTGATTATAAATGTGTCCAGAGACATGTAGGAGTGCCAGAAACCCGTTATTCATCCTATTTATCTTCTTTTCTGCAATTATCAGGGCAATTTTTTTTCTAGACTGAAAATGACAAAAATGGCAAGGCTTACTTACCCCTGATGATTTTTTCAAATTTTAGCCCCAAGATTACTTTTTAATTAAAAATGTGTCCAGAGACATGTAGGAGTGCCAGAAACCTGTTATTCATCCTATTTACCATCTTTTCTGCAATTTTCAGGGCAGTTTTTTCTAGATTGAAAATGACAAAAATGGCAAGGCTTACCCCTTATGATTTTTTCCAATTTTGGCCCCAAGATTACTTTTTAATTAAAAATGTGTCCAAAGACATGTAGGAGTGCCAGAAACCTGTTATTCATCCTATTTACAATCTTTTCTGCAATTTTCAGGGCAATTTTTTCTAGACTGAAAATGAAAAAATGGCAAGGCTTACCCCTTATGATTTTGTCAAATTTTGGCCCCAAAATGACTTTTTCTCAATTTGATTATAAATGTGTCCAGAGACATGTAGGAGTGCCAGAAACCCGTTATTCATCCTATTTATCTTCTTTTCTGCAATTATCAGGGCAATTTTTTTTCTAGACTGAAAATGACAAAAATGGCAAGGCTTACTTACCCCTGACGATTTTTTCTAATTTTAGCCCCAAGATTACTTTTTAATTAAAAATGTGTCCAGAGACATGTAGGAGTGCCAGAAACCTGTTATTCATCCTATTTACCATCTTTTCTGCAATTTTCAGGGCAGTTTTTTCTAGATTAAAAATGACAAAAATGGCAAGGCTTACCCATTATGATTTTTTCCAATTTTAGCCCCAAGATTACTTTTTAATTAAAAATGTGTCCAAAGACATGTAGGAGTGCCAGAAACCTGTTATTCATCCTATTTACTGTCTTTTCTGCAATTTTCAGGGCAATTTTTTCTAGACTGAAAATGAAAAAATGGCAAGGCTTACCCCTTATGATTTTGTCTAATTTTGGCCCCAAAATGACTTTTTCTCAATTTGATTATAAATGAGACATGTAGGAGTGCCAGAAACCCGTTATTCATCCTATTTATCTTCTTTTCTGCAATTATCAGGGCAATTTTTTTTCTAGACTGAAAATGACAAAAATGGCAAGGCTTACTTACCCCTGATGATTTTTTCAAATTTTAGCCCCAAGATTACTTTTTAATTAAAAATGTGTCCAGAGACATGTAGGAGTGCCAGAAACCTGTTATTCATCCTATTTACCATCTTTTCTGCAATTTTCAGGGCAGTTTTTTCTAGATTGAAAATGACAAAAATGGCAAGGCTTACCCCTTATGATTTTTTCCAATTTTGGCCCCAAGATTACTTTTTAATTAAAAATGTGTCCAAAGACATGTAGGAGTGCCAGAAACCTGTTATTCATCCGATTTACAATCTTTTCTGCAATTTTCAGGGCAGTTTTTTCTAGACTGAAAATGAAAAAATGGCAAGGCTTACCCCTGATGATTTTGTCTAATTTTGGCCCCAAAGTGACTTTTTCTCAATTTGATTATAAATGTGTCCAGAGACATGTAGGAGTGCCAGAAACCTGTTATTCATCCTATTTACCTTCTTTTCAGCAATTATCAGGGCAATTTTTTTTCTAGACTAAAAATGAAAAAAATGGCAAGGCTTACGATTTTTTCCAATTTTGGCCCCAAAATTACTTTTTCTCAATTTGATTATAAATGTGTCCAGAGAGATGTGGGGGTGCCAGAAACCTGTTATTCATCTTATTTACCTTCTTTTCTGCAATTTTCAGGGCATTTTTTTCCAATTTTGGCCCAAAAATGACTTTATGATTGATATGTACGTTTCCAGCACTAACTAATTTTGTTCATTTATAATCTTTAGCCTTCTTTTCTCAGTTTTCTGCTTGAAACAAACTGAAATAATAACTATTTAGTCTTCTGTTTAAACTTTAAATATTATTTTTTTATTATGCCTTATAAATAATTATTTACAGCATAAAAAGGCTTCAAATATTTTACAAAATTTATTTCAGTTCAATCAGATTCAAATCAAATAGTTTGGGGTATTTGTAAGGCAAATTTTAGCTGCCTTGACACTCTTTAGTTGGTTTGTATTGTTGCCACAAATTGAACACAATTTTAACAAAATGAAATGTTATGTTTTAGGAACTTGGAAAAAAATTATTCAGCAAGTTCTCATAATAGAAACACAAGCAGAAACTATAGCACACCTCAATCGATGTAAAACTCAGAGAAACCTGCACCAATTCGTATTTTTAAGTCGATTTAAATGTAGTATACAACAAAGAAGTTACATTGAGACCTGTTTTTATGAAAAAGCTACCAGTAAGTGCAGAGACTGCTCCAAACACCTTTATTCCCCTAGGAGGATGCTGGTAACCTTTGGACAAACTTTTTGCAATCAACACATTTTTCCCAACCCATGATGAACATTTAAATACCCGATTGAAATATGGGCGCAAATCCATCAATTGTTTTAACATACTTGCTTGGGGAAACTGCAAATCCAGTAATATTAATAGGTTGCTCCATTTGTTTTACTGAATTCAATGCACATACTGATCCTTTATCTTCTAAACATATGACCTTGAAAATCGAAGATATTTATTACCACCAACTTGGGTCCCTCATGTACCAATCTATCTCAAACACCTTGCCTTCTAACATTAACTCAATTTTTATTTGGAATTTTACTCGGCAAGCTCTTCATTTCCATCCTCCATTAACATTGACTTCCTTTTTCAAAAAACTATTAGATCAGTAGTTCAAATACTGAAGTCATTGATAAGTATTTAACATTTCCATGTGTATTATAAATAAATGTAACCAACCATTTTGATAGGATTTAAAGAATACATTAACTGCTAACTTTTCAATGAACTTAAAGTGCAACATAGAATCCAAATACAATATGGCAGTTCCTTATTCATATTTTCAGAGGATTAAAAATCAATCCTTTATAAAATGACGGCTTACTACAATGTCAAGTGAACAGCATGCAAGTCTGATATCATGAATACATTGCTCTGACCAGAAATGTCTCTTCATTATTGTCTTTCTGATCATTGATGAAGATGAGTATCTCTGCACTACCTGCATGGTGACTTGGTGCAAAGCGTAACCCAAGGCCGTATGTTTCTCCTCCACCTATCTGAACCAACAAAACAAATAACTTAATTATAAAATAACCATTAAGTTTACATACAATCAGCAACTGAATTGAGCTTCAGCTTAAATTACAAATTGTAATCAAAGAAAAGTCTTAAGTTTTTGTCTTGTTTCTTGATATTAACTAGCCCTATAACTAGCCATATAACCTGCACACAATGGGTGATGACTACATCCATCGTGAGCAAGGATGTTTGTGTAAACCAGTGGCGTATCCAGCGGTGGGATAGGGGCACCTGTCAGACATTTTACCATTCTATTTTAGTTCTTTTCTTAAATTTGTTTTGTTTTAGAAACTGAAAGTACCCCCACTTCACAACTATTTATCATTCATTCTGGAGTGAAATGACTTACTGTTGAAGGTGGTTTTTATGGTTGTTAAAAAGCAAAACCAGAAGGATTGGTGTAATAATAATAAAGACAAAAGTCTACTACACCAACACAAATGTCAATACCCTTTTATCGTAACTTACCTCAACTTTTGCCTCTTTAAACTGCAACAAATCCTCTCTGTTACATCGAATGTTGAACACTTTCCTTTGCTGGTATGGATTGGTGTAGGTAATTCGCTGCATCAACAAACACACATAAGAATTGCAAAACTATAACGTGAAAATAATTGAGGTTGTGACCGAATTAGTTTCAGTTAAGCACCAACTACATCAGCTTAATTTGAGCAACAAGCTTCATTTGAGCAACAGAGGTTGACTTCATTTGAAACATTAAATTACATAATCGACTCTACGGGTCTTCCTTCTTCCCACTAGGAAACTGGAAAATGTGACTTTGCATTCATAACTGACATGATCATTTAGAGCAAGTGATTTCTTAAAATAGACACCAATAATCAAATCCTACATATTTGTTTTTACTTTTAGTTGTATTTCGATCTTCTAAAAGAGCAATGAAAAATTTTAAAATTCAAAACAAGAATATTTCAAATATATCAGGTTTCTTAATTAGGAATCACCTTATTTGATCCTTTGCCTCCTCCAACTGGTAATTGAAGCTCAAATGCCTTGGAAATAACTGGTAGCCTACACTGCACACACACTAACCAAGATCGAATCAACTGATGATACTCCTTATCTTCAAACCAAGGCTAAGGAATTTGTATACTCACGTTTGTTTTCTTTAATACACATAAAACATGGTTTGAGGAAGATAAGTTGCTAGCGTTGAAGTATTTTTACAGTGATGAAAAACAAAGCTGTTTCAGCACTTAAAATCATCAGTATTCCGATCTCAGGACAATGCAAGCCCTGTTGGTCAGTGCGATCAGAGTACCCTAGATATGACAACATCAAGTAGTGCTATCCAGGGTGTCCTGCAAATCATTGTGGCAAGATTGGCATCTAGTCTGAGTGATATACAGCTTTGACTGGAATGACAAATCGTACATAGCATGGACTATCCAGCAAGTTCAGTGAAACCTCATTCCCAAGAACTAGACCAACATCAACATTCCTTCCAACAGTCACGGTCTTGGTAGTTAACACAGCAATACTGTTACCAGGGCCACGCCCAATACGCATATCTAAAATATGCATGTATATATACAAAACGGATTCATATATTTAATCCAAAGGATACCGACAACGTTGATGTACATGAATTTACTCCCGACCGACACAGGGCGCACACCAACGTGAACCTCATGCACTGCATTAGCAAGAAGCATGAATGGTTCTGATGGTTGCATCTGCATAAAACGATTACAAGGAAAATAAGTCATATTTATGTCACAACACAAATTTCAAGCTGCGTTTCAGTCACATTATTTGGCCTTACAGCTAGAGGGAGCCCTTTCAAAGGACGACATCACAATACTGTTTAGATACTGTATACACTTGTTTACAATTCACACCATACTCAAAGATTAATAAACAAGAAATGAAATGACAATATCCAAAAGGAAAGGAATGATTGAAAGGAGTGGGGCCACACGACACAACAGACTGACAGAGTGAAGACAAACTTACGACACAGAAAAGAAGGGGTTTATTTAAATGAGACAGTCTCAAATGTTCAGACATTTTGTCCTACCTTGAGGGGGCTAGTTAGCATGACAGTTGCAATGTAGTGGAAATTGCACACATTCCTGGACCCACTGCCACATTGTAACTAGCCCCCAAAGGGCAGAGTCCAAATATTTGGCACCAACAATAATCGATGAGCCCATGTTTAACTGTACCTGCATTTCATTGGGATGTGAGGAGAAACACTGAACCAATCTGGATGAATGGGTGCCTCGTAATACAAGAGACTGTCTGCTCGTCTGTCCTTCTACACAACTCACATCCACACGTTGCATAGCATGTATGTAAAACTGCCAGGTCTGAAGTGGTCGGGACATGTATGGTGACCTATTAAAATAAATAAACAAAGAGGGTCTCGCAAGTAATAATGAGGACTTCAGAGTCAAGAATATTGTGCACATACATGTATGTGCAAATGGTATTAATAATTACTTTTCAATCTGTGACAATCACCACAAAGGTTTTTATAGCTGAACTAAGCATAGGGCCATGTAAATCCATTTTGAAGTGGCCAAGTTCATAATAGTGATGTTAACTATCACAAATACCAAGGCTTGGGATAATACTAGACAAGGGGATTTCCATAACTTACGAGTAGATGAGGATGAACATTTTCTTGATTGATGGCGACAGACCACACACAACCTTGAGGAAGACATCTTGTGGTTCATTGGCTGGCTAGAATTGCCCAAATACAAAACAAAAATAGCCAAATCAAGAAATTGACTGGGTTTTAAAAGATTTTTGTTTTATCCGTCACAATAAATGTAGAAAACAGAAGCTTCTGTCATCACTTTAGCCAAAGGTTAGTTTTCCTCACATTACAATGAGTGAAACTTTAGATACATGGCCTGTGTTGAAATCTGGCTCAAGCAATGTTCAGATGTGGGAGATAGCCAAGCCACACACTTTTTCACAGGGAATGGTTTGAGCCCAGACTTGACCTCCCTCCTTAATAAACCTGAAAATACTAGGAAAAGGTTTGTTTTTATTTACCACTCTCTTGTTTTCACAGACTGCATTTTCATCACTACATTTGACATAAAGCTGGCCAAATGTCCCAACGCCTTGCAATGAGCCTGCAACAAACATAACATAGAAAATAAAGTATTTTCTACCCATTTTTTCTCTTTAAAATTGTGTATTAACATTACCCCCCCCCCCCCAAAAAAGGCACACAACAAAAGAAAAAAACAAAAGAAAAAACACAATTTTCTATAAAAAACTGAACATAGATGGGTAGCCAAAAATGTAAAATGTTGAGCTTTAAGTGGAAATTGCACTTTGGAAAATGACTATAACCACTAGAAAGCATTTCAGCCCATTGAATCCCAACAAATACCGAGCCGACATCTGTATAGTCAGGGTTCTCTCAAGCATTTCAGCTTACGGACCTTACATCTATATTGACAGGGTTCTCTCAAGATCTTTTCTAAGAGCACAAGACTTCTTGTTACGTTGTACATGATAGAATACCAAATTTAGATGCTCTCTCATGCATTCCAAAGTATTTTATGGTGATCATAATGGCGTGAAAACAGGGATTTATTGAATGTTATAACTTGTGATACGGTAAAACAAACCTCTTGAGGTGATTCCTGGAACAATCTATTTTTCCCTGCAGTCTGCCTTAGGAAAATCAAATGCTCTACTAATCCAGTGAATTTTATTTTGCAATTTGTTTTGATAGTCATGTCCAC
Organism: Hippasteria phrygiana; assembly: GCA_037893225.1. NCBI lineage: Eukaryota > Metazoa > Echinodermata > Asteroidea > Valvatida > Goniasteridae > Hippasteria > Hippasteria phrygiana. The sequence goes on along the minus strand of JAZGUH010001034.1, from coordinate 61,906 downwards.
TTTAGTGTGAACTGCAACACCCTATTTTGTACTTACATGCACCAACAAAGAACTTTTCTAAAAACAAAATGTACTGAATATGTGACAATTATACAAACTGAAAAGATTTTTACCTGAGATGGAGTGAAATGGAGGCAACCTGATGGACTTCTTAAGGAAAGACTGTTCCGGATGATTAAACCTGAATGTCTGGTTGATGACATGAGGCTGCGGCTCCACATTTAAAGACAGTATGGCTATAGGCTTGTTGTCTTGTGTCCTGAAGTAAACCTTTCAAGATAATTGGACACAACAATCTGTTTACATATTTGAGGTCTGTGTGAGTGTTCAGATCTAATCACACGGCTTCAAGTTATGGCTTCAAATCACGTCATATTGAGCATGGTGGCCTCAACATTTGATGAAACCAAAAGTGAAACATTAAAAGAAACATGATTTAGGATCTATATTGCATTATTTCTGCTTAAAACAATTAAGTATTATCTTGACAATGATATTTTGTGTCCAGAGACAATTATTTCCCAGATGAAATATGAGAAAAAAAATCTTGAAAATGTTTGTCCAAGCTACTCCGCCCCCCGAGTGGGACCCTCATAAACATAAGTGTGTGACGTAGATCGAGGCACATTACATATTCTGCTCGAGCCGGCCCCGGGTTGTCAATTTTTGGGCGGCAAATATTCACACTAAAACTTCACTTGAACTAGTTTGGCTTTTAATTCACATTTAATACATATAAATGAATTTATTCATGAAATAAAATGTGATCCGGCCAGTTTGAGAAGCATGTTTCCTTTAAGCAATTTATCAGGATTTGGAATGAACAAAGTAATATTACTGAAACAAGTTACGACCAATTCGATCACAACCCGAGGACCCACCTCTAAATAAGAAAAGGGCACAGATCGATTTGTGCTCAAGTAAATATTATGTTATTGAAGGAAGACTTTTTTCAAGAAAGAATTTTCATGAAGTTTACCTTGATATTTTTGGACTCTAAAGCGAGATCAACTTTTTTTTCTTCAGTTAACATTTGGATCTTGAAATGAGGCTTGGAAGTTTCTTGAGGGCCCTGCAGGGAAAAAATAACAAAATATAATCTCAATGTCATTTATGACATTATTTATTCATGCAATAAAGGAAATGTATGATTTACATTCTAAATCTGTCATCATTCAAAGAACTGTTCAGTTTTGTAACTTTGACTTTTACATGCAATGTAAAAGGGTTTTTGTTAAAGTTCCAGATCAATATAATAACATTTTTCTTCCAGCAAACTTGAATCCTCGATAATGACTGACTGGTCATATTCATGGCAACAACAATGAATATTTCTTATATTCAACTGTTCAATGGTCCATATTCAACTCCGCACTGTGCATGTTGTTAGAACATTCTCTTTATTCAGCAAGCGTACATGTGAACAATCAATGCACTCGCTCTATTCCGAATGATCTTGTTACACACACAAAGTGAATTGGTTATTTGAGAGTTTTCCTTTTAATTATTTTGGTTTAAGTACTCTCCTGATGCAATTGTTTTAGGCAAAACATCAATTTCGATCAGTTGTTCAAAACTGAGATAAACTGATATAAACCGAATTTAAAATTTTACTCAATCAAGTTTGCTGGAAGATAAATTTGTTATCCCACTCGTGCTTGTAGAACATAGAAACATGTAGTGTGTATGCATCTTGTATACCACTCAGCCTTCAGCCTTCAGCCTTCAGCCTTCAGCCTTCAGCCTTCAGCCTTCAGCCTTCAGCCTTCAGCCTTCAGCCTTCAGCCTTCAGCCTTCAGCCTTGTGGCATACAGGAAACGAAAGCATATATTTCTGTTTCCCACTCATGGAATAACTAATCACTAATCAATTACTGCATGTGGCATTTACTTGTACCTGTGGTTGTACAGAATGATCAGCACTGAAGCTCTGGTACGTGAAGGGAACATTGACAGTCTCTTTAGGTCTAAGGAATAACTGTAACCCGGACCCAGGAGGACTTCCTTCATGTTGTTGGTTGAACATGTTCTCCTCTACAGCAGTGTAGGTTTCAAACAACTGCTTAAAATGCCTCCATTCTCTAGGATCTGTGATGACGCTGTCAAATTCAAACATAACCACTGTTAGGACACTATCGTCATTATTTCTCTACCATTATTCCATTTAGCAATTTAGTAACAACTTCAATGTTTTATTAAAAACAGTTGGGTATGATTCCATCGTGATTGAGGTTTCATTTATTCCAAATAGATATAAGAGCCAGCCACTGCCAATTTTGCAGTTACCAAACTTGACTGATTATTAAAGACATGTACAGGTGCAGTGTTGGCAGTATACAGACAATGGCCATAGCTGCAGTTTGACAAAGAACAACCCAGGCCGGTTGTCGTCTATAACACATATTCAATCCATTGTTTACCTTTTGTTCACATTACTCTTGGCTGCACAAGCCCGTATTGGCATACCAGCACCCCATTAATAAAAGCTGGACACAATGGGTTAATGGCTACAACTTCAAGTTGATGAGTGGATGAGTGTTTTCATCATAATGACCTGCCCCATGAACCTTGCTGTACAGCTAGCATGCAAATAAAGTTGTATTCAGGTTGACATTTCACTCTTTAGCTTTAACTTCCAAGTGGAATTAACCGCTTGCCACCGGTTGACACAAATACGTACAGATTGAAATTGCCACCCGGCACCACCCGGTGGCAAGGGGTTAAGCAAATGATCTTCACCAATAGGAGCAGTGACACTGTCACAGGTATTTCTGAATAAAGGTCAATTCTCCTACCTCAAGTCTGGATCCTCCCACTGAATTAGAATGGTGTGCTGTACGTTATATGGATTCCTTAGAACATACTCCCAGAACTCGGCATGACCAAATGAAGGGTGGATGGTGTGCTCGGTGGTAATTGCTGTCTGTAGCATGGATAAGATTCCCTCTTTCTTGATTCGATCCCTGAAATAAAAATTGAGTAGCCAGTACTTTCAAAATCACATTTTCATTGAATCCATTTTTCAATTTATTGCATAAGCTTCACGACCGCATTGAAGGACTACATGTAAATAGGCCGACGACAATTACATACCAAAAAAGTTACCACAAAATCTCACTACTTATTTTTACTCAATGGTATTTACAATTGTGTACTGATGTTGAGATCATGGAACAGTTTGATTTTTTTTCAGTGTAAACAACATGGCATTAAGTTACAATTCAAATATGTCACTATACTTGCTCTTACCGATACAGCTCAATTGTCTTCAGATCTCTCGTTCGTTGTAATTTTTCTTCCTTTTTCAGCTACAAAATAAAATTTAAAGGCATGATATTTCATGATAAATCAAAAATGTAACTGATTAGTTTCAATCTGAAAGCTGACTGTTTATAAACGTGGTACCAGTGCCAATCTTCCTGAGCAATATTTCTGTCTGAAATGCTGTCATCTTTGAGATAATTGTACCTGAAGACCTTCATACACAAAGTGGCTTCTTTCAATTTCAATATACATGTATCATACCTTTAAAAAAGTCAGGTGTATTGACAAACACAAATATCCAGCTCAGACTACATACATGTACATTTTATGGCTGTGGTTTTATGTGAACAATTGTGACCCTGACCTTTGACTTATGGACCATAAATGCTACAGGTGTCTTAGGGATACAGCGAACAATCTACAAACCAAATTTGAAATTGACATGATCAGTATTTCCTCAATTTATTGTACTGAAAAGATTTCTATTGTCTGTCCCAAATGGAATATTTATGTATTTAATTTCTTCTTTATAACGAGTATCCCATTCAGTCAAATTGATATGACTTACCAGTAAACTTTGGCTGAGTCCCTTTCTGTCCTCTGTGTTATCCGTATGTGCCTGTCTTAGAGCCTGCATTCTAGCTAGTTTCCTTTGTTTCTTGACATCTCCCTGTCTCTTCACTGTTAAAGATGAGGTATCACTGTGTCCGGTGTGTGTTGATAACAGGGCTGAGGCTAGCTCTCTATCTGTTTCGGTCATGTGTGAAGCAACATAACTACGCTTTTGCCTCAGATTAGCCAGTCCAAGACCTACATAATTATAAAAAGCCAGGTCAAGATCAGTCAAACTAGCATACCATACACTAACAAAGTTAAGGAAAACTTTCTACGCTTTACAGTGTACATAAAGGATATTAACCAAAAGTATATTACCACTTTGTCTTGGGCCAAGATTAACACTCCCTCCTAGAAATGCTGCATTACCATCCTCCTGCACCACCACATTCCTAGCAGGAAGAGGTATCGTCCCTGCCTTTATGACATTCACATCTACGGGATGACCAATGTTTGCTAATCTCAGGTGAAGATGTCCTTTCAAGATGGCCTTTACTCCAACTGGGCATACACTGCCACTTCTCATCTATAAGAAAAACAATATTATTAAGTGATATTAATTAACACTCCCTCTCTTGGTGCCAAAATAGAGCCAAATACCCTATTCTGTTAAAGTTGTAACACACAAGCTATGAGAGGGGAAGGGGTTTTTGATAGGTTATGATAGTAATAATAGTAGGAGGGTTTAAAACACTCCACATAACACCAATTTACAATATTTCTTGTTCAAAGATTCAATGCTACATAACATTAGAAGTGAATGAATGCAATTTGGGAGGAACATGAAGCAGGCAGAATGAGCCAACTTTACAGAGGCTGATGATGAGAAGAATGAGCCAACTTTACAGAGGCTGATGATGAGAAGAATGAGCCAACTTTACAGAGGCTGATGATGAGAAGAATGAGCCAACTTTACAGAGGCTGATGATGAGAAGAATGAGCCAACTTTACAGAGGCCGACGAGAAGAATGAGCCAACTTTACAGAGGCCGATGAGAAGAATGAGCCAACTTTACAGAGGCTGCTGAGAAGAATGAGCCAACTTTACAGAGGCTGACGAGAAGAATGAGCCAACTTTACAGAGGCTGACGAGAAGAATGAGCCAACTTTACAGAGGCTGACGAGAAGAATGAGCCAACTTTACAGAGGCTGGTGAGAAGAATGAGCCAACTTTACAGAGGCTGATGAGAAGAATGAGCCAACTTTACAGAGGCTGACGAGAAGAATGAGCCAACTTTACAGAGGCTGATGAGAAGAATGAGCCAACTTTACAGAGGCTGATGAGAAGAATGAGCCAACTTTACAGAGGCTGACAAGAAGAATGAGCCAACTTTACAGAGGCTGATGAGAAGAATGAGCCAACTTTACAGAGGCTGACGAGAAGAATGAGCCAACTTTACAGAGGCTGGTGAGAAGAATGAGCCAACTTTACAGAGGCTGATGATGAGAAGAATGAGCCAACTTTACAGAGGCCGACGAGAAGAATGAGCCAACTTTACAGAGGCCGACGAGAAGAATGAGCCAACTTTACAGAGGCTGCTGAGAAGAATGAGCCAACTTTACAGAGGCTGCTGAGAAGAATGAGCCAACTTTACAGAGGCTGATGAGAAGAATGAGCCAACTTTACAGAGGCTGACGAGAAGAATGAGCCAACTTTACAGAGGCTGACGAGAAGAATGAGCCAACTTTACAGAGGCTGATGAGAAGAATGATCCAACTTTACAGATGCTGATGATGAGAAGAATGAGCCAACTTTACAGAGGCTGATGAGAAGAATGAGCCAACTTTACAGAGGCTGGTGAGAAGAATGAGCCAACTTTACAGAGGCTGACGAGAAGAATGATCCAACTTTACAGATGCTGATGATGAGAAGAATGATCCAACTTTACAGAGGCTGACGAGAAGAATGAGCCAACTTTACAGAGGCTGACGAGAAGAATGAGCCAACTTTACAGAGGCTGACGAGAAGAATGAGCCAACTTTACAGAGGCTGACGAGAAGAATGAGCCAACTTTACAGAGGCCGACGAGAAGAATGAGCCAACTTTACAGAGGCCGACGAGAAGAATGAGCCAACTTTACAGAGGCTGATGAGAAGAATGAGCCAACTTTACAGAGGCCGATGAGAAGAATGAGCCAACTTTACAGAGGCCGACGAGAAGAATGAGCCAACTTTACAGAGGCCGACGAGAAGAATGAGCCAACTTTACAGAGGCTGGTGAGAAGAATGAGCCAACTTTACAGAGGCTGGTGAGAAGAATGAGCCAACTTTACAGAGGCTGGTGAGAAGAATGAGCCAACTTTACAGAGGCTGACGAGAAGAATGAGCCAACTTTAAAGAGGCTGATGAGAAGAATGAGCCAACTTTACAGAGGCTGATGAGAAGAATGAGCCAACTTTACAGAGGCTGACGAGAAGAATGAGCCAACTTTACAGAGGCTGATGAGAAGAATGAGCCAACTTTACAGAGGCTGGTGAGAAGAATGAGCCAACTTTACAGAGGCCGATGAGAAGAATGAGCCAACTTTACAGAGGCTGATAAGAAAAATGAGCCAACTTTACAGAGGCTGGTGAGAAGAATGAGCCAACTTTACAGAGGCCGACGAGAAGAATGAGCCAACTTTACAGAGGCTGACGAGAAGAATGAGCTAACTTTACAAAGGCTGATGAGAAGAATGAGAATCTTGTACTCACCAAGTCTCCAGTCAAAGCATTAGTCTCTTCACCATACTCTGTTGTAATAACATCTAGTTCATGAGATACTTGTACAGCTTCACGTCCACAACGTAGAAGATGCTGCCAACAGAAAAACACACAAAAAAAGGTTACCTCTTGATAAGCATAATATCCCACCTTGTGACTTCCGAGTTGAGCACCGTGAACCTTATTGTAATTCTGGGCTCTGGGTGTAGTTTTAAGACCTTCATAATTAAAATCTAATCTACCTAATTCTACTTTCCATTGAGACCGCATAAGCCAGTTTAAAAATACCACCTGGCCGGTTGTCATATATAGGCACATTCTTGCGCATACACAATCCATTGTTTGCCTATTGTTTGCACTACAATCAGCTGCACAAGCCTGTTGGCATACCAGCACAAGATGATCACTATACCAATAATAAACAGTTCGATATGAACACCAAAACTAAGCTTTCATAGCAAGCAGTTAAAGGTGTTGTAGTTGAAGCATTCTGTTCATGCTTACCTTGAGTTCAACTGCACATGAGCCAATAAGAAGCAATGAATCTCCATCCCATACATCAATGTGCAAGGTTTGCTGGTATAAGTACTTTGCAAACAATTGACTCTCCCCAGGCTTTAGAAAGCCCGGATCCACATAAAAGCGAACCTGCAACACAAGCAGAGCGTTAGTATTAATATAAACACATAATTGGGTTGGGAAGGAAAGCTAATTTTAGCTCCTCTTATTATAGGAAGCTGCATTGAAGCTTCAACTTTTTGCCAATGGTCATATTAAAGAATTTAATTGTTCCATTACAAAAAAAATAAGGCTGGAAAGGATTCCAAGATGGCCTTAAATAATTCATAAACCTTACTCCAATACTCCAATTTCAAAAACAATCTGCTTTCTTATTTATTATATATTATTTAAATTTGGTATTCCAAAGTACATTAAATGTACATTCACAAGTGTTTATTTATATGCTTGTTCATGCTCAGGCTCTTCATTATTATAGAATCAACTGCAGCTGTTCAGAGAAGAGAAATGATTTGATGCTGATGAACTAAAAATTAATTTCTTAAAATTGAATTAATTTCTTAAAATGGAATGGAAATGTAGTTAGTCAAAGTCAATTTGTGCTTACCACCCAGCCAGGTACTTCCTCGGCTGCAGGCTCATCATTCTTCATCTTCTTTAAGACACAAGGCAAACTCTCTGAATTAGATGTCAAGTTGCCCTCGACATTCCCAAGAAGCATTCTGTGCAAACAAGATTTTGATTTCAATCATGAGCCCTTTTCAATATTGACATAAGTCAAATGGGTGTGTCAATAGGTGGAACATAAAACACTGTAAACATAAAATGGGATTGCTGAAACTAGACACAGAACGTAAACAGTACCTTGCTTTTTCCATAACAAAATTACTTGAAACCACATTGTCACTAACCTCTTGAATACGGAAGACGGCCACAGGCATGGTTTGAAACAAACTATCTGGCCGGTTGTAGTATATATATGCACATTCCTGTGCATACTCAATACATTCATGTTTTAACTATATTGTTCTTGAATGGAAGTGTAATGAATAGATGGAAATTTTTCAAACAAAGCTTTTATTCCCACGAAAGGGGGGGGGGGGGTGGCTCTCCAGTTGTGATGAATAGGACCACTCTATTCAGTGTGGTGCATACTGTTTGCGTTTACGCTTGGCTGCACAGCCCGTTTTTGGCATATGATCCCCCCATCAATAACGGCCAGACAAGAAGGGGTTAAGACAAAATCTGTGAGATCTCTAGTGCAAACAGTGCTACTTAGTGAATGATACTTACCTCTCTGTTGTGACAGGTGGATACCGATAAAACTGGAAAGTAAAGAACACTGTCCTTGGCGAATTTGGCGAAGATGACTGCTGAAACTGAAGAACTCTACAAACAAAACATATTGAACAAATTGAGTGAAAATATCTGCAGATGCTCCTACAATAGGCAAATAGCAATAGGTTAAAGTTATTGTTACCATCAAAATGTAAACAAAGTGGACTTTTATCAGTTAGGTCAGTTCATTTCAGCATAGTAGTCAAATACTGTTTGATGAATCAAGAGTACAGGTATTTTGTCAAAGTACAAGCGCAAGTAAACTTGAGAACAAGTAATTTACCAGACTCAACTTCAATGTTACTGATATGTAAAACGTGGGTTCAAAAGCCGTCTTTTTAAATGTTTAAAATATCTTTTTGGGGATGTAAAAAAAGATGTCATCACATAAAAACAAATCAACCCAAAATTGCAAGTCTATGACTCTTAGCCATATTTTAATGAAGTTAAGTTTGCAGAAATGTGTCCAAATTGGTTGCACTGCTTAGGCAATATCGTGGTTTCTAGAGCAGGTAAATGCAATCATGTAAATCTGTCTTCAAACCGATGCAGAAAAGACATTATACCACAAACTATGTAACGTCAGTGAAATAGATGGTTTAATTTGCAAAATAAAGAGGAGTGACATTTCTTGAAGCACTCACAGAATAAAAAGCCAGCCTTTTTTTAGATTTCTGATGTTTTAAAGTTTAACCTACCTGGAAAAAGCCAGCAGCTGTACAATGATCTCGTTACAATGTAGAGGATCAGCATTCTCCTTATGTGGGTGTAGAACAACGTGGTCCGTAGGGTCAACGACTTCTGCCACCTCTCCGTGTCTATCTTTAAGGTCTACAAATCCTGCGTCATACAGACGAGCAAATGAAGCTCTACTCAACCCAGGACCACTGTACAAATCAAAACCAACAAAATGGAAGCATAAACAAGCAGTGTGTATGATAATTTAAAATTGTTACATACTCTGATCAGTATATGGAGTAAATAAAAAAATGCAATTTCAAAGCAAGTATGTTTATCTTAAAAATATTCATAAATAGAGCCATTGTTTTTGGTAAACAAATTCAAATGCATGGGAGTGTACTAAAAGGGATATGAAAGTGAGCTAACCCAGTATTTAGCATGTCAAGAACGTGGCTGCTGTTAATGGACCGAGTCCAAGGCTAGGTCATTACTGACAATTCATAAATACTTGAATCAGTTTCACTATTCCTACTGGTTGAGAGCCTTCCATGGCTTTAAACCTTTGTTTAACACCAATTGGGAGTTTGTTTAAAAACTAGTTGTGCTCAGCCAATAAGCAAGGAAGGCAACCTTTCAGGTGCACGCACAAAAAACAGTGAAGAAAGACGACGCTAAAACGAGTATAAAATGCTGTCTTTTGACGTAGAATCAATGAATCCTCATCAGACTAACACATCAGACTAGTCCCTTAATGAGGCTCCTACTTACAGCTTCTATCTTTCAGTCTCTATTAATGAACAGATCACACTGTTTGGAACATGGAGATCTCAGAACCACACATACTCACAACAGGAATTTATTTTACATGGTCTCACTCTAAACATTTACGTTATTTTACTTCAACTGCAACTTTGCTTAAATCCTTTCAGACCTTTGCCTTTGGCTTGATCTTTTCTCAAACTGCAAATAACTTAAATCATAGATCTGTTGTGTCCTCTTCGTAGCTGGAATTTTTTCCAAAAGTATAAATTAAATTTAGCAAAAAAAAATTGCATTATTCAGGGGTTTCAAAATAAGCCGGCAACCGGCGAATTTGACCGGCTATTTGAACTTTTGCGCCGGCTACTTTTTTTTCAATCATAAAAAAAACCACCCCTCCCCGAGCTACCGCTTTGGGGGAATAGATCCTTGTTTTTAGTAGAAATTATATTTTGTTTGTTCACCCAAAAAAAGAAGTCTTGAACGGACCGCGCGCGTGCAGATCTACATTGTATACATCCAAGTTCATCCGATAATTACGCGTGTGAAGCTTAGTGCGGCATGAATCATGCATGTCGTGTCAATGTCCAGCCGGGAGTATGCACACGCGGCAAATATGGACTATCGTATGGAAAAACCCTCCTGAGCGTGCGTATTGCAAAATTGTGCAGAGCGAGTCCATTGTTTGGGGGACTTTAAATCATGCAACACCGAAATAACCGAGTATGTACGGTGCATCATGCATCATGGAGGAATAAGACACATTACCGTAACACGTTGGCCACACGTGGAATTATCCACACCTTCATTTATCGCACACTCAACTGCTAGTCTTGTCGAAAGTTTTGATTGAAATAAATAAAAGTTCATTCGCACGCGCTGCGCGCCCCCCGCAACATGGCCGAGTGAGGCACGGCTGCCGATTTCGGAGCTGCATGGAGAGGTCCGTTTTCTTGAAGAAAGAAATTGAATTTTCAGACGTTTAACCTACAATTTTTAAGCCGAAATCTCGCGTTGACCCATACTTTATGGTTTTGTACCGCATTTGTCAGTTAAGACACTGTAAGAATGTGTTTTGGAGGTGTTGACGGTGTGTTGACGGTGTGTTGACGGTGTGTTGACGGTGGTTTGCGTGTTGACGGTGATTAGTATGACCGCATGATCCAGCGCGTTGTACGGCATGGAATACCGCGGCACAGTGACTCTGCGTGCAGTTTGACGGTGATCGCAAAAATGTCAGTATCATTTTTGGGGTGTTTAGTTGATTGTCAATCAAGAATCCTTGATATTGACATGTATATGTTTGTACTTACATGTACACAAGATGAAACTGTCATTTGTAGTGTCTGTAGAAAGGATGATTTTAGAGTGTCAAATTTATTTGGTTGTGAATAAAAAAAAATCAACAGAAATGTCTTTAAGTACTGTACAGTAGGACCTTTGAAACCCTAGTCTCAGATGCCAGGAAATTCCTAGATTGCACCAGAGAGCATCTACAATCCAAAATCTTCCAGGGCCCTCGGCGGGCCCCGGGACCCACGCCATTTGGGGCTAGGACTCACTGCCGCCTACTTTCATCCATCGGCCTGCTACTCTAAAACATTTTGAAACCCCTGATTATTCCAAATTTGATTGTTTCATTCAAAAAAGAAATTCCATCAACTTCAATAAACACACATAACAAGAACATGTTTTACAATAAAGGACGGACTTCTTAGTGCAAATTCTATGCAAACATGTATTTCTCGAAATGTTTAAGCACTTTTGCTTCATGTTTAAAAACTTGAGGTGTTTGTCTTTTTTATCGCACCTTGTGGTATAAGGTCCAACAGGCATAATAGGTGCATGGACGGGAGTAAATGGTAGCTCATCTGGTACTGCTGAAGCAACCTGTAAAGTTATCATGAACCAATATATTAGATAATTGTGGAGACTTTTAATAGCTTTACACTACGGTACATTACTCTGTCAAATGTTCAAAATAGTTTAAATTTTGTTCAAAAGCACCTTGCACAGCCAAGATTTTATTATTGTTTGTCTTTTCTGATTTCATGCTTTACATAAAAGACACCAGTTAACTCTTTTACTGTCAACATTTTGAGCAGGTAACAGAAAAGCAATGATCCTATATACACACAGAAGTTGGAAAGAATTCATTACGTTAACTTAAAATTGTCACAACATTTTTCTACGATATTTCTATTGAAATAAGTCAACCAAAAAACTCAAAATGATCGACACTGGAAAAAGTGAGCTTTTATCTTGTATGATAAAAAACTAAGTTTCTATTCTGGGGGTTAAAACCACTGAAACATACCTCCAAATGTTTGATTTCCACTGGAAATAAAGAATGAGGTGAAGCGTGTACTGAAGTTGGGTACTGGTGCTGATTGGTAGGATGGTGACTTCTCTCATACTGGTTTGTCATGAGTTGGTTGTTGGTAGGATACACGTATGATTGCGGAGTCATTCGTTCAGGACTACCACCATGTGAGGATACCATTGGTAACCTTTTGATCAACAAAACACAAACATTTCAAATAAAATATTCATAAACAGAGAATTGTTTAAAACAGACATTTATTTGAGCTCCTTCTGACTTATAACAGCAAGGTAAATCTTAAAAGTGAACAAAAATCAACGGGGCAACAATCGAGTTGTCCAGGAAAGACATCCTCTCGTACTTATCTCACTTCCACATTTAAGTAGGCAGAGCTTAAACTTGCAATCTAATTTCTATTGTATACAGAATGATACAAACTATTCATACCTGCCTTGATTAATGTTACTTGTTTTGAAAGTTCTATGCTATACGTGTGCTTATCACAAAAGCATGTATTTGCCCAATTTGTATGTAACATAACCAAGGGTATTTCTAGTAGACTGCACAGACAATTGCAAATATTTCAGCCAAGTTCAGCCAAGTACATGTATGGCATTTATGTTTCTAACCTTGCTGGTGATCTTGGAGTTCTAGGTAAGGGAGGTTTGCCAGAAACTCCAGGTACATCACCTGGAATGGATGCCTGGTCTGTAACGGTAGTATAGGATGGAAGTGATGTAACGGACGGATAGCGGCCTTTCTGCTCATAAGTGGTATCCTGTCATATATATGCAAATTAATCAGAAATTTAAAAATTCATTTTGCTGGTATTAAATGAAAGAGGAAAAAAAAAAGCTTTCAAACAAAGTATACACTTACGGAGAATGTGTATAAGTTAATGAGCAATTCACCCGAACAAAATATAAAACAGCTTTGTTTAGGACACACTAAAATTATATACCTCCAAGTCCGACTGCAGACATTGACGACAATGAGGTGACAGCAGTAGGTTTGTATGCAGTGAATGAAGGAAGCAAAATACACAAAATCAATATTAAAGCAAAAAGTGAAAGCAAAACAGCATTGAAGGTATTGCACGGAGCTGTATTATGTCAAAATGAGATAAAACTAAAAATAAATCACAAATAATTCAAATAGACATATGAGTTAAGATGGGTTAAGAAAAACAACACATTACCAATGCTGAATTATGTCTGTATGCTTCTGATGGTGATGCTGATCGTGGAGAAATAGTCCTTGAACTACCTTCCTTCTGTTCATAAATACAAAGAAAATGTCACCGCTAAAACAATAATGTTTCAGTGTGCAAGCATTTCATTTCCAAGAGCAGATACAGTCAAACCTTGTTATTATCCGGGATCTTGTCCTATCTGGATTGCAGGTTTGAACCTTCATTGTGTACCATCAAAAGTGCTCTATTGCATTCAAAATTACCTTGATTTTGAAGGTGAATTCTACTTTACCAGCTGCAAGCTTAAGCCTGGACATCTCCTTGTCACTCAGGTCAGCGCTGTGATTCTTATAAACCATCATATTATCAGGATTTGGTAGAGCACCACCCTGCAGCTGTACTGTCACTTGACATGGACTTTCCTTGTAAGTAGGGGTCCATGCAGCCCAACGAAGAGCAACAGTTTGTGTCTGAGATCGGTTGATGCTCACTGCCAACTGAAAAGATTGTCAGAAAAAGTATTTGTTAATAACAAATTTACTACCAACACATCCTTCTTATACACTTGGGCAAAAATAATAAACTTTTGACAACATATCAGAGGAAAGAACAGGACAAATAACTAAATACTTTGCTTCAAAAGTAGCATTTTACAAACTACTGTAGAATGCTATGGGTGGCATGCTAAATATATCTACCAAATGAATATTTTTCCAATCTGAAAAATAACTATTATGTTAAAAAAAACATACACTAGAAATATTTCTTGGCTGAAGTAATAAGACGAAGAAAACATTTGATTAAATCAAAACTACAATAACAAGTTATGACATTCCTTTTATAAAAAAAATGCGACACCTTTCTGTCTTGTGCAGATGAAGGTAATGACATGACATACTCCAGAAGAAACACAATTGAGAAATTTGGACTGTCCACCAGATGAGGCAAGCTGATCTTGTTCTTGACTAGTAAAGCGGACCCAAGATTTTCTCTGAAATACAAACAAGGTGCAACATAAGTTTTTCATGTCATGAAATATCAATCCACCGGTGAAGTTGACAAGAAATACGACAATGCCCTAGACCTGATGCCAAGCATGGAGACAAAAAACAAGAATAAGGACATCCTTTACAATTCTAGATTTCTAATACTTTTTTCCATTTGAAGTAGGGCTGGTCATAGTCTGCCAAACAAAACAATTCCAAACCCCAAAACTGCACGTGTCTAATGTAAAAATAGCTAAATATGCCAAGTGTTGATGGTACATGTTTGTTTCGTTTGGTATATTTCAAGGAGTTTACAATGGTTACCTGCTACAAACAACAAGGATGTACTTCAAACCGAAACAAAGCATAGACCTTCAGGCATAATTTGTACCAGCTCAAATTTGGCATGTTCCGTGAGTTATTTTAATCCAAGTTTTACAGGCACTGGCCATTTTCACCTGCACAGTCTACCAGGCATATCCATGAACTAAAGGCCTGGTCACACAACACAATTTTTTCAAGCAACTTGGAGGCAACTTACAGCACTGCATGCTAAAGGAATACTTTGGCAGCAAAGGACATTTTTCTAATAGCGTCTGACATCCCAAGAAAATAATGTGTATTTTAAACATGAATCAAATGCTTTGTGTGACATAGAAATCACAAAAACACAAGATCCCATTTTTAAAATCTTGGTTCCGTTTAAACATTTTGGAAAATTTGTAAACAGATGTTGATATTTTTCCATTCAAAGATTTAAACATTACGTCCTTACTATTTGCCAACGAGTACATGTGGCTTCTGGGTATGACAGCTGAATCCTCATTGAGATTCTGGGCTCTGGAGCGATTTTGGACCCTCTTTGTTAAAATCTCATCCCCCTCATATCCCTTTCCCATTTTGAATAGAAAAATCACATCCAGGGGTTATACAGTGTCATTTAACTTTTGCATTTATGTGAAGTCTAAACTGGACTTTAACCCCCCCTCCCCCCCTCTCGGTGCCAAAATAGAGCCAACTTCAGGTTGAAACACACAAGCTGGAGAGGAAGGGTTTATATTTTTTGATAGGTTATGATAGTTATAACAGTAGGAGGGTTAAATTATGAAAAAGAATCTATTAGGATTGAAACGTCAAGCCCTCCTAACTGTTGAAGGATTTTGAAAGAGTTTTGGTTTTACCTTGATTCTGATGACAGTGGTCTCCCTTTTGTCCTTCCTCCACCTCTATCTAAAGTTTCTGGGGTATCAAGTAGTATGACCTGTGGTTTTCCAACGTAGCCCCATCCATTGTGCACACCAACTTGCAGTCTCCTTTCAGAGACTACAATGTTAGTCTTGTCCAACTGCACTTGCTCCTACCATTACAAAAAATTACACATTTTAAAAACAAAACTCATACAGTAAAACAATGTGATGTTTATCGTTTTAAGGCAAACTTGAACTTGGTGTTGGAAAGATATGACACATTTGCAGGGTAAGCTCGGATAAGCCACAAAAATTGTTATTTATCATGTGTTTGATTATGGGCCATGCATCAACAACATTACATGATCTGCAAACATATTATGACCTTTGACCTTACACTTAAGACACGTACATTTTACAACATTAATTTAAGCATGGTTCAAATCTATTTACAAGAATGAAAGCTTCAATA
This sequence comes from Hippasteria phrygiana, assembly GCA_037893225.1. Lineage (NCBI taxonomy): Eukaryota > Metazoa > Echinodermata > Asteroidea > Valvatida > Goniasteridae > Hippasteria > Hippasteria phrygiana. The sequence continues at coordinate 45,870 of JAZGUH010001034.1, read as the reverse complement.
AACTCTAAAATGGGAAATTTTTAGAGCACAGGAGGGCCAATTAGAGGTGTCATATTCGTACTTAATCTACCGCTCCCAAAATTGGGGGTGGGGAACCGATCTGCAGGATTAACTTACCATAGCCAGACGGTCCAGATTTAGATGTTTACACAATTCTTCTTCAAACTGATGAAATGTTGGGTAAACAATGATAGAGATCTTGTCAATGACTGCTGGGATTACCTTCAGAGGCCTGGGCTTACGAAGGTTGTCTCCACCTAGTTTTAAAAAACAAACTTATTAAAGAGGCATTCATGAAAGCTTGGGACAGTAAGTGAAAAGAGCTTTCCTTTTTCTTATTCAAAAGTGAATTCTAATTTTCAATAATTTTCCTTGACCCACCCACCCACATTTTCAGAAAAAAGAAATCCAAATTTAAAAACATTGAAAATTTTAAATGGCCCCTAAGGCTACATGTACTTTAGCTTGCTTATCGCTTAGAGCAAAAAAGCTTGCTATGTGCTCCCAGCGTGGAGTGCTGTGGCCTCGTGGCTTAGTGTACCGAACTCAAGATCTAAGTGACACTGCAGATTGTGGGTTCGAGACCGGCTAGGGTCATGGTGCGTGTCTCCTTGAGCAAGGCACTTTGTCACAAGTTGCTTCTCTCCACCCAGGAGTAAATGGGTACCTGTGAGGGCAGTGATAGTTATGTGTTTGATTAGCCCATGTGCGCTTAACTTGCAGCCGGGGCTGTATACTCCTCAGGGAGTTGAGAAGGCTTCAGGAATTATTAATGGGCCTGATGAGCAGGGGTAATAATATTGTAAGCGCTGTGATATGGTTTACTATATCACATATTATTATTAAACACAAACTACATGTACATGTATATGTAGGTCATTTATAAGCAGGGCTGTGAAATTGGGCCGTGATCCTACCTACATGTACATGTAGTCTTAAGCTCGGTTCCTTACAGCAGCCATGCTTTTTCTTGGTCATTATTGGCCTGGGAAAGGGGTGACACTTTGCACATTAAACATGCAAAGTGTCAATAAAAATACATGTAGCCATACGTACACATAGATTTTTGATGGAACTTGTGCTTTCAGCAGGTACATGTAGACCCCTGATTTTTATCCCTGGTTTAGAGTACCGAAGTGATGACGTCAATCAATGCAATGTTTGGAACCAGAATACATTCTAAACTGCATGTGTTTGGAACCAGTTGCCGCGGCAACTGACGTCAGACTTCGGTACTCTATAAGTAACAAAGATACCACTACTGCTGTACACAAACAATAAGAAAAATAATTAAATACCTTCTTTTGGATCCACCACAGTAACTCCAGGCACCTCCTCATTGCCAGATAGTAAGACATTCTCTGGAACGAGGTGCATAATTTTCTCCATGTAACGGTGTGTGCGTATTGTATAGCAAACCTGGCAGTCTGATATCATTGTAAGCTTCTTGTTTCCTGTGTCAAATTCATAACAAATGACAAACCTGTAGTAGCAATTCTTAGTAAAAACTAAATGCAGTGTATAATGGTCTAAATATTTATGTTCTCCGGAAAATTTTGACTGAGTCAAGTCAGTATAGAATATTTACTATTATACAACACCTGAATAAATCCCCGCCATCCGATTGGTGGAGAGTCGATCACGTGCATTGAATTATTCGACCCATCACACGACGCGAACCCGCCCCGCCCAATACGTTCTATCACATGGGTCTATCACATGGTGTGCGCGCATTGATAGAACCAAAAAACTTTTCTAATTTCACGGTCACTAGGTGGCGCTACAACAGCGCTGTCATTCACACAACATGGCGGCCAAGTTACCCGAACTGCCGCGGTTTGTTCTTCTAACAGACGACGAAATATTGGAACTTGTAAGCAATGCTGACGCTCCAAATACAAATACAAAGAGACAAATCAAATAGGGTATGCAGTGAAAAGATTAGATGAATTTGCTAGACACGCAGGAACAACAATTGAAGCTTTAACTAATTCGGAACTCGACAATTTTTTGTCCCGGTTTTATGCGGGACTGAGAAAGGAAAACGGCACGTTGTACACAAAGAAATCCATGCATGCAATCCGCATTTTTAACTTTTCTGGACTAGTACAGTTGTAAACTTCCATAAATTGGATATGAAAGTGCATTAATTGGTTACTGAAAGTTCTGAATTTGTGAAACAGCTTTTTAACAATTCTGAACAGTTTGATCTTCAACACTTCGGAACGGATATTTTTAGATGACATTCTGCATCTGAAGTGAATAATTCTTCTGAACTTGTTGAAAAACAGTGAACATTTAGAACTGTTTGAGACTTTTCGAGACAGTAATTAGTTACTGGAAGTTCTGAATTTGTAAAAAAAAGTTTTTTACAATTCTGAACAGTTTTTAACTTGAATAAAATGCATTGAAAGTGTTCCCCCAGCTATCAGTGTTACTACATGTTTCTTACATTTATGTAAGCACCAGTTTACAAGTTACCAATCAGATGACGAGAATTTATTCAGGCGTTGTATAAAACAAATAATGAATGTTTCACATTCGTGCGATGGAAAGAATAATTTCATTCGGTAACAGATGGAATGTTCTATTGCACTCGGCTTCGCCTCGTGGAATAGAACATGCCATCTGTCACCTCATGAAATTATTCTTACCATCACACTCATAAACATTCATTATTTGTATACCATGATGCATACCGAGTTAAGTCTATATTCACCTTCAATATCATCTCCAAGGAAAAACAGAGATCTCGGGGAGCCATGGAATAAATCTAGCCTCTTAAGTGGTGCTGGAATACTCTGAGATGTATCAGTGAAATCTCCTGGAAAGAGATAAAATGTCTTATTTAAGCTGATTTCAATGAAGAAATTCAAACAATACAGCTACACCACATGTAGTAAAAGAAATTAGTACTGTTTGACATGACACAGTAATTTCTTTTTTACAAAAATTAAATATATTAATTAGATTACTGTAATGTTCTTTCCTTTGATACAACATATTAAGCCCAAGGTATGCGTATTTCATGTATAATGTATGCTATGCACTAAGCTTGTGCGGTTTACCGGTAAACATGGTAAACCGTTTTTTTTTTTCGGTTGTATAATTAAACCAATCACGTCCGGTTTTGATTTTTGAAAACCCCAAAACCGTCTGCAACAATATTTCATTCATTTCAGAAAATCAGAGTGAAAAAAATGTCAAACAATACTTCTAAAACCACAAAGTAAAGATTACCGTACTTGTCTAAAGAACACTGAACAGTCTTTGTCTTAGGCGCAAATGACATTTCTCGAATCGTGAGGCTTATTAATTTCATGCATCGCAAGCGCGAGCCCATGCTAGACACAGCGCTTGCCTGCACATGCACACTACACATGCCACATATGCGCTGCATGCACGGCAGGCTGGCCGGCCAGCGGAAACGAACACAACACACAAGCTTGTGCGCGTCTACGAGACTACGGTCTACGTCACAAATCTCATTAGACTTCGACCTAGTACTCTATTGGAAACACTCATATCGCTCACGTATTAAACGCGTCACGAAAATTGACAAACAGCCAATTGAACCAAAAAGCTGCTTCGACTTGGCGAGTCTGATTCTCGCATTGCACATGCAGAGGAATTCTCTCACATGTGTAATACACTGCCGCGGTACACTACCAATATACCAGCTTGGATTTTACTTTTTTTTTACTTTGCACGTGTTCGCTGGTCGCAGGGATCGTCAGCTTCGTTGGTTCCGCTCCGCATGCACCACTATTAGCATTCCCAGTCACGCGAATGATGGCTAGCTTCGCGAAGAAATAATTTTTAGGATCGACAAGAGAGTGGTGGGCGTTCGCGTCGTTCGCGGGAGGGGAACGCATCCGGTGTTTCCGCGCACTCGACGTGAGCTCAAAGCCAGCGGCGACAAGATGGCGGCGCCCTTTGTTTTCGGTTTTGGTTTAATCTAAAACCGCACAAGCTTTACTATGCACAACACCCATAAACAATGTGCCATTATAAGATCACAACAGTATCTTGAAACATTTATTTTAATTAGAATTCTAAATGTAAATTTAAATTTCTGTTACAGCACACTACACAGCTGCCTCCAAAGATCCAACAGATAGAACTACACATCTTTTGTTCTGCTCAGATTAACAAAATCAAACAAAAACTTGATGGAATTCAACAGAGTTAGGGTTAAATACTACATTGTGCAGAGACATTTTGGCCATGGTCAGTTTGTTTGGATAATGACAATCAATTGGCATGTCATAATAGTTACCTTGATGGAATAACCTCAGGATACTCCATCCACTCGACATCATTTGTACTTGACCATTTCTGGATGTAGTCACACGTATAACCTCCACCACTATGACTATGTTAGGATCAGCCAGTGATGTGTGAAAATAAACAGGCTGAAAAGAAGTACACAAAAACGATTAAACGGAAAGATTAAAAGAAAGATTAAATGACAAAGGGAATATGAAGACAATGTTATAGTAGTAAAAAATATAAATATCACGGTAAAAACTAAAAAGGACATTTTTAAAATATTAAGTCAGGACAAAGAACAGAGTTTTAATCAGAAGTCAATCAAAAGTAAATCACAAGTCACATCGCAAGTCTGTGGTTATAATGTATTTATGCATCAGAAAAAAGGTACACAAATTAGTAATATACCACATTATATGGAAGCCGTGTGGTTTGTGTTGACCCTCTTTTTAAGCTTTGCCGAGGTCCAACCCATGAACGACCAAAGAACACTTTGTAGGTCAAATCATACAGATGCAGTCTCACTTCGTACTCTACTTTAATCTCTTCTTCCTGAAATAGAGACATATCAAAAGTAAATGATAAGAAATGACAAACAGAATGTAACGTCCACTGGCTTTTTTTGTACCTTCAACATTCCACTAAAAAAAATCATATTCCCATCACATATGAAGCACGATATGGGGGAAAAGGGACCCCCCTCTTTTGTGTTGGTCATTGTGTTCCGGAATCTCAGGAATTCCATTCAGACATCTAGGGGGATGTGTTAGATAACAATAATCTGGAGTGTGCTTAGGGTATAGGGATAAAAGGGGGGGTACCCTTTTCCCCCATATCGTGCAGGGTATCTCCCATCAGTGCTACACATATGTGGGTCATTCCATAAATTTGGGGTCCAAAAGTGTGACACTTTTTTTTGGTGTCCCTGTTACACCTGACCTGTGTAATTTCCATCAAGTATCTTTAAAATTGACTTCACACTATTTTTTACTTCTTTGGCAGGTACTCTGCTTTACATAATCACTCTTGGAGATAGAAGGCATTGCAAAATCTGATACATGGGATTGTAACAGGGGCACCAAAAATGTCATACTTTTACCCCAAATTTATGACCCACATTTACATGCATACAAAGTACACACTTGCAATTCTACCATTTGCACCCGTTTTTCATTTATAAACTCATAAAAACAGCAACAACATAGCCAATCATTTCACCTACATAACATTGTTTCTATCAACCTAAAAATCAGACATGTTAAAAGTCAAGCACCATATTTCAAGAAAATGCATCGTTAGGGCCATGTCACATGAGGTAATTCAAAGGTAATTAGTTACAGACAATCTCCAAGAAGGAAAACATTTATATTTCCATTTTCACAAAAAAAAATCTGTTGTGCTACCTAGTCATTCTTTTTGGCCATAGTAATGTTAGTTGCCTACAAGTACAAAATGTAGCTTATAAAAAGCTTATCGCACATTACCTGCAATGTGTCTTAAAGACCATTTTTGTAAATTACAGTAACCTGCTGCACGTGTGTCTTCTCTGAACAGGAAACAGTATTATGGGTATAATACAGAAAGAATTACCAGAAAGAATAATCAGATTTTCTCTCAAATAATTTCAAATTGTAAAATAAAACGACAGTTCATGATGACTCACCTAGAAAACAATGCTCGATACAAAGTATAAATAATTATCTGAATGGAATATGTTTTCTTTAATAATTCATAAGCAAGCAAAATAAATGTTTAAAGCAGCCGTGAATAAAACAACTTCAGAGATGACACTTTTGAAGAAACCAAGAACCAAAGGTTTTTTAAATCCGAGAGATCTTGCTTCACAAAAAGTGACAGACTTCTGGTTACAATGAAATACAAGCATGAGTTACAAACTTACATACATACATATCCGGGTATACTCTACATACACATGTACATGTACCTTGTTGAGATTTATCCAATGCAGTCCATCAACACAAAGAAGTGTTACACAAAATGGAACCCAATCATCACCACTCCTTGTCTGGGAAAATATACGCCGATAACTAGCAGGAATGACATATGCTTTTTTAAATTGAGCACTTAGATCCTTTATATGTAGCTTTGTTTGAGACACTTTGTGGATGAAGGTGTTATAGCGTGAAGGCTGTAAAGACGTGTTACGAGAAATTGCTGCTACTTGACTCGGAAATGTCTCCAGTGAAACCGACAAATTCCCAGTGAAAGACAAAGCAGAAGTAGCTCTTGTCAAAGAGGGTGTGGCCAATGTAATGGTTGGCACAGTGAGCCTCTCTCTCATACCAGCTTGTTTCAATTGTCCAGCTGACATCCTTGTACTTGTAAATACTTAAATATCACATCACTATGTCCATGTACCGGTACAATGTACAAGAATATGTTTAAAAGATTAAGACATCACCATAGCAGTCCTATCGACGCTGCACATGATTCCGTGATTGACTGGTCTTGATGAGTTCTTCTTGCGATGACTACATGTATACGTACTGCCTGATGAGACTGGCACTACCGCAACCTGATCGCTACAACATGATCCAAAAGATGCATTAGCATACATTGTACATCTGTACTGTCTGTAGAGAGGTAGGTAGGGTACAAAGTGTACAATTGCTAGACACCTTTCTAAAACAAAACCAGGCTTTCCATGTGGCTGTTAATGATTCATCTACCATCCGCATTCTTGTATTCCAACACTGTTGGTAGGAGCTTTTGGTTACCATGGTGATTTGCTCTTGCTACATTGATTCTATTGTATACACAACCATGTGCTGGAGGATACAGTATTGATCTCAGCACACTGCACTTGCATGTATGTAGGTCAAGGATATGTTATTCCAATCTGTCTTCAATAGCCTGACCTAATTATATCCTGTACATGTTCAAGTATGCCTTGATGCTCATACATCACCTTGGTCACAATACCATTCATGTACGTGTCCATTTACAGTAAATACATTTGTACACGCCCGTGTACATGTTTGTACATGTATGTGACTCAAGTAAACTGCCCAAGATTTTAATTTTCATAAGAATTGTTAATGTATATAGTCACTTTTTAAAACCAGCTAATTTCCAATGGAACGTGTGCTTAATTGGTAGGCTATTGTGAATTTAGTTGTATATTTGAAGTTTAAGATCTTTTCTGTCCCAGCTAATATTTTTCTTAAATCTTCTTCCGTCCCCAGAAATGTTATTCTTGTCAGTATCCCCTACATTGTACATGTATGATTTTGTTATTCTCCCACCCATCCTATCCCCCATTCCTACATACCTCCCATTACCATCCCACCTCACACCAGGTATTTTTTTCTCATTTAATAAATAAAATTGTTTTACTTTAATATATTTATATATTAGTTATTTTTTAATATTTATGGTTTTATTATTTAATATCTATGCTGGTGTACTTGCTAAAACATTTTTATCCCATTCCTATAATTGCCGGTTATTCTGCTGTTTGATGTGGTTATTCTGCTGTTTGATGTGGTTATTCTGCTGTTGGATGTGGTTAATCTGCTGTTGGATGTGGTTATTCTGCTGTTGGATGTGGTTAATGTGGTTAATGTGGTTAATAAATATATAAATTAACACAATTTATTGAAGATATCTCTGAGTGTAGGAGCACATGGCAAAGAGACACACATGTACACCCCCAAATACACTGGGGGCTTTCAATAGTCTACATTTTATGTACATGTAGGCTAAATGACTTCATATAGGTTCTATAGTATACATTGTACACTTGTGAAAATGATACTCCCATTGCCATTTGATTGCTACAGATTCTTTTGTATAAATTAACAGTATACAGATAGATCTGCCAAATTCTTGTACAATTGGATAAAATGCCCCAACCAATTATTGATTTGAACCATCAATGTAATATCGTTGCAAACAATAGGAGCAATACCTTGCTGCTCACATCTAGCGACAGTGCGATGTTCTAAAAACCCATTTAAGCGCAATCTGTGAAACAGGCCTGCATTTCATGCATGCGCACAGGTGACGAGCAGGTGACAAGGTATTGCTCCTTTTGTTTGCTAAGTCAGCATCACGTCGAGATGATTTTGAGCCGGAAACACATGTACATGTGTCTTCTTTTCTATACATTTTTTGAATATTTCTATCCGTTGGGAAAGATGGACTAATTAAACTGTTGGCAGAGATGATGCTAAGAATATTTATGCAGGTAAACTGTGCAGTTTCATGCCCTAGGACACCACATCATCATGATCATGGCATTTTCTACATGTTCCAAGGCTAGCTGACGTACATAATTCTTGTATAATTCATAATTAATTGTTGGGTCTTTAATTATTTAATTAAATAATTTGTCAAACAATCCACAAGGGAAACTGACGAGGTAAATTTGAATACATTTTCAAAGTGAACAAAGAAACTGGCAGGAGTGGGATAATTAAATGACGCTCAATAGCAGACATTTGCATTGAACCATCGCCAGATCATGTCCAAATGTTAAAAAAGGTGATAAAATTGTAAAGGTAATGGGCCAACTCGTACCCGAGCCAACTCGTACCCGAGCCAACTCGTACCCGAGCCAACTCGTACCCGAGCCAACTCGTACCCGAGCCAACTCGTACCCGAGCCAACTCGTACCCGAGCCAACTCGTACCCGAGCCAACTCGTACCCGAGCCAACTCGTACCCGAGCCAACTCGTACCCGAGCCAACTCGTACCCGAGCCAACTCGTACCCGAGCCAACTCGTACCCGAGCCAACTCGTACCCGAGCCAACTCGTACCCGAGCCAACTCGTACCCGAGCCAACTCGTACCCGAGCCAACTCGTACCCGAGCCAACTCGGACCCGAGCCAACTCGGACCCGAGCCAACTCGGACCCGAGCCAACTCGGACCCGAGCCAACTCGGACCCGAGCCAACTCGGACCCGAGCCAACTCGGACCCGAGCCAACTCGGACCCGAGCCAACTCGGACCCGAGCCAACTCGGACCCGAGCCAACTCGGACCCGAGCCAACTCGGACCCGAGCCAACTCGGACCCGAGCCAACTCGGACCCGAGCCAACTCGGACCCGAGCCAACTCGGACCCGAGCCAACTCGGACCCGAGCCAACTCGGACCCGAGCCAACTCGGACCCGAGCCAACTCGGACCCGAGCCAACTCGGACCCGAGCCAACTCGGACCCGAGCCAACTCGGACCCGAGCCAACTCGGACCCGAGCCAACTCGGACCCGAGCCAACTCGGACCCGAGCCAACTCGGACCCGAGCCAACTCGGACCCGAGCCAACTCGGACCCGAGCCAACTCGGACCCGAGCCAACTCGGACCCGAGCCAACTCGGACCCGAGCCAACTCGGACCCCAGCCAACTCGGACCCCAGCCAACTCGGACCCGAGCCAACTCGGACCCGAGCCAACTCGGACCCACGGTACCCTCGAGTGCGTGAACACAAGCAAACGTAACACAAACACGTCTAAGTTCAATCAGTTGGTTTCGTGCGAAATTGAATGCTGCTCCAAATCGTCATTCAGTTGTAGGCAACAATTGCGTCATGCCATTTAAACAAAAGACCGTTAGGCGAGCAAGCACATGAACAAAGAAAACACTGAAATATAAGTTTGAATTAAAGTAGAGATTTTTTTACAAATTAATCTATCTGTTTGCATTTCTTTCCCGTACTTTTTAATTCACATTTCACGAAATTAATTGCAAAACATGAAAATCACATTTTAGTGAAAATTTCCAGTCGAATTAACTCTGCTAAATTCACATAAAAAACAGAAAAGATTTTACTTGAATACCCCCTACCAACCCTCCTTGATAACAACTGTCTAAACATGTGGCACAACCTGTTATTTCAAATTTATGTCAGAAAAATCTGTAAAAAATTTGGAAGAAATCAACATGTACATGTATGTGAACACTTTGAAGTTTGAGTGACTTTACATGGTCCCAAGAACTTCTAACACAGAAAACACAAACTTTCTTCCCCTATAATTGCACTAAAATGTCCAAACAAATTCTCAAAATTAAAGGTTGTGCGAAGTGATTATGAACACAAATGGATTGTTATTTTCCAAGATTTGCTGTTCCTTACCAATTTTGGTTGGGGGTAGGCCTATTCTTAAAGTAAAATCTTTCAAAAAAAAAAAAATTACATTGTAGGCCTATATAAAAAAACTTAATAAATATTAAATCATAGGGGAGTACGAGTTGACCTGGGTCATGTGCATGATGTGGGTACGACTCGGGCATGTCGGGTACGTGAGCTGACTCGGATACGAGATGACTCGGGTACATTGTACAAGTTGACTTGGGTACCTTACTAATCGAGCTACCGAAGCACTCTGGCAGGATGGGCAGTTGTAAATCTGATATACGTTCGCATTGTGTTTTTACCATGCCGTTAAAGTTTAAACAATATACCAATACTCATGGGCAATAGCATTTGAAAGTCGCGTTACGGCTGCCGTAAGTAGAGAGTCTATCACTTTTTGCTTTTTTAAAGCAAACCCTATCAAATTAGGTACCATCGAAAAGAGAATTTAATAAGAAAACCAACGTTGTTTAAATCAGCTGAAGTATAGTGAAGTAATTCCCATTTCAAGTTGTGTGTGTACAGGTTTCGTGTCTGTCAGTCGGCCCATGAGAAGGTGTTCAATAATTGTCTTTCTGTTTCACAATTCATTCAAAATCCAACACATTTGGTATCATTGGAAAGAGAATTAAAAAAGAAAACCAACAGTGTTTAAATCAGTTAAGTTGCTTGAAGTATAGGGGAGTTATGCTTCTTCAAAAAAACTTAGTCTGGATGTGTTTTTTACCATTGGTCTTTTTTCAATGCATGTACAATTTAATATGATGCAACCACGACGTACCACTTAAAAAGTCTGTAAGTGAAAATACTTACCAGAATACTTATATTAACCCTAACCTGCCAAAATCAAACACCCCATTTGTGTTGAATTTTGTGTGATTGGGTACTGTAGAGCCTTGGCACCATCACTTTGCATGGGACTTGATGCCCTGATTTTGTCTAAGTACAAAGAATGTGCCATTGGTTTACTACACAGTGTTGGAGTTTGTGTGGTTAGGGAAGGATTCTAGTAAAAAGCCTTGGGCTGTTAGGGTTAATACATGTAGTTGCAGAGATTCTTAAAAGATCATAGAATTGATTAAAAGAAGCAACATAAATTATGTCACAACAATAACGTATTTTGTCTCTTTTTTTCCCCCTAAGTCCATATAAAATGTTCTGCCATCATTCATGATCATGTCAATGCCAGCTTATCAGCTCATCATAACTCACAACTTCAACATGAAAAAAGTAAAAAGAACATGAACATTTAAAAACAAATTTATTACAGAGATTCTTAAAACATCATAGAATTGATTAAAATATGTAACAAAAATAGTTAAACGTCCCTTTCTCATTTTTTCCCTTACCCAACAAGCATTTTTTATGCTGCAGCGATAGTGATAGTGATACACCATTCACCGCGGGCAGCAGCCAGGCAGCAGCCCGGCACGCACGCCCGGCACGCACGCCAGGCGCGCACGTCGGCAGCATCACCGGCCATGAATCGGTATTACTTGCCGTGTACAAAATCTCACTTCGCATTTTTTCGCATGCACAGACTGCTATGAAATTTGGTCAAAATATTCTTAAAAGTCCATGTTTTCATTTAATATAAGTTTCATATATGTTTCATGGACTCCATATAGCTGAATTAAAAGCTTTTTTACAAGAAATATCTGGACAAAAATACCTTGATTTGTGCCTCTCAGAAACATATACATTTTATCACAAAACTCACACAGCACCGGCATGAATTTGGTATCGCTGGGTAGAAAATTTGTTTCTCTACCATATCATCACCTTACAATTTTAGGAGTTAATGAGATTTGACCCACAATTCTTTGTAACTGGAACTCTCATTCAGCAAGATGGCGATGTGTTGTGCCGAGTGCTAGTCGGGTCGCTCTAACGTTAGTAAAACTGCCATATTTATTGCTTTATTAAAGGCTTAAAATGATGTTTTAATGGAAAAAAACATGATACAGTTTGAAAGATCTATCTTTAATCTCTTCAAATATTATTTCATTGTTCCATTTGACCATAAAAAAAACAAGTTTAAAATGGGACCATTCTTGCACGGTTTCCTGTACAAACAGATACGAAAACGGAAATCGCCATTTCCCGGGGACTGCTTACCGATATGTCCGATTCACCTAACCCTTCCACAACTTGAACGTTGACACAGTAGGACTTTGAAGGGCTTCTTGCTACTTCGTCACTTCTTTCGCCAGCAAATGGCTGTATTTGGTTGTTTGAGGCCAAACAATCTCTCCATAATCTTGGCGTCATTCGGGCACGACGGTTGCTACCACTGGTGGCAGCCATGTTTGTTTTCTGGCTAGGAGGGCCGTGTACGAAATGGGCGTCTAGAGCTACAGCTACGGCTACGTTACGCGTAGTTGTAATGACGAACACTAGACGGACGCATGATATTCGCGCCAAATGGCAAAGGCAATGGTCAAAGTTCACACACGCCCTCTCGTGATTTTCAGGAATGCCCGCACAAGTTCGCTTGTTACTCAGTTTCGTAGATTGCCGGGGGGGGGGGGGGGGGGGGGTGATGGGGAATTCTTCCCACCCTCCCTTATTATTTATTTTTGTATTTATTTTTTCTGCGTAGTTTTTATGTTTTTGGTTTGGTTTTGTTGGACGTTTTTTGTATAAGTATTGTTTGCTTTTGCTTGTTTTGACATTGTGTGTTTTTAGAGTGTAGGTTTTCTTTTTGTGGTTATTGTGCAATAAGGGGACCCCATTGGAAATAAGTTGAAAAACTTTCATGGCTATCCCTGGTATTACCATGTTTTTAATGTATTGTAGTAATTGTTTGTTTGTTTGTACATATATATACATTTATATTTATATTTGTCTATATGGTAATACCGAATAAAATCAAATCAAATCAAAATCAAATCCCTCTTCCCCCCGAAATTAAGGGGCTGATGTCACGTCATCTATAGCCTGTTGATATGCGTTCAGTATGGACATAGGCCTGTATGTAAACTGGGCTACTGAAAACATTAACAACTGGACCCTATTCCCTATTCAGGACCTTATAATTATAGGCTTTCCGTGCTCTTTTCGAATTTCTTCTGAAGAATTTTTTTTTTTTTTTATAGCAATTTTTTCCTATACAAACGTTATTCACTTTTGAATGAGACATCCAGCGAAACAAAATCGCCCAATTTTTTTAATCGAATAATTATTTTACAGATGTTGAGTTATTTGCGACCCGACAGTAATTCCGGCATGGAAATTATGTTTGTATTCATAAAATGCACAAACCAGGAAAGGCCCTTTTTGGAGACTTGAGGATCGATCTTTATTGTCCATAAAGCGTCTGCTAGGCCAATCGGACAGCACCATTATTACCTCGGCGTTTTTAGTAGATTATGAATTACAAAGAACGAGATTCGACCTCCGATGCTCGGAATACGGTTCATGAAGGCGTTTCACAAACTTTGTTCTGAGAAAGACTAATCTGTCATAAAACCATCGTGCCGTATAGCTGGTTATGAACCTAATTTTAAATGTGCAGCTGAGCATGGGAAGCGCCGTATGGCGGAAGCACACAATGAGGGCACATGTACATGTATATACATGCTTCGTCAAACCACCAAAACTTACGAATGTGTCCAATTATAACTGCGCTGCAAAGTCCAGTTGGCAGTTCGGGCCTGCAAATCAATTGCCTAATTACTCTATAGATGAAGTAGAATTACTATAAAGCAAAAACATAATGCAATATTGCCATTGCAATGGTCGATAAAAGCCAGTCGACCCCCACGTGAAATGGAAGTTGCCATCGTTATATCTGTGTTATCAATCATATACAGGATAAAGCCCATAATTAATATTAACGAGCAGTATAAGTACACGTGTATTTTTAATCATATGCACGATGCATATTGCTCTTTTGTATTTCTGGGCTTCAATTTTTACACGTGTTTTTGTTTTTGTTTTAGAGATTCGTGCTTGATTTCAGTATGGGGCGATTTTGTTGCCATTATTTGCAACGTTTCTTGGTAGTGAGTTTATTTTGCTGCATACTGGGTATGTGGGGAGCAGCTTCGGGGAATCCATATGTTGACCCAGCAGACAGACAACGACCATGGAGCAGCATCGAACTCAGCGTTATGGTCGAGCCAGGGCACGAGGAATGCTTCTTCCAAAAAGTTCGACAAGGCAATACATTTCGGCTTATGTACCAAGTAGGTTCATGTAGGAATTGTTTAAACAGTAACTGTTAATAATTATAGCGTTTTGGTATAATGTTCATTATAAATGAATAATAGAGGCGCTGCGAACCAAGCTGACCCCCCCCCCCCCCCCCCCCCCCCACACCCACGTTTGCCCATGTGACAAACCTCTTAGCTCATATCAGCTATAACAGAAATCAACCGCATGTAGGCTATCAAACCATTTTAATTGTCACTGAGAAAGGTCGCAACATCAACAACGTTAACATTAATATAATACCTAAATCTCATTTAAGTGGATGCAGTTACCCGTTGTCTGATCATCGGCCGAGCATCCTTAAACATCTCGTTTTCACCCAATGCTGATACATACCTCAAACGAATTACTATAGTCAGTAAATGAAAGGTTTGCGGAAACACCATGTGGAAATATTTCTCAATAAAGAGAATGGTTCTGAAAACCTCTGGTTCTTTTCAGAACCTTTCATTTATTAGTATATCTCCGCCATGCAAATCCTCAATTCTCACTTGAATTTCTTGTCAATCACAGACACCTGCAGAGTGACATCAAGACTTAGTGCTGAAAATATTAGTGGTCCAATAATGTTTTGCCAATCCGTATAATCCGAATAATAATCAGATGCAAACACCAACATTTGGCATAATGCGTGTGATCTGCCACCCACTTCACACACATACTAGGGCCTACATGGTTTGTTTAAGATTGGTGGAGTATCCCGCGGGGGGGGGGGGGGGGGGGTGGGGTGCAGCGTAAGGGGGAGCGATGTTACATGGGGAGCGCTCACAGTATTTTTCTTTAAAATGCTGTTATTTTCTCGTTTGCGAAGTTTTCAGTGGGGGAGACTGGGGAAGGCGAAACATTCTTTTATGGGGGCGTGCGCTCCCCCACGCCCCCGGCTACACCGCTGGGGGTGCTCCTTCCCCCGGCGTACCGATTTTGCCTCCGTCGACGGAGTACACTGTAGTGCTCGTATAGGGGAAAAGACAATTAGTCTTGGGCTAGGCTGGGCGCAATATTGAGGAACTTTTCTTAACTTTCCTCTGAAGAGCTCTCCAATGCCGAACGCAAGCGTATAACATGAAGAATACCCGATACATTGACATATTTTCATATTGTACAGGCTTCCAGCAAAGAAGTTCATCCCAACCTGAGGGTTGTAGTACGCTCAGAAAGAGGAGAGAGACTCTACGCATCCTACATACAAATGGAAGGTGATTTTGAGACCGAGGTCAATAGAGACGGTAAATATCAACTAATCATCTTATACCCAAACAATTCGACTACAAAGTAGGCCTAATTTAAACCAATTTACGGGAGCTTGCTACGCAATCAATCAGTAACGACGAATGTTAATGGGTAATGCGATAAATTACGACAATAATTTCATAAAATCAGCCATTACCTGTATCAAATTATTTAAAATAATTACTTCAATTAATTTTAAACTCCGAATAATAGCATTATAACAGAGTGAAGGTTTGCGGTAACACCATGTGTGATTGGATTGCGTGTTTGTTGGTTCTGATGAGAAGAACTGTTAACTCAAAGTTTCGAACAGTTTGCTCTGTTAGTCGTCATAAGAAATGAATGACATTCGTTCAATTCTACAACATCACCATGGAAAACTTAACTGAATAATATGGGGAAACTTGTACAATGAAGTAGGCCCTGGTAACCCAATCCACATAGAGTCCCTTGGCAAGATTTGAGCAGGGATCACCAGAGGTTGAATACCGTCCATTTGTATTTAGTGTTAGGATAACAGACATGGTACTAAGAGTGTTATCATGGTGGAACAATTTTCAACGATAAAAAATGCCCCTTTCCCTCCCCTGGACCTTTTGACAGTCGATGACTCATTTGTGTCTTTGTTCATTCAGCAATCTACACTGTGTGTTTTGGCAACGAGGGTTCTCGGCGCCATGCTAAGAAGGTTTCCATGACAATCAACATGTTGGAAGAAACCAAAATACAAGAATACTTTAGACTAAAAGAAGAGACGGAAAGTCATTTGAAAAATGCCTCGGTGAGTAGCCAAAACCTATAGGCTACAACCCCAATATCAGGCGCGTTTATTTTGTTTGGTTATGAAAAATTGTTATAATAACGATATGGATAATACAATATCGTGTCTGACTACGTTGAAATTCAGCTGTGCAAGCGCGCGTTAGTTAGGTTTTTAACTGTGCAAACATAAACTTTATTATGTTACAAAATGAAACTAGAAGACATCGTCGATTGTATTATACTAATAATCGTGATTATTTTTGTCGTTTTATATTGTATTTCTATTTTAAATCAAAAAATTAGCTGGCCTGACGTTTCGAACTTAAGCAAGTTCTTTCTCAAAGGCAAATGACAGAGTACAAGAAACAAACATGTAGGGAACACACATGCATGAGGGGGTGGGTGGAGAAACACAAAAGAGGGTTTTGTTATTTAAACCAATGGTTCCTTAAAGGTTCATAAGGCATATCGCACTGTAGCTCAAAAGCCTGGAGAAACCGCCAGGACGAGAGAAGATATGTTTAGTTTTAGAGGTGGGAGGAAAAGCCCAGAATGATATTCTAGGGAAAAACCCACGGAATCGGGAAGGGACTGAAAACCCAATCCGCATGTCGACCCTGGTGGGATTTGAACCCGGGTCACAGCAGTGGAAGGCGAGGAAAATACCCGACTCTAAATGCTCATTCGAAGACTGAAGTTACTTTGTGTTTTTGTCAGATAAATCGGCGATTTGTTCTAACGATTGAAACGGCAGCACAAAATGTTTTAAAACAACGTGCTATCACCACTCCTTTCAATGACTTTTCGAGGATTTTTTTTAATCACTTTTTGGGGAACGAACTGGGGCACAAAATGATTTGACACCTCTTCTGCAAATCGCGGGTGCGCCGCTGGTATGGCTTTGGCGTTCCTTTTGGTATACTCAAACTCACAGTAATCTAAGCCTTGGAAGCCAGATTTCATCAAAATTTCTCATATAAAATAATATCGGATCGTGTTTGGAGTCGTGTTTTTGAGTCGTGATTATAGTGCTTTGCAGAGGGACACATGCATGGTGTACCAATTCTGCTTGGAGCAAGCGCACTGTATGCTAAGAGGGAATATTTACCGGCCCGACTTTTTTGTTTTTACGGTCTACGATGTTTTGTGAGGGGAGGGGGAAACTGGGATGCCTGTATTATGTAAAGACTGTTGTACATATACGGATCTAGCTTCATCATGGACATAATCTGAAGATCTTTGTTCTATCCTTGATCTACAGCAATCTCTCCAAAAGACCTGGATTTACATATGGCGCATTTCTCGTGAACAATTAAGACTCCGTCACAATACACAGAGGGACGAGGCCTTCATGGTAAACAATGCTGATTACATCTTGAATTGGTCTATCGCTCAGGCCTTTATCATCGTAATGGCTGGAGTAGTTCAGGTCTGGACTGTGAGAAGTTTCTTCAATGTGAAAGTGTTGACTCCATCCCAGAAACCAAGGTGCTAGTTGGCGTAGAGTGTGTTAAAACTTCCCTTCGTGGGAACCCTTGTCCCTCTCCCTCCAAAATTTTGTTTTGTTTGTTTTTTGAATTTGTTAAATTTCAAATGGTTTTGCGGGGCCCCATAAAATTCGGGGCAGTTTAATTTTTTGTTTATGGTCCTAGAAATCTGGATACAAAAAATTGCCCCCTTAAATCTCCCCCCCCCCCCCCCCCCTCCCCGGAAAAGAAGCTGGCTAGACACTGGCCACATTGGGGACTTGAATTGGACTGGAAATAAGAATTCAACTTTCATTATTTATTTATTTGTTTTGCGGGGGGGGGGGGGGGGGGGGGGGGGGGTGGGGTCAAGGTTCAAACACATAGACCCAGTCACAAACAAAATCACACCGAAAAAAACAGCGTCCAGACTTTTTCATTTTTGATTGGAGGGGGGACCCGGGGGGGGGGGGGGGGGTACCGGGGGGGGGGGGGGGGGTACCAGGGGCTGATCTAGCCTTTCATTTAGGGTGGGGTTCTACACGCCTATACCGGTCTGCCAGTGTAACATCCATCTTCCCTCAATTCACTTTCAAGTCCTATCAATAAACAAAATTGGATTTCATGACGGAGAAAACAATGTTAAATTATGCGTGATGAAAACAAGTTTTCCCAGTTGTTGACCACCCCCCCCCCCCCCCCCCCCCCCCGTGCAGTGAAACATCTTTCTGAGTAAGTTTTCATAATGCAAATCGCTTCATTTCCTTGTCTTGACACGTATACTCTTGAATTTGTTGTTTATGGGCTTTTCACAATTAATCCTTTCAATATTGTTAGGTAAGCATCATGTCTTCATTGAAGTTGATATTATTCACCCTTTTCTAACTTTTTCAACATTTAACTCATTTTGGGCAATACTCCATTAAATATTGTTTGCAGTAGTTCTGTTTTTATCATATACAACTTCATCGCTCAAAATACACAGTAATCTTAAATAAAGAAGCCAGAACTTGTATCATTATAGAATATTTTATTTTGGAATCATTACAATCCTTAGAGCAAGCACAAATTTAAACGGATAGCATTAACTGTAATAGGCAGTGGCAACTGTTGCTTGTTTTGTAAATATATATTCTGGGGGATGGATTTTAGGATCTTAAGGAAGACAATATACAGTCGAACCCCGATAATAAGAGCACTGTTAATACAACATCCTGCTTATAACAAGGAAAAAAATTGGTCCTGGGTCTTTGTTTTTCTTTGTTTTTCATTACTGATAATACAAGGTCCTGTTATAACAAGGTAAATTGTAAAGTCCCAAGGACCTTGTTATAAAGGTGTTCGACTGTAGAAAGCTTATAAATGAACATTTTTAAATGTATGATATACAGGGTCTAAAAAAAAAAAAAGGGAAACCGAGATTAATCTGTGTATTTCTCAGATACTGCTAAATTTTGTTTAAAATGGTAACCTATTACTTAATGATGTCCTCTTTCTTATGACACCAAGAAATCCATGCTACCATCACGGAAGACTGAGCACAAAGTTGTGCAACGGACCATGTCAGAAATGGCTTTGTACCAGATGCACCACAGGTCTATTCGCAGTGTTCAGCATGTCTAAAAATAAGAACAAAGACCAATAAAGACCAAAATCATTTCTTCAATGATTAAACAGATCGAGGCTTATCCCTGTCCCAACCTAACCCCAGTGTCCTTCAACATTCCCCCCATTTCTTTCAACGCAAACTTCTGCCCTGGTTCTCATTGCTCTGACCGCATTCCTGATTACATCTCTCTGTCCTCTTAAGGTCTCAACTACAGCCACGATTCTGGCCCGTAGGTCATTGATGTCTCTGGGCGCGTGACGTGTAAATTTTGTCCTTAAGATGCCCCCACAAAAAGTCACAGGGCGTGAGGTCCGGGGACCTTGGTGGCCACTCAATCTCATGGTTCAAAGCAATTACTCTCATTTTAAATAGACCTGCGGTGCATCTGGTGCAAAGCCATTTCTGACATGGTCCGTTGCACAGCTTGGTGCTCAGCCATCCGTGATGGTAGCATGGATTTCTTGGTGTCATAGGAAAGAGGACATGGTGGTGGTTACCATTTTAAACAAAGTTGAGCAGTTTCTGAGAAATAAACGGATTAATCTAGGTTTCCTTTTTTTAAGACACCCTGTATACATCAGCTTGGGTAAATGATCAACAAAAATATTGATTAGTTTCAATCTGAAAGATCACTGTCTATAAAGAGGTACCAGTACCAATCCTCCTGAGTAATAATTCTGTCTAAAATGCTGTCATCTTTGAGAAAATTGTGTTTGATCAGACCTCAAAAAATGTTGTGGTTTACTGTGATTTCAGCAATCGAAGTAAGCACATATGATATGAATGCGCACAAAATCACTTTGAAAACGAAATGGTTTTCATTATCTTCTCATGACTCGTTGATGGATTGAGCTCAAAGTATGAACACTGCTTGTAACTCTCTGCAATGCCAATGCCATATCATACCTTTTAAGCACTTTCGAAAATACTTAGTATATCAAACACAATTATCTTCTTTAAAATACATTTTTTTGCGTATTCTTTAACACTTTGGCATTTGCTACAACACATTAATAACACAAACCCATCGGGGAAAAAGACATTTCCTAGTCATTTAACAATCTTTTTCATAATGGTAATTGACTTTTTTCAGAAGAATGCTGAAGACATTCATGTACTCCAAATTACCTGCAGCTGGATATATAAAAATGGTACACATGTATTTGTTTTAATGTGAAGATAGAATTTGTGTCTGGGATGATGTGGAAGACAGCTTTTTGCCCTTTGTCAATGTAGTGTATGAAGCACTTTATGCACTTTATGAAGCAACTTTTCAATAAAGACACCAAAGATTGATTTGGGTTGTGTTTTTAATTTCCTTTGTGCAACATTATCCCAATCCCTTCCTCCAGACCAATCCATCCTTACAAAGGCACACAAAGGGATGGATAATCTACTAATCAGGGATTTATGTCCAGTTACTTGAGTAATTAAGAATTCCCTTCCATTTAACCCCTTGCGTACGGATGACGCCATATGGCGCAAAAACAAACCAGTGCCACCAGGCCGGATGACGCCATTGACCGCTGTCTGTGCAGTTTCAATCAATTGTTGGATTATTGTGTATATGTTGCGCTTGACTGCACAAACACATTGTAGCGGTTCGCTTGGCTGCCAGAGCCGCAGCACCCCGACGTCTCCCGTAAAATACCGTACTCAAGGGGTTAAGACGACCAAAGATTGGGTTCCTGACATTTCTCACAAGTGTTGTGACAACAATGGGGGCAAAATGTCAAATTTCACAGAAAACAGTTCAAAACTTACGTACTCACGAGTACATACATGTATACAGTATGGAGTCATATGAAATTAATCTTTAATTATGTACAACAAAACAATACTATGTTTATTTGATGAATTTGCTGAATATGCATCATGAGATAAAAAGCTAACAGAATCATGCATTTGAAATATCCTGATGATTGTGTACCTTTAAAATCTTTTGATTCAGATATTTTGTAGGTAGAGTGTACTTTTCTAAACTATTACATGTACATCACTGAAACATACAGCACATGAACCACGATAAAACTTGGCAATTGGATACAGATTTCATTACATTTCCTTATTACTGTTTCTATAAAATGTCTCAAAAAGTCCTAATATTTGAAGGCAGTCTTACTAGAATGTTAATCTCTTCTGCCAGACTGACAATGTGGAAGTTTATGCATGTGGTGTCAGGAAGGCCAGATTCCCCTGCCCCCCTTAAAAAAATCCCCCCCCCCAAAAAAAAAACATACTCAAGGGGTTAAGGGAATAGGGGTAGTGGGGGGAATGAACTATCATACCCTATGCTGAAATGCTAAGCATACGTACATAAAAAGCCCCAGGTTCCGCTTCGCTACATGTACATAGGCTTGTAAACAGGGAATACAGCGATTGGTCATTAATGACATTTTAGAACAGGTCACCACATACCTGTACACAATCATATATGCGGATTCCTTTGACATAATTATATACATATACAGGTACCTTTTAACAGAATAACATCCACAAGTTTGCCTTAGAACTTTACTGAGATTTTTTTTAGTAACGAGTGTTGCACATCAAGTATACATTGCAACATTCATGTGAAATGAGAATAATAAAAGTACACGAACAGTGTACATCACTTCTTTTAGCCTGCACATGTTGCCCACACTTTCCCCTCCTTGCCCTGTCCAGTCAATATTGCCAGTCTTTAATTGCCCTAGACCTCCCTGTGATCACCTCTTTTCGAATGAATGAATGAATAAATAAATAAATAAGATGAAGATTTTTGTTTGGTTAACAAACATTTGTATGTACACATAATGCACAATGAAAACTGATTTGAATTCCACCAAGTTTCACCCTGAGCATGGTGCCTCCATTGACTCAATAGACAACCATCAGCTGGTGGAAGGCTGCATGCTGTCCTCCGTCATTTCAAATAAATAGGACAACCGGCCAACTCTCTTGACAATATCATACGCAGTCTCATTAGCTGCATTTAAGACAGCTGGATCGATATGCCGATTCATCAGCAGCATTTGCAGGCATTCCTTAGCCTCGTTATTTGAAGCAGCTAGATGCAGCGCTGTCTGACCACCGTTTGTCTGTGCATTAATATCACTTCCGTTCTGTAAGAGGATTGAAACAACAGAGGCATTGTTCCAGCGCGAAGCGCAATGAAGTGGGCACCAACCGTCCTCAGTTTTGGCATTCACGTTTGCATTGTGCTGCAGTAATAGTTCCACCATACACGCATGTCCATTGTATGATGCACGGTGTAGTGGTGTGTAGCTGTCTTCATCATTGGCATTAACTAACATCGCTTGTTGGGCTAGGAGCTCTTTGACAATCTCTGTCTCATTATTCTCTGCAGCCCATAGAATCCTCTTATTCGTGTCACTCTCAACATCTTCATCTATCTTGTCCTCGTCTTCTTCACTCTCATCCCAGTGTGACTTGGAGCTGCCACGTCGCTTACGTTGTTGTGATTCCATGACACTGAGTAGGAAGTCGGTGTGTTTACGGCAATCCTCCTCATCCTGAAAGCCTCCATTTTCTCCGTAGCCTTCTTGAAGGACAGCCTCTACTGCATCTGCGAAGACGTTATCCTCAGGTTCCTCACACACTTCTTGAGTCTCATCCAATTTCTGAGTTCCCACATCTTCCACCAGTGATCTCTGTCGGCTAGGCGTTGTTGGTACATGTAAGAGTGTGGATGTGAATGCAATCTGTGGACAGCTGAGTCGTCTCTTCTGGTGTTTTTCCAACTTCTCATGCATGTCTAATTGGTTCAGACTCTCTAAGCTCCCACTCAGCTCTTCTGACTGTCTCAGCATCCTGCCGACCACTTCCAGCCACTCCCACCAACAAACAAGGAAATCTCCTGGTCAGTCAGACTGCACTGTGACCCATTTGTGCCTGAAAGAGAACCCAGATAGACAAAGAGGATTAAATACTTTTGTTTTGAAGGTGATGACAAAAAAATATAGTCTAAGATGTATCCAATGAAGGTTTTTTTTGTAAATTCAATGGTCTAAAACTGTAAGTTATAAAGTTTCTCTTGAATACAGACGATGGCCATAATGGAAATGGTTTTAAAAAGAGACCACCTGGCTAGTTGTCTATACGGACATTCTTGTGCCTACTCAATCCATTGTTTGCCTAATGTGTGCGTATTGGCATACATGTACCAGAAACCCATTAATAACAGCTGGCCAGCAACAACGACACAAATATTTGTAAGAGATATATAAATTATCCTGCTCTTCTCATTGATGCCTGCTTTCCCCTCCAAATATTTATGCAATCCCTTGCATTTTATTGGAATGGAAAGCATGTGAGATTCAACTGATAGTGAAGTGACAATCTCCAGGAAAGGATGAGTATTTGCAGGATATGTTCCTCTCCCCTCCGGATCCCATCACATACTTTGAAAGCATGTTATGTTTTCACAATATTCATTGGATATTTTGCTACAGAGCCTTTTGTGCCCATTTTAAAGTTGGCAGGCAGCAAACAAATTGGAAACAGGAATGTCCTTTTATTGACAAATTGTTAAGGCATTGCTGTTGTAAAAATGACTTCACAATTCAACAAAATACACAGTGGCCACTGAATCCTAAGCAAGTCAAACTTACAATTGCGCATGTCACAATTTTGACATTGTTTTGCTAAACGAGACCACTGCAATGTACAAAATACCATGGGTTTATACTCATCAATAACAGTGAACTCACTGGAATAATACAACTGTACCTGTATTTCATATGCTAATTGTCAAACAGGCCAATGCACAAACTGAAAAGCTCTTCAACTACAGATACAACCTGTGGAGCAGTGTACGTAGGTGGACTTTTTTTGACAACACCCATTTGGCAGTGCCGCATGCAGTGAACGTGTACTGTGCTACAGTGCGTGTCCTTGTACGTCACACAGCACAGGTGAAACCACTGCTGTGTTAGATGCAACAAACTTTTGGAAACAAAGTGTAAGGAATAATATTTTTTGAGGAGTACTATACCAAGACATTCAACAGGATGGCTATTCTAGATAAGCACTGTTTCTGCTGTGTGTCTCTACGCAAGGGGGCCCTTGTGTCGACCATTCTCTTCTTGGTAAGTGAAATACAAATGGAAAGTATGTGTACTTGGTATAAGTTTGCACTGGATTGCATTATTTGCTGTGCCAGTGGGTCATGGCCTAATGAGGACATACATGGGTGTGTGTCAGCTTTTGTTAAATTGCACTGAAATGGCCATAATGGAGTCTATGTACAAACAAATAGTGCCCCTATGCCTGTAAACACTCGTAATGATAATGACATCATTCTAAATTCTTTCAAAATTCATACCAAAGAGAGTGCTGGTGTGGTATTCCATAGGTCACAGGTTTAAATCCCGGTCCTGCCAGTTTTCTTTGTTCACTTTGAAAATTTATTCAAAAATTACCTAATCCTTTTCCCCTTGTAGTTTGTAAGTTATTGTAAGTTAAAAAGTCGTATCTCCACAATGTCGCTTCCCAGATTGTATCGCAAAGTTGGGTGTGATCCTGGCTACACGGCATTATGGGTTTATGACTTCTGACTAGTGCCTCCTGAACAAAGATACTGACAATTTGGGAGACTGCCAACATAGGGCAAGATAGCTCAGTTGGTAGAGCGCCAGTACAGTATTCCGGAGGTCACAGGTTCAAGTCCCACTCCTACCAGTTTTTTTTGTTCACTTTGAAAATTTGTTATTTTTCTCAGTTGGTGTCTGCAGCCACTGCCCTTCTGTATGTGTGGGCACTGCTTGAACTTCTGCAACGAGGAACTGACTTTGAGAGCAGTGCACTTCAAACATGTAAGTCACTTTGATTATTTTATGGACCCCCCCCCCCCCCCCCCCCCCCCCCCCCCCCCCCAAGGCAGGTACAAACTCGAGGCCAGAAATGTACATATTAAACAGGGAAGGAAATGGATATGGAACTTAGCATGTCTGATTGGGTCCACATGCAATGTCAAAAGTTAGAATCTTAAATAGATTATCACTTACATTTTTTACACTGTATAAATCCTGAATCAAAATAGTGATTGGATGATCTTCAGATTTGGCCATGATTGCAGTTTGGAAAGGACAGACATGAAACTGAATGATTATGTGATGAAAAATGTTGTACACATACAAGTACATGTATCAATAAAGAAATAAAATATAATTTGTATCTACCATGTAGAAATACATGTACAGAATAGAATGAATAATGGACAGAAACAAACGTTAATGTTCATGATTTAAACTCCCTGATGAGCTCAGCAACATGTAGCCATCCTCACCTTCCAATCAGCTTAAGTACATGGTGCATGTACAGGCCTTGCTAAAAACAGAAGACAGAAATGTACACGTCAAATGCATGTGCTGCTTGTAGAGCACATAGCTGCATGTACTTTACACACTGGCATGACCACGCAGGATTAAATACAAGGTGGCAGGAGAAAGGATTTGGTGAATTCTTGTTGACAACTTCACCTCAACCTCAGGGTGTAAAAGCTGGCTGAATGAACAGTAACAAGGAATAACTCTCTGCAGATCCAGTATTTGACTTTTTATTCTTAGTTGATAAGTGAGCACACAAGTAAATTTCAAGAATTTTGCACCATTGTTTTTAAAATATTGTTTATAATGGGGACATAAAAATGTCTGCGGCTGTGCACATTTACAACACATAGTAATTCTAATATAATTGTGAAAGCTACATGTAGAATGTTTAGTTTAACTACATGTGTACATGTAATTTTATGACTGTTTGCAGCCATTCTGGTTCTCGCCTACATTCTGATTGGTCTACATGGGATTGTCATGACACTGGCCTCTCTCATCATGTTCATCGGAGCATTTTGTGTAAGTCTGACAATTCACTTTACTAATGAAAAACTTACTTTTATTAATAAAGAAGTAGCAAATGCAGAAGATGTTCATCTAACGTCATCTTGACATCATATCAATTTTCATACATCTTGGCCTACCTGCATACCAAGTTTAAACCCAATCGGACCTACGGTTCTCTAGATATTCATTGAGATAGAAGTCTATTTAATGTCAAAAGTGACGCCGAAAATGTGATACAAGAAAAAAACAAAAAAAATTAAGGCTTTTCTACTTAAGGCAGAAAAGCCCCCAAAAAATCTTAACGAAAGTAAAGGTTGTTTTGGCA
Source organism: Hippasteria phrygiana (assembly GCA_037893225.1). Classification (NCBI taxonomy): domain Eukaryota; kingdom Metazoa; phylum Echinodermata; class Asteroidea; order Valvatida; family Goniasteridae; genus Hippasteria; species Hippasteria phrygiana. Next base: position 19,053 of record JAZGUH010001034.1, on the reverse strand, counting down.
AGTTGCCAAAACAGCCAATAAAACATTTTAACTTAATTTTCAAGTGTGGTTCAGGTCTGGTGCAAGATAAGACTGCATTAGCTTGACCCACTGACTAGATTCTACGTTTTGCAATCTTATAGTTGAATGAATGGTATGTATGTTTGTACTCTACTACAGTACAATCCTGGATCCGCTGCCTTCTTCAGTGTCATCCTTGCTATTGGGACAGTCATTGAACTGGGCTGTGTCATCTACCTGGGAGTTATCACTGAGGATCAACTTAAGGTAATATACATTGTACACACATCTTTATTACTCCCTTGTCCAGAAATTGCCATGCAGCAGCTAGATTCACTTGAGCCAACAAACTTCCTTTCCTTTCCAATGAATATTCAGTTTACTTGTTTTCATGTATACCACCATGTATCATGAAAATCAAGTCACATATATAATGGAACGTTCTCCAAGAAAAAGTGAAAAGTTGTAACATATTTATACCTTAAATAATCCATGGAAACACTGATGTGATTTTGATGATATAAATTGCCGCATGAATGTGGAAATTTTCATTCGCATAAAAACAAAATGTTGAAATACATGTAACTCTGTAGAATTGTTACAAAGATGGGAATTCATAGTAACATGGAAAGAAAGCTCCGGCTGTTATTAATGGGGTGCTGGTATCCCAACATGGGCTTGTGCAGCCAAACGTAATGCACACAATAGACAAACAATGGATTGAATATGCAGAGGAATGCGCATACATGTAGATGACAACCGGCCAGGTGGTCTTCAAACTGCAGCTGGGTTAATGTACATAAAACTCCTATAAAACTCCTATACTTAGAATAACTTCATGATGATTGTGTTTTTACAGGGATTGGCCGAAGAGCCATATCTACTGATTCTGGTCATCTGGTATGTCGTCAGGGCAATCTGGAATGTAAGTATTACTTTCACATGTTTTTGTCAGACAAAACCCCTAGTTGAAAACCTACCAAAATGTACATCTACAGCAGTTACTGAACTAAAAACACCTTAATTAATATCGGTTTAATTTTCCTGTTGCAGATTCATCTGGTGATAGCCGGTTGGTCTTTGTACCAGTATTTCTCCTCCAAAGCTTTCATGGCTGGTGGTCGCTAAATTGTTGGACAAGTTGATGGTCTGTCACTGCTTGTATGGGGCATATTCAGATCAGATGACATTTCAAAATTGATTCCAGTTAAATGATGAAGCAGAAGTAAATAAAACTTAACGTAATTACCCAGTCTTGACACTTAAGATCAACGTTTTGCCATTTACTTTTGGCAACTGCTTTTTTCATCAAATCCTCAAAACCAATGAATAGTTGGCAGCAATGTTGACAAACCTCTCCATCAACTGGATGTTCGATTCAATTCACCCTGAATATTGCCTATGCATGCATACACATATGGAGCAAAATGCAAGTCCTGGTAGCGAATACATGTATGTTTGGTAAAACTTTAATTTGGGAGAATTTCATGGAAAGTGTAGATTTGGGTCCAAATGGCAAATGGACTCCTAGCGAAATCTTAAAAACAAGGATAATGCTTTCAATTTGTTTTATAGTAGTGGGGTATCACTTTTTATTTCTACATTATCAATTTTTTTTTTTCATTTGAAGTAAGGTCAGTTACATGTAGTCAAAAAAGACCAAGACTTCCATAAAAAAAGAAACATGTTGACTGAGGTATACGCTGTTATTTTGATTGTAAAAGATTGTACATGTACATGTTTACTTTTTCCTTGGGGTGACTTGCATGTGAAGTTGGCCATTCCTTAATAACCTGATTTTGGGAAATTGAACCCACTGTCGGAGATTCCCCCCAAACTCCTTGCATTTTTGGGGGGGGGGGGGGGGGGGGCTTCTAGATAGGGTAGGTGGCAAAAAGAAGTCGGCTTTTTCTTGACTTATTTGTTAACTACTGGAACTCCTAAACATTTCAATTATTTGTGATATTGTAATTACTTTATTTTTTCTTACTATTTTTTCTTGTAATCATTATATTCTTTGTTCTATGATTAAATAAAAAGAAAATAACTTTTTGTTTTGGTCAGGAGCCAAAAGTAGTCCTCAAAAACAGGAATTATTATATGTTATAAATATGTTAGGGTAAAGTTTTTTAAGGTGTACTTGTTGGTATTAAAAAACTGTAACACTGATCCAAGTTTTTCTTATTAAATTTGAGATTTTACATGTACTATAACTTACATGTAAGATGAAACAACCTTTAAAAATCAGGGGCGAGATTTAAGAAAAACAAAAAAATCAGCGAAAGATTAGGAGGAATTAAATGTGTATGGTGTTGCTGAAAAATGCACAAGTAAAATAGATTTTGTTCATTTAAAAAAAAATTGGTCGTCAGACTTTAAACTTGAAAGAAGACCGTTTCAGGTTGCAGAGGTCATTTTTATTAATAACAATTTAAGGACCAAAAGATCTTCTACAATTCTACAAAGACGTCTTACCAAAAATCCTGAAATCAGAACAAAATCTGAAGAAATCTCACCCCTGAAAAATACATCAAGTAAACAATTAAATTAGCAAGTTGAATGCTGTTACACAACTGTGGTATTCCAGGCACTTTCTGTTAAAGTCTTTTTGAAACAGACTTCTCTGTACTGAGCAAAATAAAATGTTGTGTTAATCAAGATTCTTGGTGAAGGGTGCAGTGTGCACTGACATATTGTTTACAAATGTTTATAAATATCGGAAATAACTATAACTGCTTTAGACTGTTAGCATTCAAATCCTTATTTACTGTAGTGTACTGAAGACATGGTACAGGACCAGCTTATATGTAAATGTATACCAATGTTTTGGAGCAACATGCAAGTACAAAAAAATGCACAAATTTTATTGATTTGAAAAGACATCAAAATATGCAGAGATACATGAAACACATACCACCTTTATGTAGTCTGAGCTTTCCAGTCTACCAGACCATCATACAGTACATACAGTACATGTACATCCGGCCTTTTTTCCTGACCAGCCAGCTAGATAGGCTAGTCAACTGGACATTTCACTAGCCCTTAATTACATGTATAAAGCTTCACTATGCCATTGCACCATTTGACATTTTTGTTTTTAAATGTCTCATGAAGAATGTTCAAATTATGGGCTGCCAATACATGTATGTTCCATGGTAAAACAGGTATGAAAAATGATGATGGCAACAACAGAGGTTTATGAAAATGAAAATGAAAAGAATTTGAGGAAATTACATGAAATAAATTGGGGATTTTGTCTAGAACAAATTATCACCCTTTTTGCTTTATTCACTTCATATCATTATCCAGGTACAATGTAAGTTGCAAGTTTGACCAGGCTAGTAATGTACATAGCAGATCAGAAAGCAGCTTGTTTCCATCTAAATACTAATCATCACTACCGTCCAGTACCATGGCTTTATACATGTAGCAATGCATATTCAATAAAAGAAAATTGATACACAGTTTGGACCATTTCATTGTAATCACTGGTATTTTGGTCACTTCTAGCATCTTTTAGTGTTTAAATCCATCTAAATGTACATCATCTACATATGTACATATTGCACGGAACTTAGAAACAAATTAATGGTCTTCTACATGAAGTACAACCTGTTAGACTGAATGAAGATGTAAACTTGATAAACTGCTACAATGTACATCAAATAAACCATATTAATTTTAGCTTATCATGTTTTATGTGTTTATTATTTGTGGTTTTCATCAGATGTGTGCAAATCCAAAATCATGGGTACACGGGCTTGTCAAATGATAAACAATATCACAACTACATCTTGAAAGTTGAAATTATACATCAATTAATTTACCACAGCTCTTAGTTAATTAGTACAAGTTTGTCATATACATGTACTGGATCTGCAAAGAATTATTCCATGTTGTCCATGATGATGGTGTCCTTATAAAGCATGCACATTGTGGTTGTGCACATGTATTACACGCTTTCTGTTGGAATTTGCATGTGTGGCAGTAAGTGGTTGCTAAGGATTGGATAGAGAGCACGACTGTGATTTCTCAAGACCTGATTCTACATACATGTACACCGCCATACATGTAAAGTATCTATTTTGTGCACAAAACAATGGACAGGCCAATTAACAATAAGTCAGTTCGGTATCTCAAAGGTCAAAGGTTATTCAGGATAAAATTGCTGACGTAATGTCACGCCATGTTACGCGAACGCCCATTCCGATTGAATTTAACACGTGCTCGGTGCGACCACCTTTTGCGTTCACACGCGCGTTAGGTCACGTGGGTCATTCGGGATAAAATGTCATTGTGCACATGCGCAGTTGAAATACCGAACTGGCCTATTTAAGCATGTTTTCCCCACTCACTTCCTTTTTAGAGGCTTTAAAAAAAAAAAATTACAATTAAAAAAGAAAACTTTCTGCATTTAATCCATTGCATGTTTTGAATCAATTTGGTAGACTCCATCATTGGTGGTAGCCATCTTGAAAAAAAGAGGACATTTCCCTTCCATTTTGAACATGCTATCTTCTTGTCTTACCTGAGCCTATTTATATTCAGTTCCACTTGTTTCACCCAAACAAACAAGGACTAATTCAAACCTGAAATCAAATTGATAATGGTTTGAAATAAAACTGCGGATGAAATCCATCCGAATATGGAGCAGAGACTGGCAGACATTTATTTGTCATCCATCAAGACAATCACAGACTATTGCAAGTTTTTATTAGCAGTGAAGTAAGAAATAAAACGGAGGCTGGCACAGCTGTACAATCTCAGAATCACGTACATTCTGATGAATGCTCGAATATTCATCAGGGATTTGGTGAGGTTTTTGTCCAGAATCTGGAAATAAGACAAGGGAAGCCTGATTGTACATTTATGCTATAGCCTGATATTGGAACAACATATTACAGGTACATGAAAAGATCCCCTATTTATACTTACCCTTACAGCCTTGTGATAGTCCTGGGTACTATGTATGTTTAATATCCTTGCAAACGATATTTGATATTCAATCAAGAAAAATCTGGTTCCACACTAGTGAGTCGTCGCCAGGTATCATTTGACCACTTTTCCCTCCGACGCCACAATGAAGAGGATGGCTACAGTCCTAATCAGAGCATGCTATTTATTGGCGCTACCCACGGCCACAAATCAAATTGTTTTTGTCCCCTACACGGTGCTTTGATCCATAATTTAATTGCTAGAGTTATTTGTGTGCAGACATGTGGCATTCCTCAGGCCTGAGGGGTCGACATTCGTGCATTACTACCACACCATTTCAGCTCTATGAAGGGCACAATGCCAATTATCTAGCCTATCCAATTAAATAACTCTTATACAAAGTAACTGAAATATGATAGATGTTAAAATGTCATAGAGTGCATGGTCAGCCTATAAAACGAATGGCCACAATTCCAACTACGTAATGTACCTTGTACATAATGGCATATGGTATCTATAATGTTACATGAATGCCTTGAATAAAGATCACAAACATACACGTTCATATATACACACTACATGTTTTTGGACCATGAGTGGATTCACAGAAATTCGATGGATTACATATTTTTGTCTTCATTTTCATGTGTATGGGTGACGTACATGTCACCCAAACACATAACACATTCGTCCTCGGATCCTGGAGCACTTTGTTCGAATAAGAGAAGTTGTAGTAAATAGAAATATTGCATCATCTATTTCTAATTTGTCTTCTTCGTCCGATGAATCAAACATAAAAGCTGTGAAAATTGTTTTGACATTCACCATCGTTCATGGGCGTCACCATCTTGAATGGGGACACCAAGCACTCCCACATTCGAAATTGGCGACCCGAGAATACTGTATGGATCTGTAATACATGTATAATGTGAATGTATTTCAAACAAAAAAACCAGAGGATCACCCATTAACACAGGTATAGTCGGACTCCCTATTATCGCGGCAACTCTATTATCGCGGCATCGGAAATTCCTTTTGTTTTCGTTGCCAAAACTCCTTCGACTGGCAATTTTATATCCAATTCATCAAGCATTAAGGACTTTCTGCTGATTTGTGTAAAAAAATGACGATTAAAAAATGTTGTGTCGGGACTTTTAACGATTTTTAATAAATATTCACGTTTTCCAAAACTTGTACATTTTGCCTCACCGTGTCTGCTAAAAGGTACCGTCTATATTTTAACATGAATCTTTAATGGTGCTCTGTCCATGGAAGTTCCATTGTCTGGTTCCCATTCTACAGCTGCAAATGCAAAATGACGCCGAAGGACGATATTTCCACCGCGAAATCGTAAATACTTTTACGGGATCAAAATAAGGACAGTGTGGTAAAAAAATAAAACGACACACCGTGTAAAGTGAATGGCGCCCCCAATCGTCAATCAGTAGACTTGTCTCAGTGAATTTTGTCGCCTTCGAGGGGGGACAGGGTGTTAAGAAATCATCTTGCAGGGCCTAATCGTCTTTAATCAACTTGAACTTTACAGGGAAAATATCAGACTTTATTCAGGGGATGTTTTGGTCAAACATTAACCATGAATAAAAAAGTTGAAATCATTGTAAAAACACTTCCCACATACCGCGATAATACAGAGTCTGTACTCCGCCGAGCAATGACGAGCAATGACGAGCATGTCTATTTTCACAGGCATCGCATGGGAATAAACCAAACCACCGTCGGATTTTTTATGTCAGTTTAAAAAAAGCAAGAGTTATACAACACAAAAGACAGGACAATTCGGGAAGGTTAGTGAGCAATCTCTATTCCGATCGGGAAACGTGATATCACCCTGATAAGTACCGAGCGTCCCACCCTACATGTATTTAGTTGGTTTGGTTTCCATGTATTTCTGCACAGAAAATGGACCAAATATCATCCTACATGTATAAAATGGAGATAATTTAAATTCATAAGAGTTATTCTGATGAATAAATTTTCAATGGCTGGACCTCTGCCAGAGGCATCTTTCTGGAGTCTGTTGGTGGGAATCAATATGTACAAAGTCCTTCAATCTGAGTCATGGCTCTATCCATCATCATTGCTGTGGAACTATCACTACTCATCCATCACGATACCCAATTGTTTCTTCATAAATAGGCCAGCCATGCAGAAAATTAACAACACCGACCATCAGCCTCAGTTATGCATTAACTTCCTTGACTCCTGTTAATGTAGATCCAGAATTCCAGATAAGCTCTTTCAATCAAATTCAGTTGGCAGCAAGCTCAACTATTTCTGTCTGTAGATCGTACGTGCAGGCTTTTCTAATGAATCAAGCAACTTACAAGTGACCTTTTGCAGGTGAAAAATGCTTGTTTATAGCATACTTTTTTATGTAAAAGTAACTCAAACATTTCAAAATTTGGCTAAGTGAATATTCTGGCTTAAGTTATTATTTAATTTGTCTGTTTTTGTTTTGGGGAACAATGAGCATTATGTAAACTGTCTGTTTCTAAGCATCTGTCTATTTGTCTGTTGAGGCTGCTTCTTTGACACAAAACTAAGTTATTGGGAAGGCTTAAAGGGTGGCTGCAATGGAATTTTTATTGTGTATATCGATGAAATAAAGTTTTTGAAACACAACTGTGTGTTTGTATTTTTTTTTTAATAATTTTTTTAAGGCGGGAGGGGGTCAGCCCCGCCCATCAAGTGGTAACGCCGATGTGACGTCATCCCGGGAACCGCCGGCTGGCTGTGGTGGATGGCCGGCCATACACCGAGCGTGCGTTGCATTGACATGCACGGTGTTTTTCGCTGTGTCGTGGAAAGCTTTCAGTGTTTTGCAAATTTTTTCGTGGATAATACCGTGTCGTTGTGTTGCTACTGGATTCAGCAACACCACTAAGGATGGTGTAAGTCTTTACCTCTTTCCAGTAGAACCGAAATACCGTCGTATTTGGACTCGGAGAGTGTTATTTAGCCCTCCATGTTTAGCCTAGCAATCGTTGTTTTCAAGTCTTTCACGCGTTCCGCATCGGAAGTCCGATTCGGAGTCTTCAGTAGTTTCGCTGTTACTCTCACCTTCTGGCTCATACATGTACGGAAGAGCTCCAAGATCCTCCTCTTCCTCGCCCCAATAATGTTCCGAAGAAGTGTCTTAATCAACAAGTCTAAAATCGACACTTGATTGTCAGATTCAGGTCCAAAAGATTCTGTTTGAAGATTTTAACGCGACGAGAAATGTTTCCCTGGTCCCTTCATCCAAAGCTATTTAATCGCGCGTGGCTGGTTCCCTCAATAACGGTATACATCCACACGTACACAAACGCACACTGATCAAACTACTCTCGCTGAGTTTCCGTGTTCCCGAGATGACGTCACGCAATTAGGGGCGCGGAAACAATAGAGAAAGGGGGGGACTTTATTCCGGGAAAATTAAACACCAAAAATGGGCAGAAACACAGAAAACACATTTTAATCACATTTCTTATTGTAAAAGAGTTATACAACACAAAATTAATTTTTTTGTACAATTTCATTGCAGCCACCCTTTAAGGCAGTTACACTTTACTTGGTTTGATTATCATCGGTTACCATCAGTTGAGCAGAGCAGCATTTGCAGGCCTGATGTGTCAACACGAACACAAGATTGATGTAAACAGCTTGGTGATCTGAAACTCTATCTGTAAGCCATAAGCACTATCATCGGACAGGAAAATCTCATAAGCTTCAGCTACATGTAGGAACTGGGTCCAGTGAGGTCAAGTGTGCCGCCTTGCCATTTCCAATTTCAGCATTTCACTCTGAACTGATTCATGTGTGCAGATCTACTGACTGAGACTGGATTTCCTGTGTTCTGATGAGATTTACCACATCAGAGCTTGTGCATTGGGTTGCTAGCTTGAGGCTAGTGCCATACTATCTCGTCATTCTAGATTTGTATTTTGAATGTTCTACTGGAACTCTTCAAGTTAACATCTGACATTTACATACGTGTATACATTGTACATGTACAATAATGCAGAGACAATTTTTGTAATGTTTATGGATTTGTTTTTTATTGGTAGGGGTAAAAAAAAAAACCTATTAATTCGCAACCAAACCTGTACGTTTCAAGCTTTATGATCAACCATTACACTTATCAATGCTTCCCTTTAGCAATGCCTTAAGCTGCAACTGCTTTCAATGAATGAGCTTTCGCTGAGACAACTTTCAGGGAGAATGACAAGTCAACATTTTGCATCAGTCACAGAATAATAATTTTAAAATGTATACAAGGGGGTCACCAAAAAAGGTAGATGTAGCCCACAAACAGAGGGAAATATGACCAACCTACACACAATGTGAAGATGGGGGGGGGGTTGGAAAGAAAAAAAGAGAAAAAATATGTTCTAATTTACTATGCACAATGGTTTTATCATAAACTAGGGGTAATAAGCTTTCCATTGATATCTTGGATATCACGTTCACAAGCTACATTTGTTTTTGTTAATGTACATGTTATATTTTTCAATTCATCTTGTTGCCTCTCAATTATGAGAACGTGGCTGATAAGGAGCATGAAGATACTAGTTATGCACATCAGATGCACGACTGAAATAAACCTTTCAATGTTATGGCTCTTCTACTAATTACCACATGTACATGTAGATTGCATATTCACAAAAGTTTAAATTTCAATACAAGACTTTAATCCACAAGCAATGTCTAGGCTTACTCAATTTAAGAGACAACTCAATTATAAGCTGAATATTAAATGAGACGAGTTGATGTTTTAAAAAGTACATGTACTTCCAACTAAATATGGCAGAATAATGACTCTTTCAAAGGCTGATTGATGAGTGCATTAAGTCAACACTCTTTACTGTGCACTCACATACTTAATGTTCATATCCATGGTGATCTCCATTAATTACACTGTAGGAGTCTCCATGTATACAGGGAAAATGACTGTACACTATATTATGCATTAAGAGCAGGATGTCTTCTTGCATGAACTCAATTATTGTTTAGCCACAAATAATGGTAATACAATACATCTGTAAAGTAAATTTATTTGATAAATAACCGTCGATGTCAAATTCAAAAGTGAATTTTTAATTAATTTTTTTTTTTTTTTAATATTTTTTTTGGGGGGGGCGTGAAAGTCAAAAAGAGCAGAGACGGTGCTTTTTTAAGAAATGTTTTACTAGCCCAGAACAGTTTTTGCTTGTTTGCAAAAGGCTAGTCACAATTTCGAGCCTTGAGGCCCAGTGAATGAGACAAAAACATGTGAGTTCTTTAGATCAGAACTTGAGATTACCTGCATGACCTCTAGAATTTGTTTGACACACCCAGGAGGCAAAGTCAAACAATGAAGACGGCTTGCTAAAAGCATTTTGTTTGAAGAAGCAAGCAGTCTATTTGAAGTGGCATTGACTATTCAACAAAAAGTCATGAATGATCAATATTACTCACAGGGATGCTTCCAAAGAGGAATCATATGTCATCACCGTTTTCACGAACTGACACTCACGCGCACCTGGGTGTCAGTTCGTGAAACTGCGTACTAAGTAAATTTCGGTTTCACGAACTGACAACCAGGTGTGCGTGCGCACATCGGACACTGACTCGCTAGAGAAGACTTTGTTTTCACGAATTGACACGCAAGCATGTACCGGAAATACAATTCCAAGAAAAACGCTTTAAAAGCTTTGACACGAATCTACTCCATCTGTATACTTGTGGGTTTACAGAAACATTGAACTGAAAACCTCTAAACTCGTAAAATTAAGAATGGTTTCAGTTTGTGAAAATGAAAATGTGGTTAGCGCGCTCCCCTACTTGGGTGTCAGTTCGTGAAAATGAAAATTTCTCTGTTCTGTAAAATACGCGCGCGCCTTGGCACTCACGCGCTAGAGAGTGTCAGTTCGTGGTGTTGGTGACGATGTGTGCAAAGTGAATACCACAGAGATTTGTAATTTGTGTGTATCTCTTTTAATTGACATGCTAGTTTATTTTGTTTTATGTATGAAGTGTCATACTCTTAATTAGAGAAAAGGGATTACTTCAACAGATGCTAAACTTTTACTTAAATGTAACTGCTTGCAGAAAATATTACATTACCTGGTTTGGATGCCCAGCCCTAATGCTGTCATCTCATTCAGCTATGGATGGGAATGTTGTCATCTGGGCATCTGCATGCTGTTATTTCAGTTACAGTCACAATGTACCATACATGTATCAAAGTGCGTGATAGTTCACAGCCACAAGAGAACTCAGATGGATTTCTTCTCAGACTCTTAGGTTACCAACATTTGATCCCTACAATTTCATTATATAGGCTGATTACTTCTTGTTGACATGTCTTCATGAGCATAGTATACGTACATGTACAGCTCGCACTAATACGAAGCATGCTTGTTTGCCTGACAGACATATTTCTTGTCAACGCGGAATTCGCAAACAAAACCTTCAAAACTCCAAGAAAAAAATCTGATCTGTTAAAGAACATAGACAGTTCTTTTAAGCACTGCAAGAATTATTCCATATTGCTTTGTTAAGCTGAATTGTAGAATCTGAGTACATTGTATCAGTTAAGAATTTTGAGACAATCAGGGGTGAGATTGGCCAAAAATGAAAAATCCACAAAATCTGCAGTGTTTTGGGGTTGCCTAGGACACCAAAGCAATGTAGGGTCTATGGTTTGCATTTGCCTAAAGGCACCCCTTAACTACCCGTTTATATTGGTCTATATCCACTTTTACAGGTAAAACCACCTTTAGGGTAACACCTCAGGCATTAACCCTAACCCTCCAGGGCAATGAAGGCATTTTTACTAGAACCCTGCCAGACGCATCAGATTGCATACTTTGTCACATTGACTTGTGTGCAGTCCAGCAAAGTGGAGCTGTCAGCACAGATGCACTGTGCTGCTTCTGGCAGGGTTAGGGTTAAAGATTTCAAAAGAGATTCTTTAAAAATTCTGAAATCAGTAAAAAAAGAATCATGACAAAAAAATACTGAAAAACTTCACCCCTGGACAATTTTAACTGTAATCAACACAAGCAATGAGGTAAGAATTTAAGAATTTTACAAACATTTACAAGATTGCAGCATGTACAATTTCCAGACAACAATATAATTTTATTAACCCTAAACTCAATACATCATTGTTCCTCCAAATAACCTGAATCCTCTAAAATCCTCTGCTGCATGTAACCTGAATCCTCCAAAATCCTCTTATGGGAACAATTGCATGAATAATCCAAAATCCTCGGGTTTTTTGTAAACACCCAAGTAACCTCAATCCTCCGAAATCAACTAGCATCAGATTGGGCCTGATGACCTGGATCCTCCATTTTCCTCCAGAGGCAAAATCCTCTTATGCCCTCAATCATGCAAAATCGACGCTTCAACTTCCAAAGACCCTCAATCCCCCAAATTCCTTCTTTTGGCAAAGATAGAGGATTTTGGAGGATTTGGGAAGGTTAGGGTTAATTAACAATATTCAAGTCCATACTGTGTACATGTATAGATGATCAGTCCAATGAGTACACGTACTGCATGTAAATGCAGCAGCAGAGAGTATATGTGCTCTGTGTTTCTACTAGGATTCCATGTTGTTTTTGCAGCCTGTGTGCCTGTGGTCAAACACACTGACATTTACAAAAGAGCTACATGTACAAGGTAAAACCGAAAAAAAATACATGGCCTAAAAGCACTGAAGTTAACTGCAAATACATTTAGCAGCAGTGCCAATCTTGAATCCATCAAGAAGAGAATTACGTTTCCTTGCTCTATGGTTCAATGAAACGTCTCCCTCAGGGTAACTCACATAGAGTATCATCCAGAGAGGAATGGTTCATCAGGAGACAAGAAGCATGTCACAAAGATGTAAATCTCACACTAGAATAAATAATGCATCACGTTCATCAAGTACAGGGTTGAATCCAGCATGGATCAAAATGGAAATATATGCACGTAGAAAGGCACTTTAAATCCAGCAGTTTGGGTGTTGATTGAATTCTTCTAACTACTGTACGTACAGCGCCCCTGCCCATTCCTGGAGACAGTTATCAATACATGTACATTTATAATGCAAGTATTTTCACCTAAGTGGGTTTAGTCACAGCCTATACAGGTGGAGTAAAAATGCATGTACATTTCATCCACACATAGGGTGTAGTTAGTTCACTGCAGTACCAGTGAAGCCTGCACATGCACCTAATGAAGGCTACCAACAATGAGAAAAAGGCATATTTACAAACGGAAATATTTCATGACAGAAATTCAAATGTCACAATAGAAATTTGGTTATCAGAACGGAGATTTGCAGTGAAAGAAAAATGGCAATATCATGGATAGATATTTATGCTAAGTTTTCATGACAGAAATTTATGAATGTAATGTCCCTTTAGGACCACCATAGTGTTGATTCAGGAATTATGGGATGCAATGGGACTAGTGTATGTTTGTCTCAGCAGGAAACGCAACCTCATAAATGCACTCACATCAATAACATTCTTTTCAACTGGGAAACTTCGCAAAATTCCAAAAATTCCAAAAATACCAATACATCCATTATTCTCCAAAATAAAATATAAAAATTAAATCAGGGCAACCTGTTGACCAAAAAAGTGTATCACAATGAGTTCCTATTTTGCAGACATTTCTGTAATATGAATTACATGTAGTTAAACAATTTCTCTAGTCTTCATACTGACAGCATCTCAGATAGATTGCTCTTTCAAGATGTCTGATATTATCGATTATACAATGTAGATATCCCATCAAGTTTTGTACAATGTCCATTTGCACAATAACTTGATTACAATGTAGTTTGTTTTCTGATGACCACCTGCTCAGTTTTCTATCTTCTTTACTAGTGTAAGCTACACGTGTACCTTCAGATCTTAAAAATATGCATGTACAACAGAAATGCTAAATTTACAATGAAATATCAAACTGCCAATAATCATCCGTAAATGTGTCAATTTGCCATACAGTAACAAATAAATTACAACTGGATTCACAACAAAAAATTCCTGCATGCACTACATGTACCTGATGTAGGAACTCCGTACCTGACTGAGTGGCGATGCTGTGATGTGTGACCAGAGTCACACTGATGTGAGGAGTCAACCCAATGTAGTCACCGATGGGCTGTGATTAGCATACAGTGTAAACCAGCACTGGCCAGCACACAGCATCATTTACAAGCTGAGAGAAAATCCATCAAGAATAAATTGACTTGGTGCTCTGACCCAAAGATGCACTAGAATTGGCTGCCTTTGCAGTATATCACTGTAATGGTATGCACAGCTAGATGAATATAATTATTGATGTGTAATACACAGAATGGCAACAAGTGTTATATACATGTACATGTATATAACATGTACTATTATTTTCCTCAATTGCCGGATAGGGCGACACATAATGCTATAAAAGTGTGGATTTGGGTGACACGGTCGAATAGGGCGACACATAACTGTCACTCTATTGTGAAAGTCGCCCCTTTGGAGTGTTTTTTAGTAAAGCGTTATTTCGGGCAGAGTCGCCCATTTGCCGCACCCAGGAGATTTATTATTATTATTATTATTATTATAATTTTCCTCAATTGCCGGATAGGGCGACACATAATCCTGGAAAAGAGTGGGCTATGGTGACCTGGTCGAATAGGGCGACAATTTGGTGTCGCCTATTGTGAATGTCGCCCCTTTGGAGTGTTTTTTAGTAAGGTGCGTTGGGAAAGTGCTCTAAAAGGGTGACACTCGTGTCGCCCCAATAAGGTTATTTTGGGAAGAGTCGCCCATTTGCCGCATCCAGGAGATTTATTATTATTATTATTATTATTATTATTATTATTATTATTATATATTCGACCAAATTACAATGAACAACAAAACAACTTTCAACAAGAAAACAAGAAAATTACAAAGTTAAGAAAAAATACATGAGGGGGAGGAGAGAGTGGTATGGGAGCGGGAGGGACTGGTATACATTGTACATGTAGGTGGGGGGATGGTTAGGGAGGAGATTGGTGGTATGGGGGGGGGGGGGGGGGGGTAGGGAGAGGAGAGATTGGTACATGGGAGGGATATATATACAAAAACAATCCATTTAAAGCCGGCCAGGATAGACAAAAGTGTACTGAAACACTGTGGCCCGAAAGCCTGTCTATCCAAGCTTTAAAAAGATACAGTAAAGACACTTGGGATAAAAAAAATATATATCTAAATATATAAAAAGAAAACTATGTAATAAATAAAAACATTGTGTATCTAGGGCAGACAATGTAATAGGTAACTGCTGATCAAGTGGATGTGGCTCAAACGGTAAATTTGTTAATGCCATACATGTAATAACTGATTGAAGTACCACAAGAATCAATTTGGTATTAAAGTTGTACACCTGTATGACAGGAAATTTCAACTTAATAACGAAATAAATTATGAAAAAAAATGTACTGTAGGAACTGAGAGCCTGCTTGAATCCGTTACTTATCAGTCATTTTGTTTGTGGAATGTTTCATTGGAAAGCTCATCACTTACATGTATCTAACGCTGACAAATTAGCAATTCAATTTGAATATTTATTTTTCAGTGTTTTATATACGAATGGTTTGCATTATAGATGCAAATTATTCGCAGGCAAACATTTATTTTGGAGTGTCTACAACAAATGACCTTTAATAAACTGCCTGGCTTGCATGACACACAAATGTTGAATTTTAAACTGGCAAATCAGTTTTAAATATTTCCACACACCCTAGGGAGTTAGGATTAATAACTGTTTAACAGTGTCTTATTTAAAGAACAAACCACTTACAATTAAATAGTATGACAACTTTCCAGCAAACTTACTGCCCTATTAGTGCACAAACCATAGCATGAGCAAAGTTCTGCATCATAAATAACCACTCATTTTTAAAGTTAAAATCTGAAAAGAATCTACATGTATCAGATGCATGTAAAACACAAAAACGGGGGTTATTCACACAACTACATTGTTGGTGTAATTTCTCAACTTCTCCTTTAACCCTACTGCTAACTGCAACAGAATGCACCAATGGTAAAAAGTTGTTGCATTTAGTAGCCAAGGCATGTCTCCTGGTCTGATGCATTCTATTGTATTTAGTATAATATACATACATGTACAAAAAAGCCTCTAGCAACAAGGCTGGTACAGATGAGTTCACTGCAGTAGTGCAACATTGCATTTGGCAGGGTTCTTATTTCAGCTGTGTTGCATTCTGTTGCACTTGGCAGGATGCTCAGAGAATACATCATGGGGGTTAGGGTAAATATGGAGCTACATGTACATGTACAATCCCAAAAGAATTATAAAAAAACTTTGTAGACATGAATCCTTTTTTCTTGACCGTTTGAAACAGAACACAAAAAATTAGGACTACAGAGGCTTTCCTATCCCATCTAGTCAATAGATGGCAGTATTTATGGTGACTGTGTACTGTGTAGGGCCCCTCTTTAGTTTTTGATCAAATTAGAGTTAAGGCCAATAAGGGTATTTTTTTCTCATTCCAAATTTACTTTTTCAACCTAAAGCAGACTTCTCTTAATTCTATTGACATCATTTTTTTACATTTTGAACAGTTTTTTTGTGGTAGAAATGCAATTTTCTTGTACGCACTTTACGGCAGTTGCCATGCGAATCAACACGGTTTTGCATTTTTACTGTGCATCGCGGTGATCACCATCTTTATGGTCGCATTGCATTTTGTCGTCTTCATCGTCGCTTTACCCAAATATTTGATATTTCCCTCAAAAACTAAAAACCCTACCCTTTGTCTACAGCATACCTGTTCGTTTGTAATGTCGCTAACTAGTTTGGCAATTCCAATAAGTGGATTTTTGTTGTCAATGTAGGAAACAGGGCCCTACACTAAACAATCGCCGCTTTTATCGACTTAATACAATGTAGAAGTCAAAAGAGGGCGGTATTTGATTAAAAAAATGGCAACCCATGGAAAATGCAGTTTTGGACTCAAAATGGCACGCGCATGATGGTCGTCCTGCCGGCTGCCTGGTAATTTTAAGTATAAGTTCTAACTCTTTAATCATTCCAGAAAAATTGAGGTACATTTTAGAAAATTGGTTACCATTTAATAAAAGAAGAGAGGTTTAACGACTTGTAGGAATGATTTGAAGCCGAGGTGGCTTTTAGGGACAGCAACATTCATTTGAAAAAAAATATATATCGTGTATGTCACCCGCAGAATAGACCTTATTGCAAATACCGCCTGGATGAGACGTCACAATGGTCACAAGGGATTGTGGGAAGGAATTGGGATAGATTTTTGCGCGCGTTTCTTTTTAGAATCCCTAGTAACCATTGTGACGTCTCATCCAGGCGGTATTTGCGATAAGGTCTATTCTGCTGGTGACATACACGATATTTTTTTTTGGGTACGTAGGCCTGCCGTCTTGCATACGTACGGTATGTACATGTATATGTAGGGTTGTCGGTCACTTCGCCCAAAAACCACATCGCCCTCAACCACTTCGCCCTCAACCACTTCGCCCAAACGCCACTTCGCCCAAACCCCACTTCGCCCAATTACCCCTTCGCCCAAACGCCACTTCGCCCAAAAAACCACTTCACCCAATTACTACTTCGCCCAAAAACCACTTCGCCCATAAACCACTTCGCCCAAAAACCACTTCGCCCAAAAAACACTTACCAGTGTATTTATCAGTTCTAACTGAATGTTACTGAGACTTTTTTAAAAAAATGCACCGCCACTGCCCTGGAAGAGTTTTAAGCCAAAAAAGGATAGGGCCTATCCGTGTTTTTCGAAAGTACAAAATGACTTTCGCGGTTTTTTTTTTGCCCTTCCCGCCCGTACGGTAAAGCAGGAATCACGACAATACTGGAATAAGTTAAAACCTAAGTTATTGTATATATGCAGATTTAATTTATTTGTGTGGGTACTTGTATGCGTGTAAATATTAATGCCATATATAGTCGTGTTTGTAATATAGGTTTTCCTGGCGGGCAATTTGCCGTTTTCGTTTATTTGGTCATTCAAATTATGGTGCATTCAAGACTGTATTTGCGTTCTTAAATTGAGTTTTGTGACATCCTTTTTGTGACCATGCTTTTCTTTTCTTATTAGTAATATGCCTTATATATGGGCAATTATTTTCATCAAGCAGTGGCGGATCTACGGGGGGGGGGGGGGGGGTTTGGGGGTTTAAACCCCCCCCCCCCCCCCCCCCCCCCCCCCCTTGGGCTGAGAAAAAAATTAAAAATAACCAGTGTCGAAAATTCGGCACGCTGGGGTGTGTAGGCCAATCACCTCAGGTAAACCCCCCCCCCCCCTTAGTGAAAACCTAGATCCGCCCCTGTCAAGTGGTCATTCAAATTATTACGATTTTTAAAATTGATATATTTTCCAAGAGGTTTTTATAAAAATTGCGTGAAATTTATAATGCAATTTTTTACAAACATTTATAATGTAACATCTTAACTGATATGAGGGATTATGATGTATGTAACGAACTAATAAAATGAAAATAAGGCATACGGATCGGGCATGGGCGAAGTGGTTTTTGGGCGAAGTGGTTTTTGGGCGAAGTGGTAATTGGGCGAAGTAGTAATTGGGCGAAGTGGTTTTTGGGCGAAGTGGCATTTGGGCGAAGGGGTAATTGGGCGAAGTGGGGTTTGGGCGAAGTGGCGTTTGGGCGAAGTGGTTGAGGGCGAAGTGGTTGAGGGCGAAGTGGTTGAGGGCGATGTGGTTTTTGGGCGAAGTGACTGTAATTTGTAAAGCATATGTAGCGGCCTCGGAAGACACGTTTGGCATTGAGGCACTGAAAAAAATACCGCACGTAAGCTAGAGAATCATATGAATTGGTAACACACGTATACAGCTTAATCTGGTTTGGAAAAATATTTACAAAAATAGCTCCATCATGGAAAATCAAGGTAAGTAAGGAAACTTACATGTACCACTGCACAGATCTAGCTAGCACGGCATGACCCATAACATGACCCATAACAACATTAACAAGTTACATGCGCTGCATGCATCTGACGAGTCTGAAAGGGCGCCCTCATTAGTTTTTGTTATGCTACATTTTTTATGTGCGATTGGCCTACATGTATTTTGATGTC